>CM043117.1:58693609-59138609 GCA_023701765.1 Hylyphantes graminicola
ATATAGGTTTACCCGATAATAAGTGTTGGAAACGTTTGTAATATTTTATCTCTTGCGACCTGGCGTCCCAATTTGGGGACATTTTTTAAAACCTCTCCACTAACAATTAACGCGTTAATTAGTTCCAAATTTGACCTGAAAACGATCCAAATATCGTTTTTCAGCCTTTGATTACAGGCATCAGTCATTTATTTCTTTAATAAAAATGAAGTTGAAGGAGTGTCAATATACGATTATTACACTCTTAAAACAAAAGAGTGAAATCCACTCCAGTTGGAGAAGTGCATTTTCGACATTTGAAAGGATTGGATATTAACTCAGACTGAGTTAAAATCACTCGTTTGGAGTGATCCTGTAGGAGGCTTAACACACAGAGAATCCACTCCTTCCGGGTAAGTGAATTTACTAGACTGGCGGAGTGAAATTAACTCAGACTGAGTTAAAATCGCTCGTTCGTTTAAAGAGTGTAGAGTTTTTAAAAATTATTAAATTTTTTTCAAACTTTTCAAAAAGTTCTTTTGGTAGTTAATTTTAAAGGCATTTTGCATTAAAAACAATTTTAAAATAATCTGTTAACTACAAGTCGCCTTTTTTTTTTTGCTGCTTTTATATCACCAAAAAATGTGTATTTTTTAGAGTTTAAGGCGAGCCCCTAGTAACTATTAAACATATTTTTTAAAAATTTCTTTGAAAAACTTTTTAGCATATATTTGTATGAAAAGTATGCTTAGATTTTTAGAATATACGTGTAGGATCTTGCTCGGGTCTTAAGAGGTTAAATAATTTAAGGGGGTTCAGTATGTTATATATCGGTAACGTTAAATTGGCCAATTGCAATGTACCTTTTCACAATAACTACTGATCAGATCATCTTAAAATTTTCTGTGTGTGTTATACCAACCTTATATATTAATCTGAGGTTAAAAGTTTTTTCTAAATAACTGTTAGATTTTTTTTAAATAAAATAAGTTTTAAAGTACCCAAAAAATCATGAAATGTTGCACTTTTTTGCCCCATAAATTTTATTTCACTTTAGTTTTATTAAAATTTATAACCTCTGATTAATCTATACTATGTATTACATCATATAAAAAAAGTTTACGAGAAAACATAGCATAGTTTTTGAGAAAAGGTACATCGAAGTTCAAAAAATCAAGTTCTGAGAAAAACGCATTAAAAGTTTTTATTGTTAAACCATTTCCTTACGAAGCCATGACATTAAAATGGCTTTTAATGTCAAAAATACTTTTCCAATCGTCTTGATACTTTGTGACATTATTAATAAAGGTTGTAATAGTATTTTAAGCCAATAATTTTTGTTTCGATTTTTTCACCGATTTTCGGGTATTGAACCCCCTTAACAGCATTTTTTTGTTAGTTTGTTGTATTTAGTACGACTTTCTTACTCAAATACGGTTATGTATTTATTTGTGAGTAGAGTTTTTCGGAATATTTTATTCGAAAACACAAATAACTTATACTTAAAGTAAAATTAATAATCAATTTAAACTTAAAGAGAAAGATCAGTGTGCAATCCAAACAATATATAAAATAACAGTAAACTTTAACAGCCTTTTACTTATTAATGAACAGGTGAAATAAACAACGAAGTTTTCATTGTGCGCATCCCAAATTCCTGCCAATTACGAGTAAGAAAGAGAAAATTGGAAACTGTCAAAATTCCACGGCTCGTACAAGAAAATAAATATTGTTTACTGTCGGAACGCCCGCGCGTCAATTTTAACACGTTTTTCTTAGATGATTCTTTACTTTGACGCCTCCGAATGGTTGTTATAAGGGAACAAGGTAAAGTGATTGAAGGGGAGTCACTGGGATGAAGTTACGATTTTTGCGTAAAAATACGAACATAAAAATTTAATTAAACTAATTTTGTAAAATATATTAATTTTTTTAAAACTATTTATTTCTTAAGGTAGACCCGTACCTTGAAGGGCTTAATTTATTTTTATTTCTTATTATTTTCACTTAAAATTTTCAGCATAGTTGAAAAATATGAATATTAGAACAACTACGTTACAAAAATTATGAATTTTTAGTATATGGACAAAAAAGTTTACATTTTACTCCGATTTTTCCAAATATTTAAAGCCCTACCCCCCCCCCCCCTTAACTCAATAGGATGATTTTCCTCTGAGCCTTAGCCGTTCGAGGAAGGTGAAAAGCTCGGAAATATGTTTCCGAGAAAAACACAGTTTAAAGATTCTAGCTGTTATTGAAAGTCCGTATAGGGGAGAGCAGGGGAATCCCGCCACCTCGGGTAATGGCGCCACCCCTTGTATCTCGCCAGCGGTGTGTGTGGGAGGGGGGCTGTGGGCGCTGACCTGTAGCAGGAAACAAAGTAATTTGTAGTATAGACGCTAATGGCCGTGCGGTGAGTTGGTGTTAAGTTATTAAAAAAAATACGGTTTTAAGTGATTTTCATCTAATCTTGAGCCTTCTGAAATTAAGCGATAAGTGACTGCTATCTCTAAGTTAGATATATCAGTTATATATCATTTAAAAGAGTAATTATTTGGCTATTTTATCACGTCATTAGTTTGAACGCTAGGCTAACTACCTTTCTTTAAACAAGCCGTCTATGCCATTTTGTCTTACTGGGGTAATGCCGCCACATCACTCTGGGGTTATGCCGCCACATGCAAAAGGATGACGGCATAATTCGTAAAATAGAAATTTCATATATTGGCCCTACAACCTATTAGTTTTCGTTAGAGATGCCACGTATCCGAAAAAGAATAACTGAACTGGTCAAATAGATAAACGAAACGTAAAAAAAACACACCTGCATAGTTAGTTGCACATAGAAAGTTAATAAAAGAGCTGTACCCTGTACAATTTACCATTCCAAAGTTAATAAAACCTATTTTAGTTCTATATGTATTGCCTTATTATGAAATTTTCCATTATTTATAAATTATTTGCTTTGTTTATTGATGTGGCGGCATTACCCGAGATACCGAGGTAATCCCGCCACTGTGCGAGCTTTAGAAAAATACAGTTTTATTCAGTTTCTATTAAAGATTTAAATTTTAAAAAATCACTTCAAGATACACTGTAAAAAATCTGGCTTGAATTTACTAACGATTACTTAGTAACTTTACAGATTTTCACCATTTACTAGAAAATCATCTGTAACCTAAAGAAACTACTGTAGTAATACTAAGCAATTCTAAGTAAATTGATGTAACGCTTACAGCGCCCCCTGGCTATCTTTTCTAGAGATTATGACGAATCGATATCGCAACAATAAAAAACCTAAAAACGTGGGTTTTTTTATTTTAGTATACAAATATTACGTTAAATTATTTCGAAAACTTCACATCCCCCCCCCCCCCAAAAAAAAATGAATCTTAAAATTTCTTAATCAATAACATAAAACTCCTTTAACGATCAAGATTTTAATCTCTTTATTTACACGCAATCAAAATGCAAGTCCTCGATAGCAGCGAGGACTAACGCGCAGTTCTACGTTGCGAGACATGCGGATACCGAGAATCTTGGGTTCGGTCCTTACTCCTTCTCTGGAAATTCGATATAAAACCTGACTAACAGAAAAAATAGTGGTGCCCTCTGGTTTTAAACTTTTGTAACCAGTTTACTACCAGTCTCTTTGTAAACATACAAATCCCTTGCAAATCTACTACAGTTTTCTTAGCATAACTTACTAAGCTTTAATTAGTAATATATACACATATTTTTTATGTAACATTACTAAAAAAACTTATGGAAGCTGAGTTTCCTAGATAATTCTTAGTAACCTTACAGATATTTTTTTAGAGTGTAGGTTATGAACTGTAGTATGCTATGCTCATTACAATTTACATTAATTGCAACACAATTCTGCATGAAAATTCAATTTCCCGTAAGGTGGCATCATTCCCCTTCTCTCCCCTACACGTCATCTAAATTGTAAGAGAAACACACAACCAAAACTGCTATCGACTACCAAATTTGGACAACTTATTCTTCAATATGTAAGGTATCATTTCTGATCATGAAATGTTTTACGACAATTTCAAATTATTTTTCGCTAGTTAAGGTATGGGTCTACCTTAAATTTTTTACATTATTTATACGTCCAAATGTACTTAGGCAGATGAATGCCAGTATTTTCAAAAATGACTTTGAATATTGTTAAATATTCAAAAACTACATCCAACACGAAAGCATACTAAAGATTAATTCTTTCGTTACAAAAATTGTTTGTAATGTTGCTGTTTTAGATGCGGCGGCTAAACTGCATACGGCAGATAAGTTGCTTTTTCAACAAATTAATATACTGCTTAAAACATCTAAATTCGTTAGGTAAAGTTGTTGGATAATGTTATTTTAAATTTAAAGTAAAAGTATGGATAATCCACTTATTTTTTGAAGCATCACTTACTTTAAAAACGTTAATGCGTGTTTGTAAATGGTAAGAAGATTACTTAATTTGCATAAATTATGTTGTTTATGGACTGAAAATATACAAAGATTTTTAAAAATGCCGTTGAACCAATTATCGGGTTTGTTTTCTGTTAATATGTAGCTTAAAAGTTGAATGTTTAGCTTAGTATAGCACTGAAACTCTGTATATAATTCAATATTTGAAATTCATAAATATCAAAATTATAGTATACATATGATTGTCATATTAAAGTATAAATTGCCTTACATATTAAAAAAATATGCCATGAATTTTAAATGATATTTTGTCACACATTTTCAGCAATTCTGACTACAATAAATATCTTTCATTGAGAAAAATATTTATTTTTAGAAATTCAAACCAAATCAAAGACCCAAACTACCACATTAACGGTTAAACATAGACCACAAGCACATAATCTTTATTTAATTACAGGTTATTTAGACTCTGATAAATTGAAAACAGTTATTTTTTAGAAACGGACTGTTATTATAAGGCATACCTAACGCAAGCGGCGTCGAGAAGTCGTAGTGGTTAGCAATTAGTTGACAGTAATGGATATAAATGGTTGATTCCCAATTTTAATCACTTTGCACTTCCTTCTTAATATATTTTTGGTTTGGTTGTTTAGGTAAAACTTAGGTTGCCAGAACTGGCTAAGTTCGGAACCGTCTGGCTAATAAAAGTTTTAATTATTGGGCAAAATTGATAAGACTAATTTTAAAAAAATGCCCTCAAGTCATGATTTTGCTTTAATTCTTAAATATTTTCCTGCTGTTTTTTCGCCTTTGAAGGAATGTTTGCTTTCTTGGTTGGTTGTAAAGAGTTCTAGTAGGGAAGAGAAACGACTCGTACTTAGCTGCCATCGGCAGCCATGGCTCTCTACGGAGCCCAAATAATGGCAAAAGTGCTGGCTAATTTATAATTTTGATACAGAGAAAGGAAGTACACCCAAGGCAAAGGCGGGAATCGAACCCGCACCCGTTACAGCGAACGGACTGAACTGATAGAGTTATGGCCTGCGATCCAAACCACTCGACCATCGGGCCCCACATACCACCCTATATTGTATCCGTGTTGGCCCATGGTGCTGTTGGTAGCAGTCTCTACCCTCCTATAAAACTCTTTGATTGATTCGTCGGTCTATGTATTTTCCGGCTTGTGTGCTTGATCAGAAACCCACTTATAAATCTTCCTCAAGTAAGACTGACACGGACAGAATTTTTACTGACACACAGAGAGAATATACACCTAAAGCGAAGGCTGGAATCGAACACGCACCGGGTACAGGGCGCGTACGAGCAAGTTCACACTATGGATGATATCTAGTATAGCAATAAACCAATTATACAAACCAAACCAATCAAATTTGGCTATTTTGGCTAATTTTAGCTATTTTGAAGAAGCAACTTGGCCGTGTTTTGTGAGTTCCATTCGACAACCCTGCGCCCGACGCAAATTGTAATAATTTATAGATGCTTTCATCAGACTGCTCGACCCACACTTCTATGCCAATCGTTCAATTAGCAAAAGATGTGACGTGAATTTTAACGAGGGAGGGCACACTTTGGGATGCGTTGTTGGAAACTCGTTTGAATGAAAATTTATTTGATTAAATTAAATTGTTTGAATAGTTGAGTAAGTGCACTAAATCAGGAAATAATTTGAATAATTAATTTACTGAAACGCAAATGCCGGTTATCCATAGTAATTAAACTAGCAGAAGTCAGGAGTAATTAAACTAGCAGAAGTCATCCAAGTCGGACATTTTTCTTACAAAGCACATAACTTATTAATTTGCATAATTTTAAAATTTATTAATTTTAAAGTGCTGGTAGCATTGGAGACTAAATATTTTTAAATAAAGCTTTTATAAAAAAAATAATCAGTTGAAACTTTGTAAAATATCACTTAGGGAAAATAGTTTGGACTTTTACCCGTTTACTTATTTCTCAGTGGTAGATAACGGGGTAAATAAGTTTTTCGGAAATGCAATTTCTCGGTGTCAGAAAAAAAACATTCCGACATTAGCCGAAAAAATTCAAGTTGCTTCTGGAATTCTGCAATGATGGGGTTGTTTCACGTCATTGGTGGCAACAGCTCCAACGGTTTGTTTTCTTTTGTTTTTTGGAATTACTTTTATTTTGGTATTCGAAAATGAGTTTTCTAAGAATATTTCACTTATTAAATTTTTAAAATATCAACTAATTGCTTGTTGTTCAAAATATTTGTTAAAGGAAGCTTACAGAGAAAAAAAAAGTTTCTTTTCGTCTATATCAGAAATTTTGATAGTGAAACCGAAGCAACCAAATGAAATTGCAGTATACAGAAAAATAAAAACAAGAGAGTTGCATCATCTGTTTATAAGCGGGTCCTTGCGACCAAGCACACAAGCCTGAAAATATATGTCTACCAACCAATCACATCATCTAAAACTTCCCATTCTACATGGAATGACTATTTTCCAGTCGAATTCCAATCGATTTCCAATTTATTTATGCGTTGTAAAAAAAAAATTAGTTCTTTGTGATTGTGATGAATTACTTCCATACCGTAACACAACCTTCTCAAAAAGAAAAAAAAAATCTCAAGTCTATCAATTTCCAAATCGATACCAATGCACCGTTGATTGCCCAATAGAATGACGTAATACCATGAAGGATTGCAAGTATCGTTAGTAGCTATAGAGTGCAGAAGAAGACGGAAATGCTTGGTACGAAATAAAGTGAAGCTGCCAGAATTACGCCAAGCAACCCTACGAAGCCCAAACAAACCGCTCACTTAAGGGGTCATAGGAGTCTTAAAAATGTGCAAAGAAGGCACTACAAAATATAGTGTGATCTTTCATGAAATTTTTTAACTACTCAATATACAAGTATAATTTTTTATATGTAATTCTATAAGATTTATTTAATATAAAACAAATTTTAAAATTTATGAAACTTTAGCCAAAACTAAAATAAATGATATTAAACATAAAGCTATTTGAACACATTGAGATTAGGCTTGCGTGGCAAATTTTGAGGTCAAAACTGAAAAAATGACCAAGAAAATGACTTTATATTGTACAAATATGTACAAAGACTTATACCTAAATTATCATCTCAATTTTAATTAGAAATTATTTTTTTTAAAAAATTTAAATCAAAATTTAAAAAATTTTATTAATTTTTTTAGAAAAAAGTTCTTAAAATAATTTCTAATTAAAATTGAGCTGAGAATTTAGGTATAAGTCCTAGTTTGTACATATTTGTACAATATAAAGTCATTTTCTTGGTCATTTTTTCAGTTTTGACCTCAAAATTTGCCACGCAAGCCTAATCTCAATGTGTTCAAATAGCTTTATGTTTAATATCATTTATTTTAGTTTTGGCTAAAGTTTCATAAATTTTAAAATTTGTTTTATAATGAATAAATCTTGTAGAATTACATATAAAAAATTATACTTATATATTGAGTAGTTAAAAAATTACATGAAAGATTAAACTATGCTTTGTAGTACCTTCTTTGTACATTTTTAAGACTCCTATGACCCCTTAACGTTAGTTTAATGTAAAATCGGCCGGGATAGACAGGTTGGTAAGATCTTGGACTGGCATCCCTTTGGTAGTGAGTTCGAGCCCCGCTGCCCTCCGAAAACCCCCGAGTACGTTAATGGTGACTGGTGCACGTTAAATTCCATCGTCGTCACAAAGTCCTCCAAGTTCCCATACCAAGTCAATGCCTCTGGGGGGTGACAAGTCAATTCTGAGGATCCTATTTGGCTTCTGTCTCTAAAAATTAGATGGATCCACTTACGTGTGTGTGTTGTGTCTGTCATGACGAAGGTTTATAATGGGGTCTCTGACCAAGCACACAAACCTGAATACATATGTCTACCAACCAACTAATGTAAAATGCTTCATTTTATTCATCAAAAAGCATTGCTTGAAAATAAAAAAAATTATGTTTGCACAGTTGTAGACTATAGCACAAGATTTGAATTTACACACGATGGTAGTCAATTTTTTCCACAGGTGCGAAAACGGAATTGTAATTATAGATTTTTTATTAAAGAGTCAGAAGCCATCAAGTCGATGTAGTAATCCTATACAAACTCCACTAGGCGCGTTTACATGAGCCATCGAATCCATAGAATGCCAAACCCTCCATTTGGCGAAAAAGTGCTCGAGCAGGATTTCTAACCTGTCTGATAGTCTGTGGCTGAATCCATGGAATGAAACATCAAACCCTCCTTCATTGGAGGGTTTGCGAAACCCCCAATGAGCCCTGCAATTCCAATTCTGCCTGGGTGAAAATCCCCAAGTGGGAAAAATTGCGGAATTCGCTCTTCCTTCCATGGATTCGATGGCTCATGTAAACGAGCCTATTGTAGAATACAAATTCTTAAGGGGGAATGGGCGCGCAGGACCGGGGGTCTCCAAACTCAAGTGCCTCAATGTTAATCCAATGGGAAAAAAATTATTTTCTTTGCCACATTTCTCCGGCTGTATTGAATATTTTTACAAGCGGATTTTTTTATGTGATAAATGTAGCTGACTTACAGGTCCCGACAATCCCACTTTTTGAAATTAGTACGAATATTTCTTTTAATATTCAATAAATTATTTTACACAAAATATTCGAAGCAATTTCAAAAAGTGGGAAGATAGAGACCTGTAAGTCAGCTACATTTATCACATAAAAAATCCACTTGTCAAAATATTCAATACAGCCGGAGAAATGTGGCAAAGAAAATAGTTTTTTCCCCATTGGATTAACATTGAGGCACTTGAGTTTGGAGACCCCCGGTCCTGCGCGCCCATTCCCCCTCCGAGAGAGTTTGTTTGGGCTTACTTCAAAGCGATCCATGGCTTCACTTGGCGAAACTGTTTTTGTATTGGTTTTTGCCCGGAAGCATCTCCACACGTCTTCCTAACTCCATGTTAGTAGCGGTGTTCCAAAACGAATCCGACAAGCGAAATCAATTAAAGTGGTACGCTTGTCGAGTAGCATATGATCAATTCTTCATTTACACGAGAGGATGAAAAGGTGAAGAGAAAAAAATCGCCAAGTCTTCCGTAATAATAACTGAATGGTTCAACCATAAAAAATAGATTTGTCTCGATGTCGGCTTTTGAAGTCCTTACAGTTCATGAGAGGACCCGGTGTCAGTTTGACTGAGTTTTAACTAACACTTAACACTTTCGTTACAGCAACTTTCTTTAAGATTATTATCTGTTGCTGCGTAATAGGACATTGAAAAAATAGAGTCCTTAATTCTTCATGCATGTAGGCTACATTCAAAAAGAAAGTGTTCCCGATTTCGATTAAAATATTGAAAATTTGAACTGAAAGGATAAGAAGAAAGGAAAATTTAAGTTGTTTTTGCTGAAGGTTTACATACAAGCAACCACTGCAAGTACAACTCCGATTTAAAAAAAAAATAGAATAATGATAGAAATACGGTTAAGGGAATTGAAACTGTAACTTATCAAATAAATAATCAACCGTATGAAATACTTATTATTATCATATAAATCTGCATATTTTGTAGAATTATAAAAACGTAAACATATTACAATGAAATAGAAAATATTTTAAAATCAGCAACTACAAAGAATTCTAAATTTTATGATACTTCCTAACGTGGTTCAAAAAATTATAATCATCTTTTATAATAATCAATTTTTTTCTATAAGTTGAGGGAACAGCTGAAAGATTAATTTCTGAGGGACAAAAAAGTCGTTTGGCATTTGATTTTAGTGTAGTATTTGCTTAATATGGGATGAAATATTGACTTATATGAAAGCGTAAAACTATGCTGTGTGAACTTGCACTAAAAATTAAAAACACAACTTTTTATAGACAAATATGTGAAATCTTCTCAAGCAAGTGTGAGTAGAGTTTTGAGAGAATATTCTAATAATAAGTGTTTTTAAAATAAATCCTTTGAAAGTGGTCGAAGGAACTTCGACAGTGGTCGAGATTGTAAAGAAACATCTCTTTCGATGTGTGAGATATTTGAAAGAAAAGTTTATGAATGTGTGTGTCTCCAAATATACAACATTGCGACGACTTCGCAAATTAGGTTTTAGATCACGTGTTCTTAAGAAATTAAGGTAAAGAAATTTTTATCATCTAAGCAAAAGCCTGCTAGAGTTACATGATGTAAAACGGTTATTTTGGGATCAATATTATTTAAAAAAGGTACTCTTCAGAGATGAAAGTATGTATTGTGTGTCTCATGGGTATGAAGATATACTTATTTAGAGACTTAAACAAGAAGCTTATAATAAAGGGTGTTTAAAACTTTCTGTTAAATTTGCGACCTCTGTCTTGGTACGGTACTGTGCGGCTGTTTAAGGCCCAAGTAGGTTGTGCATTGTTTCCCCAACAGTCAATTCAGAAGTTTATCAAGAAATTTTCGAAAATTTCATGATTCCTTCAACTGAGGATTTACGTGATGACGATTTCTTGTTTCAGCTAGAATTAGTTTCTTTCCACACTTTCAAATCAACTAAATGGCTCAAGGAGAAGGACCTTACTCTGTCGCCTTTGACAGCAAATTCATCCGTTATCGAAACCCCATCGAGAATTTGTGGGGAATTATGAAAAAATGGCTTCAAGAAATTGTGCCCACAGACAAAAAAGAACTTATTTCTAGTATAAAGAGCGTATTTGGACAAATATGGATATAAGCGAATTTGGATAAAAAAAAACTGTGAGCCTTTAGTTAATAAAATGCAAAACTGTTTAAGAGATTTAACTAAAGCTAAGAGTGATGCTACAAACTACTCATTAACAAGTTAGAATTCAAAACCAAATTCAAAAAGACAGCACACGAGTGTGTTTATTAAAAAATTATTGTGACAGACAGAACTAATGAAACCAATTTTCAACAGACTGATAAGAAAAAGAAATTAATCCATAACTACGGTTAATTAATCATTAAATGACGGTCCATTAACGACGCGAAAAGTAGCTTTCTACTTAAGTTTACCTAAATAAATAAAATATAAGACAAATAAAGACCATATCATAGCATAATTTATGTAGAACAAATTAAGTTACACGGAAAATGAATGAAAAAAATTTAAAGTTAAAGTATTTATTTGGAAATGAAGGTATTAATGGTGTGATGAAGTGACTTTCTCATAATTATTATTTCCGTAATGACTGACTTTTTTTTAAACTGAAGTGAATTGAAGAATGAGTATCAAATTCATGTTGTCTTGGCGACAGATTTGTCAGAACTTGTGAGAATGTGACTGCTTATCATCGTTTGTCCTTGATCTTACCGAATTATACCATTTTGTCTTGTACGTTTGTAATGTTTAAATAAAGATATGTCTCTTCCTAAGAGCAGTTCTTTAAACGCAAAATAGTACCAATGGATTAATTCCTAACAAAATTGTCAGTTACGATTCTCTCAAATCATTGCAGCCCAGAGTCGGCATGTTCCGCGGTATTTATGAAAAGATGTTATTAATAACCTTCCATTGAGCCCGAGTATTGTGAAGCGGTCACAAGATTTATGGACTCATTTGGGGAGAGGGGCCGCCGATCGGGGGGGTGCACGAACCGCGCGGTGTGCCCAGGTAAGTCGTGGGAATGAGCAGAGAAGTAGAACGGGGCTTCTTTTTGCATTTGGTGAAAAAAAATTCACTCAAGAATGTGAAGTGGTTTAAAAAGTGGCACAACAGCACCCTTTTACTTATCCGATTGAGGAAGACTAAGAACCCGGGTCTGGGACACCTGGACCGAAGGGCCTTAAGACCGACAGCAAAAAATGTATTAGTATATCAATACAAAAATTATAGATTAAGTTGTCCTTGAACAAATATAAAGACATTCATTTATTGAATTCAGGGCTTGATTTCTAAATAGGCTAAGTAGGCTGTAGCCTAGAGTGGAGAATTTTTGGGGGAGACACATTTTACAACCAATTAAAGCGGAATCATCATAAAAAAATTATCATGAATTCACGAAAATTTTTAAAAAAGAAAACTATATTCACAACGTATTACTAATATTTCGTAGCAAAAATGGTCGCCGCGAGGGCAAATGCACCCCTCCTCCCGGATTTCGAAGTTGAAAGAAAAATAGTAGAATGGTTTCAAAAATTCGAATATTTCGCTTTAGTATGTAAAGGTACATAGATGATTCTAATATGCGTATCTAGTTTAAAAAGCACATACTGCCCTATTTTGCAGCTGAATAGCTACATTTCGACAAGGGCGACAAATCAATTGTAGCTTACAGGCGGCAAATCTTAAACCCGGCCATGATTGAATTGTCAGGATTTCGACAATGTCGATATTATTTACTTGTCGGGATTATACAGTGGTGGAAATTGATTTATGAACTAACATTCTTTTCACCAGATATCGCTTTGTATTAAGTGCTAACAATTCAAATTTTGTGTGTTGGATATTCATAGCACAATAAAGGAATTTCACACATAATTTTTTTCAAAAAATGATTTTAAATAAAAATATATCTATTTTTAGTTTTTTAGCATGTCAAATGGTGGAAATTGATTTATGAACTCAAATTTATTTTGATCCAAGGTACCAAATATTTTAACTAGTTCTTCATTTGAACTTCAGGGGAGCTTACTATCATTGTTTATAAATAAGATTAAGGCCAAATTTGTTGAAATTTAACTGTTTTATTTCCATTTTACTAAATAGGAAAGCTTGCGGGACTGCCTGAGGCCAAAAAGGTAAAAATGACCCTTATATAATATTGTAACTAATCTGTAAGAGAAATCAGCATATTAATTAAACGATCAATAAATATAATTCATAAATATTTGAAAAATCATTCTGACTACTGTAAAAACCATCAATAAAAAAGGTGTAACCCTCGTGGGACGAGGGAGAAGAGCAGGATTATTGGACTTGCATCCCAAAAAGTTGCCATTTGTGGCAGAATTTGTGCATTACAGGACGAATTTGTTATGAACTATCACTTCCTGTAACTCCCAGAAGAATAGGACAAATATTGATATCGTCGTCGAACTTGAAATGTCCCAAAATGAAGGCTGGTCCAAAGCTGACTCTTCACCATAAGAACAGGCTATTAAAATACGGTCATAACACATAAAAATGGATTGGGTGGAGGTGGATTGAGAGAAATGGGAAAAAAAGTGAAATTTGCTGACGAAAAAAAAATCAATCTGGATGGACGTGATGGTTTAAACTTTTATTGAAAGGATCTTCGAAATTATCCAAAATCTGTCTTCAGCAGAAATGTTAGTGGTGGAAGTTTGATGGTTTGGGCAACGATATCTTATGATTGAACAAACAAGGTTTTGTTTCTGAAGGGCTGACAAACATCACTTTATTGCAGATTTGTTCTAGAAAATTCTTTAATTCCCTTTTGCATGACAAAACTATGCTTTTGATTATATTTTTATGCATGATAATGCAAGTATCCACATCTCAAACGAAATGGAAGACTGGTTTAATGTACAAAGTGTTGTTTATTTAGATCATACTGCCAATAGCCATGACTTAAACCTCAAGGATAACGTCTGAGATCAATTGGTATGAATAATTTACTCAATTGGAGTATGGTGTCAATGGAGTGTGCATCAGTTATGAAATAGAAGGACTTAATCATTAAAAACTTGAAATTGCTTGACCAAAACTTGACCCAAAGTTTCGTGTTGTCTACGAAAAACAATATCAAGGAAGCAATAACGAAAAAAAATAGTTTTAGTAATTATTAATTGAGATTGAATGTAAAAGTTCTTAAATCAATTTCCCTATGCTAAAACTAAAATATCAACAAAAGAAATTGTTTACGAAATTCTATAAAATTTTATTTACAGGTATAATTTATAATACAAAGCCTGTATAGTGCATGAAATTTAAATCGATGAAAACGCATTTAATAAAGAAATACTGTTAAAAAACGGCCAGTTCATAAATCAATTTCCACCACTGTATGTCCCGTTGGGGTTCTGGATGTCGGTATTATGTCCTGAATCGTAGGAACCCATACTTAATGATATTGTTATATTAGAAAAAGTAGTCATTTCGAAGCGTACTGTGAGGACAATTGATTACATCTTAAGGTAACAGGAAGCAAAACGAATACTCAAAGTTTCGAATTTTCATTTAAACTTTAGTTACTGAATCGAGCCTTTACGAAAAACTTCTATGATGCACATTTGAATATGGGGCTAGAGTTGGCAAATTTGGTAGTTAATTTCAGTGTACCTTTGTTGCCAGCTTTAAATGTCATTATTAAAAAACACCAATTTTCAGCCGAAAGGCACTTTTCTCTTTTTCTATTTTACTAGAAGGGTTGAGATTTTCTGCGATGTCGTATACATGTCTATATATTACAATGAACCAAAACTTTCCAAAAAAATATTGAGTAAAAATAAACGATTTTTCTAATTTAAGAAATCGCAACATTTCTAGTTGGGTTAATAATTTAAAATTGTGAATGTTTTATGAATGTGAATGTTATTTTCCACCATCACAAATCATTTTATAGATAGTTGGCAGATGGCGAGATTCGAAGTTTCATACTCTGGAAACATTATTTGTTCAAGCATCAAATAAATATTCCGAAGCTATCTCGAAACTAAACCAAACGAAATCCGCGAATCTCTACTCTTTGGCTAAGATACGCTGTAGTACAACTTTATTTTAGACAACCAATAAAACTAAGCACAACTGTGTCAAATACCTGTTCTAAATAACCCAAAGTTCTTACCAATGGTACAGCATTAACTGTTAGCCTACTTTTGGGTCAACCTGTATATAAATTTTTTTCGTAAATATTCATTTTAGTGGTTGAAAGTTAAAATAAAAATTATGATATTTGAAGTCGTTGTGTCCCTGTCCTTAAATTACTTATTATTATTTGCTTTTTTTCTAAGGGTAAACGCACAACTTTGGTAAATTCAGTGGAACTTCATAACTCAAATTAATACGTGGAATTGAACTCCTCTAAAATTAAGCTTTTGATTTGAAACTAACATAAGTGTTTTGAATCACATATCACTACGTCCTAACTTTATTTTAAAAACTTGTTTGGTTATTAATTAGTACATTCATCCTCTGAAAATCTCTTTTATACTTCATTGAACTAATACTAGTAATTCTACGCTCTCGAATATCCTAAGACTTCTTCGAACAAGAATAATCGAAAAATATGGTGAATGTTAACTTTTTAGCTACTCTAACTATTTTTACTAAGCGTGTCTATTGAAACTGGCTAAATTAGGAACACTTTCTTAACATAGCTTTGTTAATCCTCTTCTCTCCAGCGGTACACTTATGAAGAGTTCAGGGGAAAAACCACTTGATTTATATAGGAGTCTTCCCGTAATTGTGTCTGCTTGGCGGACATTGGCAACAGGAAACCGTTTTTTTTCGGTACTTTATTCGCGGTAAAAACGTGTGACTCGTGTCCACTGATCTCTGGCTTGAATCGTTCCTTGATCTCTGGCTAGCGTTTTCAACTTTTGTCAATTTGTACGTTCTTCCACTAAGCTATTCAAATGTAACACTCTAATTTCTCAGCATTCCGCAAAGCATACGTCAAAACTGTTAGAAAAATATTATTATTCAAAGAATATATCAATAGGATTGTTTCATGAATTGTTCAAATTCACTCACCCACCACGACGACGTGTCCGAACACCTGACTACTTCCAATGGAGGTGCAGTTCCACCTGTGGTGCCTGAACTGACGCTGGCACTCCGAGACGCCGAGCCGGGTGCCCTCTCCGATGGCCACTACGATGTCCGGCCTCGTCTGGCACAGGAGACGCTGGGACGACGTCAGTCCGGGGATCTTGTTGCAGATGTCCGCGGCACGGACGGCGATCACCCAAGACAGGGCCCTGGGAAAATGCAATTGACCAAAGTCGTTATTTTTTTAATTTGCAAGTAGCAAATAGATGCCCGTTCTTCACACGGACTAAAAAAATTCAAATCGATCCTAGTACATGTATCATTTAATCCGTTATAGGACAATAAACTTATGTTTATTGTTCAGCTCGAGTGTCCGTTGCTTATATTACCTTGAAATTTAAAAATAAAAATCTCTATAAAATTCACGGATAAATACAACAGTAATTTCACGCACGAAACATAAAATTCTTTTAGCTCATCTGGCGCGTTTTTGCTAATTTGGCGTTGAAAAGATATAGCCGAAAACACAAACATTCAGCTATAGCAATACCACCTAGATTAGAAGGCCGAAGAACTAAACAACACAACGTCACACTAGTAGACCAATTTCGATTTGTTGACCAATAACGTCGTATCTTAAGATGACGTCGCATCTTGATTCATCTTATCTTAAAAAAAATTTATTCAAATACAAGATCTAGTCACGAATGATCATTGGTCAAAACCACATAATCGGTCCACTAATTTGACGTCAAGCATTTAGTTCGCCGGCCTTCTAATCTAGGTGGTATTGGCTATAGTGAGCTGAAATTCGCACAATTAACCAGTTTCTAAATTATTTTAGAAAAATTGTTTTCATTTGGCTCTTTTTTGCAATAACTTGGCGTGTTTGGCAAAGTATTTGGTAAAAATTGAAGACATAAAACCCTTACATGCCGCTCTAGTGTGATGGCCTTGAACAACCGTCGTAGTTTAGTAATAGCTTAACTATGCATTTATTGCTTAAATACTCATTCTCATACATACAACCAATAGAACAATCAATGAAGAAATTATCAAATAAACAAATAATAAAATCCTAGAATGAAATCTAGTCGGAATTTTTAATATTTTCGTAAAAGTTTATTTTAATTTTTTCAACCAATGGCAACATGAAAAGAAAAAAAAATTGTCCAACTTGTGCGAAAGTGGTGTACTTTTTTCAGAAAATTCAAATTTGCTTTAAAAATATAACAAATATGAAAAAACTAAGCCTCAGGTGCACACGTTGGTATTAAAAGGAATCTATATTAAAATTTCGAATATATTTACAGAGATCAAATAATACAAAAAGGAGAAAATGTATACACTAATTTCAGAAGCAAGAATCAGCAAAACATCAAACACAAGAATTGAAATAAGAAATAGAACGTAAAAGGTAAAAAATCAAGAATTTAAATTGTTCATAAGGTTCTCTGGCCAGCTAGTAACGGGAGTAGATGCAGTTCTTTGTGAGAACTGAACTGTTGAGGAGATGGTCAACATTCATGATTCATCGTAGCACCACTGCGACAGAGGTTGCAGGCATTATTATCCACTCTTTTTAGGCGGAAGAGATGTAAGCAAAGTCGCTATTGGAGTCATGGAATTAAGGACTTGATGGCGGATGAGCCCGATCAACCGCAGGTCTCCAAACCAAAGTGCCTCAGTGTTAATCCAATGGAGAAAAAAATATATATTCTAAGCATATTTCTAATTTAGTATTGAATATTTTTACAAACGGGTTTTTTTATGTGATAAATGTAGCTGACTAACAGGTCCTGACAAAACTTTTTGTCACAAACTGACTCAAATATTGACTGTCAACTATTTTCTTCTTCTTCCATTAACGCTATCTCATTAATATAAAATAATCTCATGTTACACGAGCATCGACGTTTATTATTAACGTCCCCATAAATTAGAATTTCAATATAATAATAAATGCACGAAACTTCAAAAGCCGGATTTAAGGAGACATTTTTATCGCAAATATTATCTCGTATCCCTAGGCTCTCTAAAGACGTTGACAGCTTTATTTTGTAGAGGGGCCCCCATGCATAAGGGATACATTCCTAATACCTCAGAAACCGTCATTCTTATCGAGGCACCGAGGTTGCCAAATTGAATTTCTAAAAAACAGCCAAGTTGAGGATCAAAATAACCGAAATTAGCCAAAGTTCCATTACGCCTCTTCCGGTACGTCATTTCGGACACAATGAACAGAAGATTGTTTTAATACAGAGAAGTTAACCCTCTAATGCATACTGTTGCCATATGGCAACAAGTAACATAATTCCCTTTATTCTATGAAAATAGAGCTCCCTCTCGACAAATCTGTGTTTTTTCATCTATTACATTCCACTTTGGAGTTTTAGTTACTAATAACCCTCATAGGTGACAGTTGTAAAAGTGTATTCAAAATTAAAGAGTGAGGTTATAAACTGTTGTGAAATTACGTATTTTGGTAGCATTCAAAATACAATAATATTAGTGTGTACTAAATACAAATAAATTGTTTTGAAAAATAAATTATAGTTAAAGAGGGTTATTTTGAAGTATATCTAGTTGTTTTCTAGTCATTATTGTCATATTGGAATTTTGTATTTGGTTTTTGTCAGATGGAAAAAAAATTAAAAAATTAAAATTGTCTCATTTCTAATGCAGCTCATTTTTGCTCAGTATTTTCCCCATAATGTATGAGTAATAAAGATACATATATATTTTTTCGGGATGAAAAAAAAATCATGCATTGGAGGGTTAAGAGCATAAGAACGAATACACCGATAAAAAATATTAAAACTGAATGGTAAATAGCATTCAGACGCCTTTTCAAAGTTAGATAAATAAGTAGCCTAGTGTTAATTAATGTTTGGGCTTACCTGACCAGATTTGTACCAGTGTTTAATTTTTCGACAATGATATCATCTTCAAATTTTCATAAATAATGTTTACATTGTTTTTGTTTGAATTTATGAAACTATTTGCACAATTTTTATAGCTAGATAATCGTACAACAAACTAAATTGTACTGCGAAATGCATTGTCTGGTCACCCTAGTTTTGGCTAATGCTTTAAAATTTGGTTAGCCAAACGGACCCCAAATTAGCCAAATATTAGCCAAGTCTGGCAGCCTTACGAAGCCCCTTATATGAGGAAATAAGGGGAAGGGGCGGTACCATATCTTTCAATCTAACACTCATACTTGATAACTGCACGGCGAAAATTTGTACAAAATTAAGAGGGCACATCTGCTGGGTATCTTAGCACCATCTTTTGAAAAATGAATTTTTAACGGTGTCTGTTTCATGTTTTGGGATCAAAAATTGATTTATTAAAAATCAAAAAGTATTTCGATAGTTTTAGATCGCCGTAAGATAAATATTATTGATGCTGAATTAAAGATTGATTTTTTTTTTGGTATCAATCAGCTTGTTGCAGATGGCGTTTGCCTTTCCAGCTTTCGTTCCCGAATTTCCTTCGATCTGTGCTCTGTCTCTACGTGACAGGACTATTAACAAAGCAGCAGAGAGAGAGAGAGAGAGAGAGAGAGAGAGAGAGAGAGAGAGAGAGAGAGTTCTATTTTTGTATAAATAATCTAAAATATTTGCATTAGTTTTCAGCGCTTATTAAAGTTTTATTGTATAAGGACATCAAAATAAAATTATTTATTGTTGTAAAATTTGTTTGGAAAATTTCTGCTGACACTTAAGACCAGAAACATGCCAGTTTTAAATCCTTGTTCCAAAAAATATAAAGAACGAGTTTAGAGCTCTTATGACAATTCTACCAAATTCTTCGAAATGAAATTAATTTATCAAACGATTAAAAGAATATTAATTAAATTTGGGAATGGGAATATTTAATGAAAGTAGGAAATTATGGCGACTATAAATTAGAAAATTACACTTGTTTTGAACAAAACAATATTTTCTTATCTTGAACGAAAGTTGTGTAAATTTTTTTTTCAGTACAGAAGCGTTTCAGTATAGAACTAAAGCTTTTCCCTGTAAAATTAATACCGTTAAATTGCTGCCCCACAATTTCGCTTAATTTCTCCACGCAAGAAACAATATAACCTATTTATAATTTTTCCAACAAGTTTGAAGTTTGGTAACGCTTTACATACTTGAAATTTAAGCCAATAAAAACGAATAACATTTTAGAAATTGCCGAAATAAAAAAAATTGCACGTAAATTACTTTGAAATAGAAGATTCTCTAAATAGAAGTAGAAGAAAAGCAAATTTCTTTTGAGAGTGAAATAGAAACAAACAATGAAATTCCAGGAAAAGCAAAAATGAAAACTGTAGAGACTCATATTCTGTAACAAAATATTGTTATTCCCTCGTTTTATTACCTCATCCATTGCTACTAAAGAGTTTATATTTATCAAAACACAATGCTAGGGGAACTTGAGAATTTGGAACTAAGGACAATACATTTCTCAAGGCATTACTGAGTGAACTGCACTACACAATCCAAAATAATTAATCATCTCTGTAAACCTATTTCAAATCAAGAAGTCTCATGGAAAGCTTTCTTATGCAATAAATGTAATGTCTGGAGATCGTATCCACATGTCGGCCAAACGCATCAAATTTCAAAAGAAGTAAAAATTGAAACGAGGGTTATCGAATAACGACAGAAAGGGTCGCCGATTAGCATAACGTCTAACAACACGGAAGCTATTGACAGGCAAATAGACATAACTAAATGTGTTGTGACTTTAACTAGCTGGGTGTGGTAGAGTGATGGGCGTGCGAATGAGGCAGAGCTGGGAACTTCCAGAGAAGCACTGTCGGCATGGGGTTCATATAGAGTGAGAGAGTAGGAGATGCCGTATAATCACAAACTAATTCATAGACTGGTATACTGAGTGAAGTCATTAATAGCTTGAAAAGTAGGCCCATGGGGCCGATGTGGATACACTCTCAGAAACAACACTTTCATTTTTGACGATTCATGAATCCTCAAGCCTCTTTTCGTTAATTTTGAGGATTTGTTTCGTCAAACTATCACGTGACTTTTGAGTAAACGCGAATCCTCACTTTTACGATCGTGATTTGACGATTCTGTATCTTGATTTGGAGGAAACTGAATCTCATTGTTGTACTCGCATGCTGAAAAATAACGAAATATGTCTTTAGCTTAGACGACATTCAAATCCTCATAAAAATGATAATTCAAATTTCCTCACTTTGAGGTAACGAAAACTCGGAGCTTTTGCCAGTAAACGAATCGTCAAAATTAAGGAAAATTTCGTCTTTTTTGAGCATTCATTTTTTAGAGTGTACGTCATTTCGGCACAATGAACCGAAGATTGTCTTAATAAAGAGAAGTAAACACTATTTTAAGAACATAAGAATACATAAAACATATTTAAGACTGAATGGTAAATAACCATTCCATTTTGACACCTTTTCAAAGTTAGATAAATTGTAGTAGCCTAGTGTTAATTAGTGTTTGGGCTTACCTGACCAGATTTGTACTAGTGTTTAATTTCTCGAAACTGATATCATCTTCAAATTTTCATAAAAAATGTTTACATTGTTTTTCTATGAAAAAATTATGAACATTTTTAGCGGAAACTATTTGCACAATTTTTATAGCTAGATAGTTGTATAACAAACTGCAAGGCCTATGCAAACACTTAGAGTTTTTTCTACGAGTATTATCCACAAGTAAAGCTGTAGAACATTATATAAAATAAAAACAAATCTATTGAAATCTTTCTTGATGTCTAGATCTGATCCAGGAACCAGAATATTATGTCAAACTTGGTGCTAATTACGTATGGTGTAATATCTACAAATAAAATAATAAAACCTAAATTTCGCTGATAAATGCAAAATGCCAGTTGGGTCAGATGATTTCATGCCCCCATCCACTCTTTCCCATGCATTAACTGCATAGCTTTTATCGAGTTTTTAATCAAAGTCTCTTTGCTTGAATCCCGCCTCTGACATGGATGTCTATATTCGCTCCGAATTAGTTTGAAGAATTGAAACGGGAAGATATTAGTTCTCGTGCAGCAAAAGAAGGCCAATGCTCTCCCTAAAACCTTAACTTACTGTCTATGTGTATCTGCAATTGCACAATCTGTCATCTTTCGGATTTAGAGGACTGTTAGTCCCATAGAGCTAATGCATTATTTTTCGAATTACAAATCCCGCAGAAGTATTGCTTTGTCATGTAATCCCTCTTCCCCAAGGTATGGGAATCAACTTAACATCGAAAAGAAGCAATTTTGAAACTAAAATGTTATTTAGTTATATATTTTTGAAGTTTTATAATGCCCCCGAATTCCCAGAATATGGCGACACTATTTAAAAACCTTATCAATTAATAATTAAATAACTGGATGTTTCTATTTTGTTTTAAATTGATGTTATGATGATTCCTTTTCTTGGTGAAAATGGGATAACATGGCAAAAAAAAAAGTCTTTTGCAAAAGTTATGATTTCAAATTTAATACATTAGCTCTATGGGACACTTTTTCGGCCCGCTTCTTCGACTTGGCGAAATTCAAACGGCTTCACTTTTTCTCTCACCGAACATCTTCGCCTATCTCTTTACTCCATGACTGACGAGTAATTGAGACGTGATAGCAGACATTTTATCCAAGAAATAATAATTTATCCTTTTAATCCCAATCAGTAACGGTGACGTTTTGATTGATTTAGAACCACTCGGTTATTAATTTTATTTGAATAAGCGATCTGATTTTGTTATTGTGGGGATTATTTTTGAGAGTAATAATTAACTAAGATGATATAGAATATGATTATCGATTTTAGAAAATATTTTAATATAATAAAAAGGGAAAAAATATAGAATCACACATGTAGTTTATCAAAATAACGTGGGATGAGTTGAATCATTGCCGTGAGCTGAAAGACTTGGTGTTCAGATAAAACTACAGTCAGGATTCCACCCATTTATTACAGTACAATAAAATTAAAACTCGAAAAGTTCAATTCTAAACTATTTTGGCTTTTTTAGCTTGCAGAAAAGGCAGTTATGAAGGTTTTTTTTTTAAACAAAGTTCACACGAACAATCGTTATTAGTAAGATTAATAGGTTATAGGGCCCAGGAAGGTAACACACACTTTTGCTATGATTTGAGTTTAAACCAAAGTTATTCACAATGTATTTAGTTTTATTTTAGATCCATTGATGACGCTCGAAAATGAGTCTGGAATGATTATAGAATTGATAACTTTATTAAAATGCATTTTAAAAAACACAAATTTTCAAAGTCCAGCGAGCAGTTCAAGGGGATGAAAAAAAAAATAATTTTCCCTGAGTGTGTCTACATTGGGTACAGGTATTATATTCGTATAAAAATTGTGATGAAAATTTTATTCTTGGAAAAGTGTGCTTAAAGGTATTTCTGGCAGCGTCTGATAGATGTACCTTTCATTTTAAAACGCCATAACTTCTAAAATACTTACCGCTTTAACAACCTAAACACATTTTTAGAGTCTTGAGTCAAGTGTAGTCCCATAGAGCTAATGCATTTATTTGGAATCTCAACTTCCGCAGAAGTATTGCTTTGCCATATTAGCCCTTTTTCCCCCAGGTATGGGAATCAACATAACATTGAAATGAAACAAATTTCAAACTAAATTGCTATCTAGTTATATAATTAAGAATTTTTGAAGTTTTAAAATGCCAAAAATATACAGCAGATGGTGACACTATTTTAAAATTTTAATAACAAATAATTAATTAACCGGATGTTATTTTCCTTTCAATTTTGTTTAAAATTGATCTTATGATGATTCCTATACCTAGTAGAGTAGGGTTGATACACATACATTCCAGCTTGTGTGCTTGATCAGAAACCCGCTTATAAACCTTCGTCAAGTGAGACAGGCACAGAAAGAATTTTTACTGTCACAGAGAAGAGAAATTACACCCAGGGCAAATGTGGGAACTGAACCCGCAACCGACACAGTGTGCAGACTGTTAGCGGAGGCAGCTATCTTAACCACTCGACCATCCGGGCCCCTCTTATACCTAATGAAAATGGGATAACATGGCAAAAAAATTCTTTTGCAAAAGTTAGGATTTCAAAACTAATGCATTAGGTCTACGATTGTAAAAAAAAATGTTGTTTTCTCAAAAAATACAATTTCAACGTAGTGGGATACCTTAAAACAGTAGAAAAGAAAACTTATGTAAGTTACGAAACATCATATTCATTTTCCCTATTCATCTAAATGGCACCTATTATTCATCCTCGCTTCCACCACTTAAACGGATTACATTTTCAAGTTGCCAGAATATAAATAAGAAAACATAAAAGAAAAATATTTAAAAAAAAACCTGTGTGCTGAATAAAATATTCATTTGCTTAACTCTATTTCATTTGGCGGCCTGTCTCACAAGCTGAGGCGTGCCTATAACTTACCTATCTTTGAAAACAGGTGTGGGGTCAGTACTTCCGGTCACCCCGACCTTGTAAGTGACAATAAATATGGGTCTTATGGATTCAAGGTTTGTCCATTAATTGGGATGGTAAAGTAGGCAGTTGGCATTACAAGCGAACGGGCATAAGTCAAGTTGTATAGTTTTAGTATGTTTTAATTTATAATTCTTATTAACCATTCATGATTGTAGATATTTAATGCAATGAATAAATGCAGTTATGAACTTGAATAAAATTTGGCATCTAATATTGCCGATATTATTAAATTAGGCACGAATGCACTAGACAACTTTTAATGTAGCTGTGACTTCACATTAAAAGTGTCACATTTACAAGCGAACGGGCATAAGTCAAGTTGTATATGAGTTCTAATATTTTTAAATTTATAATTCTTATTCACCATTCATGATTGTTAATATTTAATGCACTGAATAAATGCAGTGATGAACTTGCATAAAATTTGGCATCTAATATTGTTTTTATTATTAAATTAAGTACGAAAGCATAAGACGTAGCTGTGACTTCACATCAAAAGTTGCCGTACAAGTTGCCTAATCATCCGATTCTACTATTTTAACTAAAGTTCTACTAATTTCTACAAAAGTATGGTTGTATAACTAGATGGAATATTGAAAATAAAATTATATTTTGGAGAAGTTACATCACCATGTCTGTAAGAGAGTTATCAAGCAATATTCTCAAGGTATTTCCTTTAAAGGAAAATGGAATTTCGTATGTGATGGGCGAGGCATTTGTGATGTTATGTAATTATCCATATAAGAAAATCACAGAGAAATATCGTGATTTTAAGTTATTTTTAATTTTTTTTGTGTAGTATTTTAAACAAATAAATTATTACGCAAACGTAGATTGAACATCCTAAACTTTAAAAGTAACTTAAAATTTAATTGTACATGCATTTATTAGATTAGATTAACATTGGATGATAATTTAAGAAGCTGGTTTATCGCCTGAAAGTATTTTTGTAAACTATAAATAGACATCGAACGAAGCTTCGATGCGCAATCGACAATTCGAACGTGGTTTGTTTAAAAGCCTTAAAAAAAGCCTTAAACCTTAATCCTTAAGGGAAAGGAAGACAATTCTCGACATAACCATTCTCGACATATATCTTACCACTGAAGACATGGCCGTTCTAGTTTAGACGATTAAGCTACCGAGAGGTTTGTTTTTGTGGGGTTTAACACCACGGTTGACGTCACTGTGACGTCACTGTGGTTTTGACCGTTCCAGTTGTCCATGATAAATTGTAGTTAATAGTTACTGCCGAGGTGAGTTTAAAGGCAATGCATTAAAATAAAATTTTGAAATTGTGCATAATGAGCGCCGCTTTGTAACTATAGAAGTTGGTGATGAATATGTTCCTTAGATCCACTTAATTTTTTTTATTCAATTCAGTTAAAAAAAATTATGGATCTAATTAAGGGATCACTGCGCAAAATGAAAAAAGAAGTCAGGAAATGCTTTAAATGCCCAATGGAGTTGTTAAAATTAAATAATAATATGTAATACTAGCAGGTTTCATAATTTCCATATTTATAAACCACAAAATTAAAAACTCATACATGTTAGGCAACTAACATATATCGCACTGTACGCGGAAAAGTGACCTATCGCACAAACATGACTTCGCGAGTTGTTATAATATTCAAAGTTTAAATATCTAACGATTATAGCGAAAATTAAAACAATTGTTAGAATAGAAATAATGCAGTAAGCGAATTGTTATTTTATCTATGGTGCAATGCAATGGAAAAAATAAACTTCTGATGATTTTTCTGAAAAACAAGTATTTTTGCGGGTCTTTCCCATGCACAGCGGATATGAAAATCTCTTCTGCGTTAACAATTAAATATTATACTAGGTCGATTAAAGATGTATTTATTACATCAAGCCAATTTATTTAAAATAAAATCAAATAGTTTTAAGGATAAATTGAAATAATTATTTTAAGTAACTCTTTTGACTTTAAAACAAATCGTCAACCACCTAAACGATACAGACGTATCAAAAAATCAAGGATACAAAAGTTTTTCCAGTAGCACATACAGCTTTTAAAATTTTATCAATTTTCAATTGTAATTAAATTTCAGCATTTAAAGTATTAAGGAAATATTTGAAATCACTTACAGCAAAGTTATAATTTTAAAAACAATAAAAACTTTAACTAACGATTTCAAATTTAAATTTTAAACTAATGCAGAAGAAAAGATTACACTTCGGTCAAAAAGCTTATCTCTCAAAGTGTTTTAAGTAAACACTTACACCACAGACTTGTCTTACGTGACTAAAAGACTAAAATTTTTTCTAGTACATATATAGATTTATTTTTTTGCATCAAATCCTTGAACTGAGTCATCAACCGGCTACTACCGAAGCTCAATTTAGACTTCATGTCCTTTATAGGTGCTTCGGCCATTTTTTATAATAAGACACAATAAAAAGTAAGTTTCACTAATGAGCCATGCCTGGGAAATCCTTATTTATGATATCATAACGTGGATAATAAGTAAAGGGCAAGAGCGCACCTCTAAAAACCATCGTCTACCATACCTGCGCCCATACCCATAATTTATATATCAAAAATGCATGCTACGTCAGTTAAAACTTTTTTTAAGAGTTCATTCTTTAACTGGATGGTTTACAAGAAAGAAAAAATCCTATTAAATTAAGGTAGAACTATTTGGTATTGTGATTTTAAAATAATTGTTATTTATCAAATTTAGTTATTTTTTGTGTTTTCTTGCTTTTGTTTTTTATTAAACAAAATTGAAGGCAATTTTTATCATTTGACTCTTTAAAAATGTTTGCAAAGAAAATAAATGTTAGGTAACAATGTAACCAACATAAAAATGTTTAATATGGTATATTGTATAACCGAAATTAACCCTTTCAGTCCCAATGACAATTAGTAAGTTAAGTAAGTACCATTAGTAAAGTAAGTTTCACTAATAAGCCATGCCTGGGAAATCCCTATTTATGATATCATAACGCGGATAATAAGTAAAGGGCAGGAGCGCACCTCTAAAAACCATCGTCTACCATAACTGCACCTATACCCATAATTTATATATCAAAAATGCATGCTACGTCAGTTAAAACTTTTTTAAGAGTTCATTCTTAAAGTGGATGGTTTACAAAAAAGAAAAATCCCATTAAATTAAGGTAGAACTACTTGGAATTGTGATTCTAAAATAGTTGTTATGTATCAAAAAGAGTTATTTTTTGTTGTGTTTTTTAGTTTGTTTTTCAATTAAAAAATTGAAGGCATATTTAATATTTTGACTTGTTAAAAAAGATCCACAAAGAAATTAAAAGTAAGATAAGAATATAACCATCATAAAAATGTTTAATGTGTTATATTATACAACCAAAATTAAAAATTGAATCCTAAATAACTTAAGTGCTAGATGATAGATCGATCTAAGGGTGATAGATGATGATATAACTGTCTAAGGAATTTCGTTCGTTATTTAATATTTACGGTTGCACATAAATTATAATTATTATTACAAAAATTCCAAGTGTAATTTATTCTTACTACGCTTTGAAATGACTCGTCCTAAAATCCTTTGGAAAACGAATTTTATTACGATCGTTTGCATGCTAATTTTTAATTTTTTTATACCCTACTCAGATTACCCATATTTGTTCAATGTCCAATAAAATCGTTTAGTTTTCATATATCAACTAAAAAAATTATAAGAAACTTTTTTCTTTGCTATAGAAATAATATAAAAATACATAATTTAAAGCTCTCTAAAAAGAAAAAAAAAGAACCTAAATTATCACAGACGCAAAATAATTTTTGGTTAATCATATGTCAAATTGTTCCTTATATTTTCATGAGTAGAAAATATAAACTGTTATTTATTTAATATCTATATTTGAAAGATAATTCTTAAAAATGGTTGTGGTCATATAAAAGAAACTTTGATACTAAGTAGTATGTCTGGTAGAGAGCCCCGGGGAAAATAAAATAAAACATCAAAATTGAACAACCCAGAAAGGGTGAGACAGAAAAGTATGATTATTGTTTGACGTTTTCTAAATCTTTCAGAGAGTAAGTTGTTAGAGTAAAAATATAGCCCAGAAAAAAGAAAATATTTCGAAATTTGTTGAGTAAATTAGATATGTTTCGAACAAAATAAAAGTGTTTACTTCTTTTCGGTTGATATTTTTGGATATTTTATTTTTTTAATGTAGAAAATTTTATAAAGCTAGAAAAGAATTATAAAAAATTTATATTAACTTTATTTTGTATGTGTATATTTCTATTGAACAACCCAATAATAATAAATTAATAATATATAATTATTATACTAAAGATAGTTTACCGATTAAAGATTGTTTGAGTGGTAAAAAGAATAAGAGTTTTCTGTCTCTTTATTTTTCTTATTTTGAAATCTTCCTTTCTCTAGGGAATCGCTGAAAGAATTCTAACGACTATAATTTTATTGTTATTTAGATTGATTAAGAATATTTTTTTTTATCTAATTAATAAAATATTTGACATGCAAAATATTATTTGATATTAAACTTGACTAAAAGCTAATATATTAGCAAAACTAATTGATATTTGATTAAAATATTAAAATAAGATTTTTGGATATTTTTTACCAACTTTTGCATTATTTATTACGATTTCTCAAAATATTGTTAGAATAACTGAGAAAGAAACATATAAGAAAAAGAATAGCATAATTTGAAGCCATATATGTGTATGAAAATAAATACATTTTCTTTCAAAATCACAAAATATTGTTCAAATATCTACATATTTTATTATTTAATTATTTTGTAGGTAGATTTTGATTGAACATTGCAATCAACACATTTATTTTAGGTGAAAATGTGCGTTCAAGAATAGAAAGCAACAAAATTATCAGTTCTTTTTTTTTCTCTTAGGGGAGAGAAGGGGAATGGCGCCACCTTAAGGGAAATTGAATTTTCATGCAGAATTGTGTTGCAATTAATGTAAATTGTAATGAGCATAGCATAATAAAGTTCATAGCCTATCTTGTAGTGATTTTTTTTAAATTTAAATCTTTAATAGAAAATGAATAAAACTGCATTTTTCTAATGCTCGCACAGAGGCGGGATTACCTCGGTATCTGGGGTAATGCCGCCACATCAATAAACAAAGCAAATAATCTATAAATAATGGAAAATTACATAAAAAAGCATTACATATAGAACTAAAATAGGTTTAATTAACTTTGGAATGGTAAATTGTACAGGATACAGCTCTTTTATTAACTTTCTATGTGCAACTAACTATGCAGGTTTTTTTAAAAAAGTTTCTTTGGTCTATTTGACCAGTACAGTTATTCTTTTTCGGATACGTGGCATCTCTAACGAAAACTAATATGTTGTAGGGCCAATATATGAAATTTCTATTTTACGGGTTATGCCGCCATCCTTTTGCATGTGGCGGCATAACCCCAAACTGATGTGGCGGCATTACCCCAGTAAGACAAAATGGCATAGACGGCTTGTTTAAAGAAAGGTAGTTAGTCTAGCGTCCAAACTAACGACGTGATAAAATAGCCAAATAATTACTCTTTTAAATGATATATTACTGATTTATCTAACTTAGAGATAGTAGTCACTTATCGCTCAATTTCAGAAGGCTCGAGATTAAATGAAAATCGCTAAAAACCGTATTTTTTAAATAACTTTACACCAACACACCGCACGGCCGTTAGCGTCTATACTACAAATTACTTTGTTTCCTGATACAGGTCAGTGCTCACAAGGGGTGGCGGCATTACCCGAGGTGGCGGGATTCCCCTTCCCTCCCCTATATCTCTGCCCGGAAAGATGCATTGATCACTAAAATATGTATGGCCACATAAATGTTGATTTTTTTAAACATTAAAATAGAGAAATAATATGTTTGTTTGCGTTAACTAGAATATTAAATAATTATTTCTGATGCGTGATTCTCTCATATGTGCATAATTTTAGACTGTGATTTAGTGAAAAATAGAAGCTTAATTTTCAACAACAAAAAATCAATAGAAATGTAACATGTCTAGAATAATATGCAACATTACGTTATTAACTTTTACCAAGATTTTTTTACTACACATTTTTTTCAAAGATGAGTTTTTTTCCTCTAATGAAGTTCTCAACTGTGGACAGTAGTGACACAAAGTAGCAAATATTTAGTAGCAATACAAGCTTAACTTGTAATGTGTAGCAGTTCTGTACACATTATCAGTTAAGCTTTGGAAAACTACTCTACAAATGGATCTTGTGACTCTACAAATTTAAACTATGATAATGTGTATTGGATGAAACAAACTAAAAATAACTATAAATCATAACTACATAAATGTAAGGGAAGGACAAAATGACAGATAAAAAAATCTTACATTTCTAATCAGTTGAAAGCTTATAATTAATTTTGAAGTCTAAAGTAAGATTTAAATTGCTGTTGTCAAGATTCGAGATGTCTTCCTATTCATTAAATGTAACTATTAACGCATTCTAAATTGGTCCCCTGATAGCCACATAACTAGTTTTATAATACTGGACAGCTGTAGTAGCCAAAAACTAGGGGACAACTCTTCTAACAGAAACTAAATCGAAAAATTATGTATTTTTTTTTTACAAAAATGAGTGTTTATTTTATAAATGAAATAATGAATTTATATTTAGCAAAATTAAATTTCAAATTTTGTTGTAAAATTAGTAAAACAAAATCGTAATTGTATTTAAAAAATCCAGAATATCAGTTTGATATGTTGTGGGGGACAGCGGTCAGGATGGATATTTTGAGTATTTAAACTTTTCTTAAGGTAAAATTTGCAGATATTTTAAAATACCTTAAAAAAATTATAGAAATAGTTTAGGTTAGGCCAGTTTTGAATTATCGTTGCGCTAGAGCTAAACGAGTACGAATGGCTACGGGCGTCATAATTTAGAACCACAGTCAAATGACGAGCCGACAAATGAGTGGGCATCCAACGCATATTTTAATTGCGATACGGGGAATAAGTACTGTAGAGCATATATAACGTGTACTCTCTATAGAAATAGAAATAATACAACACTAAAAACAAACTAGATTTAAGCAATTTCGTTCGTCAGCTCCAAAGGCCCACCTCTTGTGCTGCGGTTCTACCTTTCGGCTTTTCGCCTTATTATTATTCTTCGTCTAGTTTGTTCGCAACTCTTCATGTCGCGTATCGCCGTGTGAGTGAGAATTGTCATCTTCAACATCCACGAGGTAGATAATGAAGAACTATATGTGCTTTTTCACGTGTTTCGGTCACACGAATCGGACGCTTTTAAATGGAAATGAACTTGCTTTTACAGTGGTGTAACTTTTTTTAGGGAAAATTGCTTAACCCGCTAATGAATACTGTTGCCGTTTGGCGACAAGTAACATAATCCACTTTATTCTACAGCTCCTTCTCGACACATTTGTGTTTTTTCATCGATTAAATTCCATTTTGAAGTTTTAGTTACTAATAATCCTCATAGATGACAGTAGTAAAAGTGCATTCAAAATTAAAGAGTGAGGTTATTAACTGTAGTGAAATTACGTTTTTGGCAGTATTCAAAGTATAATAATATTAGTACTAAATACAAATAAATTGCTTTGAAAAAAAATAATTATAGTTAAAAAGGGTTATTTTGAAATATATTTGGTAGTTTTCTAGCCATTATTATCAAAATTGGAATTATGTAGTTGGTTTTTATCAAATTGAAAAAAAAAATTGAAATTATTTAAATTCTAATGCAGTTAAATTTTTTTTCAGTATTTTTTCCATAATGTATGAGTATTAAAGATACATATATATTTTAGGGACGAAAAAAATTCATGCATTAGTGTTAATGCTTATCTGGAAAACATTGGCTTGGCTTTGGACATGGAACGAAAATACTTAACTTTCCAAACAAATTAAGAATTTTTTCTATATTTCTCACCCGTGGCGCTGCATTGGTGTACCTCGAATAATAAACCATCTCAAATTCCCCATTTTGGCTAATATTCGCCCTTCTTCCAATTTATGAACTTTAAGATTAAATGGATTTCGAAAATACATATAATTAAGATAGAGTTGAGTAAATCTGATCAAGAATTAGAAGAAAGATTTTACATAAATAAATGGATAGATAGAATAAGCTAAACAAATAATCGATAGTAAGTTAGTACCAGTAAGGTTTTATGCATGAATAAATGCTATACTGAATACGACTACGCTGTAATGCTTTTGCTGCAATCTTCTCTTTAGAGGTTCTTTACAACACAGATTCATATATCTAAAGACCTTTTTCTCGAGTTAAGAGGACTCTCCTGGGAATTCCGCATCTTGAAAATCGTAATGTTATTCCTATGGAAAACATTCGCACGTCAATTACCGCCACAATTTTAATAAAAGGTACTAGTTTCTTGTATCATTGTAAAGAACGAAAGGAGTAGATTTCATAAAACCATTTTGTTTTGTAAAAATCGCATATTTAGTATTTTTAATAATTTTTTGAAGTTAGTAAAAAGAGGAGTAAGCAGAAAGTTCTAACTTTAGAAAAATATTAAAAATACTAAATATGTGATTTTCACAAAACAAATTAGTTTTACGAAATCTACTCCTTTCGATCTTTATAATGATACAAGAAACTAGCAACCCTTTTATAAAATTGTGGCGGTAATTGACTTGCGAATATTCTCCATAGGAATAACATTACGATTTTCAAGATGTGAAATTCCCAAGAGAGTCCTCTTAAGCAAGAATGGAGTTAGGCCATTAATAAAATAATTCCTCCATACCTAAAAAAATTGTGCTTTACGATCACGTACCACGAGTTAACGAGGCTCTCGATATCTGGGTATGACACCAGAATTCCTCAGGATATGATGACATTATTGGCGGAATCATAAGTGGGAGATAACCCACACCCGATTCGGGATGGTGTATACATAAGAGGATGATCACGTGTACTTATTTTTAGGAACAGGCGCTAAGTGCTTGTTATAAATGATGCAGATATTTGGTTATGGGTCTTACTTATTGCAGGGAATTTTTCTTAGATATGGGAGTTGGAAATGAAGTGAGAACAAATGTACACTCCATGCCAACCTATCTTGGGTAAAAACAAAGAGTAAAATGGCAGGCGGAAAATCGTGGTTGGCGTCCGTTAGTTGGAAACTTTTGTAATGTACTAATTACATGTAAAATGATCTGAATACAATTTAACAAAAATATACATTTTTCATTCTGATAAAATTGCCAAATTTTCTCAATAATATTCAAATCTGTTTAGACCTTAAATGAAATCAATGTTTTAAACATGGTTTTCTGGATGGATTCACAAATAATTTATGAAACTCTTTACATGCGCGGAAGGATCTTTTCCATAGCATATTTCTATTTATCCAACTTAGGTTGGCAAGCAGTGTATAAGGTTTTCTGTAAGGTGTTATAAATGGGGTTTTATCAATGTGTTTTATAGGAAGGATAAGTTTACTTTATATTAACTGTAAAGAAAATTTATACATGTTCATTCAGAAATTGTGTATAGATTTTAATTCGTGATTCTGATTTTTCTATCATAGACGCATGAGTAATGTATTCAACTAAACACTGGTATACAGATACAGACATCCTTGATTATACCACGAGACTCTCATTTAAATTGTAGTCCTTTAATGTTAACAGTAATTGCAATAAACAAAATCATGCGTAGAATTTGTTTCGAAAGTACGCTTGCATGTCTCTGTACAGTGTAGCACACAAGGCATCACATAGATAGACTCGTCAGTTGTATATTCAATTAATCACTGCTATACATACAACGACATCCTTGATTATTCTAAGAGATGTTCATTCAAATTGTAGAAATTTAATTTTAAATATGTCTTCCATCAATAAAATCTTACTTAGTATATGTTTCGCTTGCTTGTCTTTACAGTATGGCAATAGCCTTAGCAGTCTTTTAATTTCAACAGTACTTACTATAAACACAAAATCATGCATAGTATGCGTTACGAAAGTACGCTAACCTCTCTACAGTACGTTGATGCATCACCTAGATAGACTCATCAACAATGTATTCAATTAATCAACTACTATACATACAAAGACATCCTTGATTATTCCACTAGACTTTTACATTCAAATTGCCGTCTGTTGTGGCGAGGGTGCAGACCCAAAAGTACGCTAACCTCTCTACAGTACGTTGATACATCACCCAGATAGACTTATCAGCAATGTATTCAATTAATCAACTTCTATACATACAAAGACATCCTTGATTATTCTACTAGACTTTTACATTCAAATTGCCGTCTGTTGTGGCGAGGGTGCAGACCCAAAAGTACGCTAACCTCTCTACAGTACGATGATACATCACCCAGATAGACTCATCAGCAATGTATTCAATTAATCACTATACTATACATACAAAGACATCCTTGATTATTCCACTAGACTTTTACATTCAAATTGCCGTCTGTTGTGGCGAGGGTGCAGACCCAAAAGTACGCTAACCTCTCAACAGTACGTAGATGCATCACCTAGATAGACTCATCAGCAATGTATTCAATTAATCAACTTCTATACATACAAAGACATCCTTGATTATTCCACTAGACTTTTACATTCAAATTGCGGTTTGTTGTGGCGAGGGTGCAGACCCAAAAGTACGCTAACCTCTCTACAGTACGTTGATACATCACCTAGATAGACTCATCAGCAATGTATTCAATTAATCAACTTCTATACATACAAAGACATCCTTGATTATTCCACTAGACTTTTACATTCAAATTGCCGTCTGTTGTGGCGAGGGTGCAGACCCAAAAGTACGCTAACCTCTCTACAGTACGTTGATACATCACCTAGATAGACTCATCAGCAATGTATTCAATTAATCAACTTCTATACATACAAAGACATCCTTGATTATTCCACTAGACTTTTACATTCAAATTGCCGTCTGTTGTGGCGAGGGTGCAGACCCAAAAGTACGCTAACCTCTCTACAGTACGTTGATACATCACCCAGATAGACTCATCAGCAATGTAATCAATTAATCAACTTCTATACATACTAAGACATCCTTGATTATTCCACTAGACTTTTACGTTCAAATTGCCGTCTGTTGTGGCGGGGGTGCAGACCCAAAAGTACGCTAACCTCTCTACAGTACGTTGATACATCACCCAGATAGACTCATCAGCAATGTATTCAATTAATCACTATACTATACATACAAAGACATCCTTGATTATTCCACGAGACTTTTACATTCAAATTGCGGTCTGTTGTGGCGGGGGTGCAGACCCAAAAAACCAGAAAAAAAGGCCTTTTGCACGTGGTGGGTCACTCGGGTCAGGGTTGAAAGAGTTCCATCCGCGCGAGGGTTGGGCGGGTTGTTGGGCACAAACTCGTGGGCACAGGTCGAGATCTCTCTCTGACAAGACGAGGATGGGTTCATAGGGTAGATTCCATTCACCAGAGACCGCCGGGCGACTATTAAGTAGCGGGCGTCTTAGGGATGGAAAAGCGGAGACAGTTAAACCGAAAAAAATCGGTGTTTGGTATTGGTTTGAATTATCGTCGCACTAGAGCTACACGAGGGCTACTGGCGACGGGCGTCGTATTTTAGAACCACAGATGGGGCCCGGATGGCCGAGTGGTAAGCATCGCAGGCCAGCAGTCTGCGTGCTGTAACGGGCGCGGGTTCGATTCCCGCCTTCGCCCTGGGTGTATTTCCTCTCTTTGTGACAGTAAAAAATCTTTCTGTGTCTGTCTTACTTGACGAAGACTTATAAGCGGCTCACTGAGCAAGCACACAAGTCGGAATATATATGTAAAATACCCTACCCTACCCCTAGAACCACAGTCAGGTGACGAGCCAACACCTGAATAGGCACCCAACGCAACCGTTAAGGGCGACATCGTACGCATCGTTAGGACTTGGAAGGATATTTAACGTGCACTCCCTTACACGGCGTATTATTCGTCGGACATTTTGGCTGCACGTGCTGTTTATAGGTCGGCAGCAATTTTGGCGATGCCCGGACCCGAACCTGGGACCTTCCGCATGCTAAGCGAGTGCTTAACCGACTGGGCTCCCCAGCCCCCATCGGTGTTTGGTATCGGTTGGTAATGGTAATGTAATCATTTCCGACTGCCTATTTCTAGCCTCCTTCCGGAACTTTAACACAGCCAACAATGCCTCGTAATCTAGAACCCTGGTCAAGTGACGAGGTCGACACCTGAGCTGGCACCCAACGGAACTTCGAGCTACATCGTACGCTGACGCCGTCGATACTTTGGACTCCACAGATTTAACGAGCACGTCTGTCCCAGTGTACTCGGGCCATCCCGAGTTGGATTTTTTTCTACTCTTTCCAGTACAGAGATCCGATTTATAGGATGACTGGCAGTAGGTGGGAATCGAACCTGAGAAGGTTGAATCCTGAGGCTGATGCCTTAACCACTCGGCCACGGACGGGCCTTGGTATCGGTTGACCTGTTGCATTATGGCTCTTTCTGGTCGCTTGATCTGGATCTGATCTGCCGTGGCCAGGTAAACTGCAGTAACTTCCATAAGGAATTGGACCATTGTTGCAAGCACTCTATTACTCTAACATAAATGGTATAACAATGGAAATAAAATTTATCTCAGATCAAAAATGGCACAACTCATTGTTGCGATTACTGCAGTTTACCTGCCTGCGGCAGTGATAAGGTCCATGAGTCCCTCCCCTTCAACTTATCTAGGAGTAAGGCTATGTAGAAGGTCCTCTCGAATTAAAGCAATACAATCTTAAAACGAACGAGCGATTTTAACTGATTTTCACTCCTCCAGTCTGGAAAATGCACTTCTCCTTTTGGAGTGGATCATTTGTGGGTTAAACCTCCGACAGGATCACTCCAAACGAGTGATTTTAGCTCAGTCTGAGATAATATTCACTCCTTTCCAGTGTCGAAAATGCACTTCTCCAACTGGAGTGGAATTCACTCTTTTGTTTTAAGAGTGTACGTCAAAACAAATGCTCGGCAGTGCTTGCGTTGCACTTTGTTAAGGGGGAGGGGGGGGGGGGAGATGCTGAATCCCCGGTGTCTTCAGATGAACAGAATTGAGCTTAAATAAAGCTTTCCGGTCCCGTTTTACATCGCTAAAAGCTCAAAGTGCCACCAGAGGAAGAGCTACAGTACTAAGGATGAGAAGACGTAGTACTAAGGATGAGAAGGTGTAGTACTAAGGATGAGAAGGCGGTAGTTGACAAAACAAGTTGACAAAAGCCTTACTTCTGGAGTATACATCACATGGAAAGTTAAGGGCTCGGCAGAATACCGATTCAGAGATGATGCACTATAGCCAGACTATGGGAAATGTCGTTATATTTAATAAGTTAATATGGTTGGTTTAATTGGTTAACATGGCACGGATTTATAAGTTAACAGGAGATCATATCCATTGAAAATGCAGAATGGAGAACTTGGACAGCAATTTGAGTTTTCCAATAATGCCTCCCTCTTGTCTGCAATATTCAGGTCCTTTGTCTTTAAAACGAGACAACCAAGCCAGGACTGTTTTTTTTTTCAAATGTTTTTTTTTTAATTCAAGTAATTAAAACGTTTTTTAGAAAAACCGGAAACCAATCATATAGTATGTGCTTTCCATGAGAACATTCTAATTAAAAAATAACGGAACTGGATTTTGATAATCAGTTTTTACAGACGGTTTAACCTTTACCGGATAAAACTTGAAATAGAAGAACCGGTTTTTATAAAAAACCAACCATCCCTAGTGAATTCTTTTTCTCGCCCGCATTCTTCCTTTTCTTTCTCGTTTCTTTGATTGGCGACCTCCTTCCAGCCGCCCGCCGACTTTGATATGCAGATCAGGGAGTTGTGTTAATTAAAATATGATTTGTTGGGGGAAGCTCAGGTGTTGTGGAATTAATCTTGTGTGGTCAAAAACGAAGACGCAGTGTTTTTCGTTTTGTTAGTGGAGGTGATATACCATTTAATCATTGGTCATATTTTCAAGAAGAAAATCAAGATAATATGAATTTATCTTAAGGCTAAACTAAGTTTGCTATTTTTTTTAACGGGTCACTGCGTTCTCAATAGACACCTGAGCATCATGGGTGCTAAAGATGACCCTATCTGTAGGGCATGTCAACAGGTTGAGGTTAGGTTGATTTGAATTATCGTCGCACTAGATCTACACGAGGGCGATTGGCGACGGGAGTCTTCTTATAGAACCACAGTCAAGCGACGAGCCGACACCTGAATAGGCACCCAACGCCACCATTAAGGACGAAATCGTACGTTAGGACTTTGAAAGATATTTAACGTGCACTCCCTTACACTGCGTATAATTCGTCGGACATTTTTGGCTGCACGGGCCGTTTATAGTCAACAGGTTGAGGAAAGTTATTTTCATGTTATCTGTGAATGTGACAAGTACTCAAAGATTTGAGTACCTTAGGCACTATTGTATCAATGCCTGAGAGGTTAAACATACAGTAATCCGAGAAATGCTTACAGTTAGTAAAAATTGTATATAACCTAACATTTACATTGCAGTGCATCGTAGAATGACATTAAACTATGAATAAAATTATTGATCGTCGCTTAAAGAAGAAGTGTAAACTTCAATTTTAATATTGGAAAGTTAACTTATTTTTAGAAGCAAGACTTAATTACAAATATCTTTACAAAAAAGAGACGATTTCATTATAAAGGGAAAGCAATGATATATCTGTAATTAAGAATTCGAAAATGTTTACATTTCGAATTTAGTGATTTTGAATGTTGTACGTTTCTTGCATTTTATCTTTTTAATGTTTAAAATAGTTTTTTAAAGTCATCTAAAAAATAGGTAATCATAAGAGTAAGACTTCTTCAAAAGTAGTTAAACAGAATATACGTTTACATTAATTTTTGAAAGCGTAAAGTTCCGTAAAGAAATCCTTATATATCTTGGGCCAAAGTTACCCGCATTCATTGGCAAAAGTTTCCCAGAGACCAATAATTAAATATAGAATAAAAAGTATTCCACTTAGATTAAAACAAATATTGTATTGTCCATCCCCGTAAATAAAAGAATAGTATATATTTTTTATTTAGTTATTTTCAATGTTTTTTTTGGGTGTTCCAGATAAAAGTTGGAAGAAATAGATTTTTGTCCTGAATTGCTCGTAAGAATATAAACGTCATTTGTGGTATTGCCAAAATTAGAAAGATATTTTTTTTTCAATAAAAGAAAGGCAATGTTTCCACCTTTCCAAAAATGTCTAACAATTTAAGATGGGATCATTGTATGTAGAGAAACTAAGAAACAAATCTTTTTCCGAGGCGAGGATTTAAGTTGCCCTCCATGGCCATTGGCCAAAGATATCTGCTTTGACGGTACTGTTTTAAAAAAAAAATACTTATTGAAGTATAAAAAATAATTATGTTAATTTTTTCGAACATTCCGGAGACCCATTATCCAAGAAATGTAGCTTGTTTTTCAACCTACGAGTATGTATGGATTTGTGTCACATTTTCCAGAATTTGCTACCTAAACTCAGGTGCGAAATATTAACATGTATGTTATAAGAATTCATAAGATATTCAGTGCACATATACTTATTTTTTTACGTGGGCAGTGCATATCTTTTACATAGTCCGGGCTCAACGAGGTAAATTTTTTTTTTTTTTTTGTTGTAGCTGATTTAACAGTAGCTACATGCATACCATGAGAAACAGGTTGATATGTGAACATCGTGTACGAAAAAAAAATGGTGCTGTGAATTAAATCCGATAAGCAGTTCATAATTTAAGCAGACAACTTCTTGTTTCAACCTTGAGACAGTAACATCTTATTCAAGTTTCAAGTGTCATGACTAACGTTTGGGAAGGTTTTTTTTATTTTGTCGATAATTTTGAAAGCAGTTTAAAAAGAATGAATACTGTTAAGCCTTTCTTGTTGAATAGTTCGTTAATTTTATAGATTTAGTTTTTTTTTATTTAATGGAACCTTTAGTACTTTAAACTTAAAAAAAATTCAATCGGCTTGTTTCACGCGTTTTTGGCTTTTTTCAGAATATTCTTACTGTTATTTCTGAATTCCAATGTCCGACGAATAATACCCCGTGTAAGGGAGTGCACGTTAAGTATCCTTCAAAGTCCTAACGCTGCGTACGATGTCGCCCTTAACGGTTGCGTTGGGTGCCTATTCAGATGTTGGCTCGTCACCTGACTGTGGTTCTAAAATACGACGCCCGTCGCCAATAACCCTCGTGTAGCTCTAGTGCGACGATAATTCAAAACCTAACCTAATCTGAATTCCATTGGTGGTTTCGGTGATTGGTGGTAAACATGATAAGCTCCACCCACAACATGGATTAGCCAATCGGGACCTTATCTTAATTCCTATATGGAACTGTTACCACTCAAGATGTGAAAGATATCCATCTCTTGTTTCTATGAAACGTTACCGTATGTATGTGGATATGGAAGTTTCTTTTAGTTTTTTTTTTATCAATCAATGAAAATGGGGTTGTTTCATGGAGGATCTGGCAATAGCTATACGGTCTTGCTTTCCTTACTCTCTAACAACTCTCTAAATGTCTATGCTCTCTATTTACTTGTGTATTGGTTAGTTGGTTGGTATAGATAATCAGATTTATGTGCTGACCAAGCACACTAACCTAAATATAGGTCTACCAACCAACCAACTCAACCAAAACAAAAGTAATTAGAGAGTAAGGAAAACAACACCGTGTAGCTAGTGCCAAATCCGTGAAACAACCCCATTAAAACAAAGTTCTGTGGTTGGTTTTTGATTTGATTCGTTTGAACAGGAAACAATTTATTAATTTTGAAGTGAACTTTATTTTTACTTTAATTTCAAAATGAAAGATAAGGAATAGAGGTACAAAATTTGAGAAAGCAGTAAGCAAACGAAAAAAAAAAAAAAGACCAAAGAAAGCATCGGAAAAAAGCCAAACTAACCTAAAAGTAATTAGGCGTAAGACGAAATTAAAAACTCTTAACCCTGTAATGCATGATTTTTTTTTTCATCCCGAAAATATATATTTGTATCATTAATCCTCAAACATTATGGGAAAAATACTGAAAAAAATTAACTGCATTGGAACTTTAATTTCAATTTTTTAAATTTTTGCCATGTGACAAAAACCCACTACGAAGTTCCAATTTTGATAAGAATGATTAGAAAACTACTAAATATATTTTAAAATAACCCTCTTGAACTATAATTAGTTTTCCAAAACAATTTATTTGTATTTAGTTCTAATATTATTATATTTTGAATACTGTCAATTACGTAATTTCACAACAGTTAATAACTTCACTCTTTTAATTTTGAATACACTATTACTACTGTCATCTCTGAGGGTTATTAGTAACTAAAACTTCAAAATTTAATGTAATAGATAAAAAACACAGATTTGTCGAGGGGGAGCTCTACTTTGGTATGGTACATATATATTCCAGCTTGTGTGCTTGTTCAGAGAACCGCTTATAAGCTTTCGTCAAGTGGGACAGACACAGAAGGAATTTTTACAGTCACAAAGAAATGAATAACACAGAGACAAATAACAACATTTATTGACAGTCACAAACATCCATGCCTGACTAGGATTCGAACCCGACCCCAGCAGCTCGTAAAGGCTAGAGTCCTAACGATTGAGCCACCGGGGCGGCCGCTCTACTTTAATAGAATAAAGTGGATTATGTTCCTTGTTGCCATATGGCAACAGTACGCATTAGAGGGTTAAAATAGTGTTTACTTCTCTTTATGTCTTGTTAAAAGATTCCTCATTAAAGCTCATTGTGAATTCTAATATTTTCTAGTGTCGTGAAATTGGAGGGTGTGATCCTAAAATGTCTGGTATTTGACCTATCTTCTGTGAGGTGAAAGGGATGAATAAATAAAAAACGCAATTCTATTCACATGCTAATTATGACAATATAATGAGGATAACTGGAAACTTATTTAACCCTCTAATGCATACTGTTACCATATGGCAACAAGTAACATAATCTACTTTATTCTATTCAAGTAGAGCTCACTCTCGACAAATCTGTGTTTTTTCATCTATTCCATTCCATTTTGAAGTTTTAGTTTCTAATAACCCTCATAGATGACAGTATTAAAAGCGTATTCAAATTAAAGAGTGAAGTTATTACAATTGTTGTGAAATTACGTCTTTGGCAGTATTCAAAGTATAATTATATTGGTACTAAATACAAATAAATTGTTATGAAAAAATAATTATCGTTCAAGAAGGTTGTTTTAAAATATATTTAGTAGTTCACTAGTTAGTCTTATCAAAAATTGGAATTTTGTAGTGGGTTTTTGTTATATGGCAAAAAAATTCAAAATATTGAAAATATTTAAATTCAAATGCAGTTAATTTTTTTTTCAGTATTTTTCCCATAACATATGAGTATTAAAGATACAAATATTTTTTATTGCGATGAGAAAAAATCATGCACTACAGGGTTAAAGTATAAAAAACATGGTCTGACTTACGGTTCAGTTTTATATATAATGTAGTTAAAAAAGTTAAGAAAAAATTAACAATGGTGTAGTATAAATAATATTGTTGCAAATATCGCAATAATGCTGTTTTTTATGGTTAGAATCTTTTTACAAAAATTGTATGCATGTTTGTATTGTAAGTTTTCAATTAGGTAAATAATAAGAAATTCCCTTATTAACTTTAAGTTAATTAATTTTTTTCGTTGAAGTGCTGTACATTGTTGAGCGGATTTTAAATTCTGTAAGTCGGAGGAAGACTCATTAATTTTAGAGTTACGTTTAATGATTTATATTTGACTTTCTAAGGGAGATACATTACAAATCTGACATCAGAAAATTATATAAAATCGTAAATATTCATCAGAACCAAATTCATAAAGTTTTAAGAGTTCAGGTATTCTATTTATCATTCTAAGTTTATTTCTGTTATTAAACATAACGCAAAACGTTATCAGATATGAATGCTAACTCAAACAATACACAAGTCTTCTGAAAAAAAAGTAGGAACTTGGGATTTACATTTGAATATAGTTTAACAGATTTTAATGTACTAAGTTTATTTCTATTGCTATATGAAAATTTCAAAATACTTCTCATATATCCAGTGCCACTTCAAACTCAAAATACTTTTTATATGATGTATATAAACATATAGATATATCAATATTTAGAGCTTATATCTAAACGATTTCCACCAAAAAACTCCAAAAGAAAATTCTAAAGTTCCTCGAAAATTGATGTCTGAAATGTATAGAAATTATTTTTGTTGCTAAATGCTAACAACACCAAAATATTTCTCATGTATCAATGCCAACTCAAACAATTCACATTTCAGAAGCAAATCTTAACGAATTCCACCAAAACTAAAAAAAAGTAAAATCTCGAAAATTAATATCTAAAATGGTCGACGACACCCTTTGCATAAAAATCACATCCTCCATGATTATCAATTGCATAAAGTATAAAAAAAATTTATGGGTAAAGAATAAATTTACAGAAACTATTTTTGTTACTAAATGACAACAACACCAAAATATTTCTCATGCATCAATGCCAACTCAAACAATTCACATTTCAGAAGCATATCTCAACGAATTCCACTAAAACTCTAAAAAGCAAAATCTCGAAAATTGATGTCTGAAATGGTCGACGACATCCTTTGCATAAAAATCAGCTCCTCCATGATTATCAACTGCATAAAGTATAAAAAATTTTATGGGTAAAAATTTAATGTATAGAAATTATTTTTGCTAATAAATGACAACAACATCAAAATATTTCTCATGTATCAGTGCCAACTCAAACAATTCATATTTCAGAAGCATATCTCAACGAATTCCACCAAAACTCAAAAAAGCAAAATCCCGAAAATTGATGTCTAAAATGGCCGTCGACACCCTTTGCATAAAAATCAGCTCCTCCATGATTACCAACTGCATAAAGTATAAAAAATGTTATGGGTAAAAATTTAATGTATAGAAATTATTTTTGTTATTAAATGACAACACCACCAAAATATTTCTCATCTATCAATGCCAACTCAAACAATTCACATTTCAGAAGCATATCTCAACGAATTCCACCAAAACTCTCAAAAGCAAAATCTCGAAAATTGATGCCTGAAATGGCCGACGACACCCTTTGCATAAAAATCAGCTCCTCCATGATTATCAACAGCATGAAGTATAAAAAAAATTATGGGTAAGCATTTAATGTATGGAAATTATTTTTTTTTTGCTAAATGATAACAACACCAAAATATTTCTCATGTATCAATGCCAACTCCAACAATTCACAATTCAGAAGCATATTTCAACGAATTCCGAAAAAACTCTGAAAAACAAAATTTCGAAAATTGATGCCTGAAATGGCCGTCCTCTGCAAAAAAAATCAGCTCCTCCATGATTATCAACAGCATGAAGTATACAAAAAAATGTATGCGTACAAATTAAATGTATAGAAATTAACCAAAATATTTCTCATGTATCAATGCCAACTCAAACAATTCACATTTCAGAAGCATATCTCAGCGAATTCCGCCAAAACTCAAAAAAGCAAAATCTCGAAAATTGATGTCTGAAATGGCCGACGACGTCCTCTGCAAAAAAATAAGACCCCCTGACCATGATTTACGACCCGTCTGCGCGTTCCCTCTTAACCTACAGGGGGCGCGTTCATTTGTCAGCGAGAACATGTGTAACACCTTTTATACGCCCGCGGTCTTCTTACTGCAATACAAGATACGACTCTAAATTTGAGACACGAATGTTTTGTGTCAGTTTTTTTCTTATTATTCTGATATCTTGTCTTCTTCCGAATCTAAGTATTTCTGTTGCTTTACGGAAGTCTTTAATTTTCAGTGATATCGTGCGAAGTTTTATTATGGTAACCATCACTGTCTTTTTTTTTAGAGAGATCTGGTTTCGGGGTCGTGAGATGTGCCGAAACGAAGGTTGTGACCTTTTTGATGTCTAATCAGGCGTATTCGCTCCGCGACTTTGTTAGTCAATTGATGTCTTTTGGGTGGTCTTTAATTCAGAATAAAAACTTTTAGCTTTTCCCCTCATTCAAATATTAAAAAGCTTCTTCTACAAATGAAAGTTTTCTCACACAAATTCGGCGCTTGGTTTCGCCAAAAAGTGATTCGTAGTACCTGAAATAGCTGTCTGATGAAATTTTTAAATTTGTTTTCGGTATTTGGTCGAACCATTTTTCAGGTTTATGTTTCTAAAACAAGAAAAATGATTCAATCGAATGCAGAAAATGTGATGAATCATTTCTCCACACAGTCGTTGCAGCTACTTAAGCACCTTAATTTTGGTGATAAAAAGCACAAATTTTTTAACAGTACAGGATTTGGTAATGTGATACCTTAACATTGCCCCGTACTAGGCTAATCTTTGTGCGGTACCAAATCTCTATATTTAGTGAAATTCACCATTGTCTTGAAAAATATAGAGAATAGAATGAACGTACACCTTAAATTTTTTGACTTTCAAAATTGAAGAAGTACAAATACTTTGACGCTATAAAAAATGCGCACAATTACAAGAAACAATCAATTAGCGTGCTCATATGTCTTTTACTTATTGTTCTTAAAGATACTCAATTTTTCTACAAGTAACAATTAAAAACTAGTTAAAATGTTCATTATGAAGACATCACTCCTTTAACCCCCAAAACTGATTTGCCGACAAAAAATACAGACGCTAGTTTCAATTACAGAAATCGGCTCTACTCTTCATCGCTAATTAAAACCTCAGCCTCAAACCTTTCCAATTATATCCTCTGAACTGCGTAACACAGGCTACGGGTTCACTAATTTAATAATTAAGAGCCTTCTTATGCCTAAAGCGACGTCACTGAACTATGGAGGTAGGCAACGATGGACGTGCTTGAAGAGGAAAGAAGTGAAGCCGTCGCCAAATCGATGGTATTGCCGATCGACACAAACAACGATACTGCAATTCCAAACTTTTTGTTTTGCTATTTCACTGAAACACTGCGAAATAAGTGTAACGCGGGGGCGCAATCGTTAGGACGCTAGCCTTTGGAACTGCTGGGGTCGGGTTCAAATCCCGGTCGGGCATGGATGTTTGTGACCGTCGACAAATGTTGTTATTTGTCTGTCTATGTGTTTGTGTTGCCCTTCCTTTGTGTGTCTCTTGTGCTTGTAAAAACTCTTTCTGTGTTCTGTCCCACTTGAGGATAGCTTATAAGCGGTTCCATGAACAAACACACAAGCTGGAATATATATGTACCATACCATAGGTGTTACGTTCCACCTCCGTAAATTTGATGAGACATTACTCAGTTGAACTGGTGGCAGCCAGGCTTCCACCGATTTTTTGGAGGAATTATTACAATTTTACAGTTTACACTCTTAAAACAAAAGAGTGAAATCCACTCCATTTGGAGAAGTGCATTTTCGACACCGTAAAGGCATGCATATTTACTCAGACTGAGTTAAAATCACTCGTTTGGAGTGATCCTGTCGGAGGTTTAACACACAAAGGATCCACTCCAAAAGGAGAAGTGCATTTTCCAGTCTGGAGGAGTGAAATCCACTCAGACTGAGTGAAATTAGGAGTGTTTGTTTTAAGAGTGTAGTAGAAGTGCTGAACTAGGAGATGCTTCTAATACTTCTTTTAATTTCTAAGCTATTAATTGCTGTTTATTAGCTTCATTTATATCCATTTGCATTTCTTCCAACCTTTTACAAATTTGGGACTTATTTAACTTTTTTGTGTGAGTAATTTATGTTTGGAAAGTTGCTTGCTTCTGTATTTTTAGGTCCATAGATTTGTATACACACACTACATTTCTAAAAAAATTAGTTTTGGCCTTATACAACTTAGCTTGGTGATTACAGTTGTGTTGGCTTTAGCCAAACACTTTTTTGGGCCTATTGCGGAAGCGTTCAACGGTTTCGATTGGCAAACATGTTTTTGCATTGTCTTTTACACAAGAAACATCGCTAACTTACTCTTACCTACATGAACTGAACTCACTTGAGTAATTGTCCCTGGGGAAGGAGGGAACCAGTTGCAAGGATACAGGGAGCATAGAAATGCAACATTAATTATATCCAGGGGGAAGTATTCCAAGTTTTTGAAACGGGACCACACATAGCATGCCATTTAACGATCTCCAGCAATAGGGCTCGTATTTTAGGCTCAACTATTTTTCTTGGCATTATTCTTTACCCCTGCGGTCCAGATGTCTTCATTACAATGCCTTCCGAGAATGTCTTAATCGAAGTTATTGATTTAGATCACCCTTAACTCATGCTGTTGAAGGGGGGAAATTATGTTGATGTTTTCCTCTTTAAAAATAATTGGTTTTAAAAGATGATTGTAACAAACCATCTTCTACAAAACAGTTCGATTTTTTTATTGCCAAAAACAGGAATGTATTTTTTTGTGATATTTTTTTTGTCCAGGGGTCGTCCTTGCTACGTCTTTCCAAAAAGTACCAGTCCTAATTAAATATAAATTATTAAGATCCCTTATTTTAACTAATTTTGTTTAATGTATTTGGTATTTATGAAAATTTTGATACATTTTCTGGATAATTCCTTCATTCTGGATAGTACATCTTAAAAAAAGTATTCATGAGATTAGTCCTTAAAAAACATTGAAGAAATATTTATGACACTTTTTAATTGTTTTGATCGACATACAGGAATTTCAGTTAAATTCTAATGATTTTGAGTGGCTTTATTTGTTAATAAACAAAATTCGTTATAAAACTACATTTCTATACTATCAATATAGAATTATTTATAGAGTTACTTGTTCCGTATTGCTCTTTATTTGCATCGCAATAAAGATATATTTGTAAATTTAAAGATATAATCTCTCCAAGAAGACCCCAATAAATGTACATATTTCTTAAATTTAATAAGAAATCGTTTGAAAGCATTTTTATTATTTAGCTCCTAAATTCTTTAATAGTTTACCAATCTCTTTTCACAATATTGACAAATACTCATCTTTTAAGCGCCTTATATATTGCCTTATATCGTTTTCGCTGCTTTCCTTAGCTTTTATGCTACATTAGTTTCAATGGAGAAAATAGCATCAGAATGTATAAATCTTAGCAACTTATCGTTTTTCATTGGAAAATCAGTCAATAGGTTTAATCCATCAATCATAAGTCAATACCACTAAAATTAGTTCGAATGTAGTAAAAGGGATGAGTGGATTAAAAAAATATTAAAATGAAACGTATAAGCTGTCAGGTAAAACTTTTTCATCAACCATTTTCTGATTCATAATAAATCAGCAATACAAGTATAATTTTTCATTTATGGTGCAAAAGTTGACATTAATGTATGCCATTGATGAGTAGAAATTCTAATTGGCGACAATACGTTGAAAATTTAATTCAAGGTAAAAACCGGTTGTAGAATAAAAGTAAACTGCTTTGTATTTTAAAAAAATAATATACAGTGGTGGCCAAGAGTGTGGACACATTTTGAAAGTTTCATGTGTTTCAACTGTTAACCTGTGTGAATACATCTATTAAATTTCGCTTAAATACGAACATTTAAATATTAAAATGAAGGTAATTTAATGCAGAATTTCATTGCGGAATTAAAGTATCTGTATTACAAATAATGTTATGCTCATTTTAGTTGAACAAACAAGCACAATCAATGAATTCTCTCATGCTGAAATTGCAATGCAAGCTGGTGGTTCAATGACTTGCAAAACTAAGACAGATCATACTATTAGTTGCATAATTTATTCATAATACAGATATTGTAATACTGTATTTATTTTTAATTCTGCATTAAATTACTGTGATGATGATAATGTTGTGTCCATGGATATAGATTATATGAGACCAAAGGTCTCATAGACTGCTTCAGCGATCTGCAGACAGTGGTCCTCATAAATATTAAATTACTTTTAATTAGATATACTATTGTTTAATTTGATATACAATTAATATATTCTGTAATCACAAAAAGTTAAAAAATATGAAAATTTCAAAAAGTGTCCACACTTTTGGCCACCACTGTATATTCTACTATTTTTTTTATATTTTAAGAATGTGCTATAGTGAATAAAAGGGAAAAGTTTTGTGTAATTTCTGATTATTAAGGGGGAATGGGTGCGCAGGACTGGTGGTCTCCAAGCTCAAGTGCCCCAATGTCGATCCAATTCGAAATAAAACTTTTACGGCTGTATTGAATAATTTTTCAAACTGTATTTTTTAAATAATAAATATAGATAAATTACTGGTTTCTATAATCCCACATTTTAAAATTGCTTCGAATACTTTTTGTAAAACTACTTATTCAAAATTAAAAAAAAAATCGAAACAATTTCAAAAAGTGGGATTGTCGAGACCGTAAATGTATTGCTTTATTAAGTGGTAATTGTGTGTGTAAAAATTGTGTAGTGTTACACCCCCTAAGTTTTTTTTAAAATGAATAATATGAATTTCCCTTTTTTTACAATAATTTATTTTAAAACATCTTGAACTTGCAAGTACTTTAAGTAGTAATCACTATTTACAAATGCAGAACTTTCATAGATTGCTTTTACATTAGCTTTTAATATTATATTTTAAGCTTGCCCACTTCTAACTTGTTACTTGATCATTTTACTCTGACGAAACAGACGATTTAATTCGTGTCTAATTAATATTATACATAAATTTCAGAATCAATTTACTTTTCATGGTCACTTAAGTTCTACTAGCAGAAAAAAGCACAGATCAGTTTACGTGGCAAACATTGTACCTAAAATGTCTACCACTTGCGCAAATAGCATTTAATAGTTTAATTTAAAGAACATAAAATCCAGTATTACGAATGCACGTCATTAAATCTTACGATTTATTTAATAAAAAAACCCTCATAAATGAATTTACAACACGCATTTTGGCAAAGAGTAATTGTACTCCGTCCTTTTTATAAGGTATTCCAAGTAGTTATAGGTCCAGGTAGTTAAGCACTAATGTGCCACCTGTGCATTCACACCTGTGATCAGCAGTACAGGAGCCCTGGGGGGACAGACAGACAGAATAAAAGACATTTTCACTTTCACAAGAACCGTGTGGCTTCAGATTTTTATTGGCAGTCGTAAAAATAAACTGCGAGCCTTTTATAGTTTAATGGAAAAAATTCTGAATGTTTACCATCCCTTTTGCTGGGCTTCAATGTAATGGTCGGTTTTACCTAAACTTCATTAAAAAGAAGATGGAATACTTTCGGAGGGAACGTATTGTACAATAACTCTTGTTACGCTTCAGGATGTTCAAAAACATGCCCTTCTTAAGTATTGTTAAGTGGCAAGGTTTTTTTTATTATACTCATTGGTCAGCTTAAAGGTCACTTTAAATAGCACAGGTGTTACGTGCGATGTGTTATGCATTTTTTAGCTTCAACACTACGTTTATAACGCCAAAAGTGGAAGGTATTATAATCGTTCAGTCCGTCGTCCGTCTGTCAGTTAGTCCGTCACCCACTTTCATAATGCCAAACTACAAATACTACGTCAAAAAATTCAGCATGTCGGAATTAAAATGCATTGATAATTTTAGAAAAAAGTTCGAATTCGAAGTACTTCAATAATTTTAAAAACTGCAAATTTTAATGCCAATTTAAAAAGCATAGGAAGCCATTTTTATTAGAATAAAATCACCATTGCCATTCGCAACAATCGCTCCAGAAACTTTAATTCTTTTAGACAATAAATTAAAATAAGTTTATTTTTGTGACATCGATCAGTTTGAAATGACGTACGTGTATGTTTATATGAAATGTTTTAATTATAGAATTTTCGAAATGAAACAAATAAACTAGCCAAATTTAGCATGTAAATGTTTAATATAGAATTAATGCTGTGTTTGTCGCTTTTTACCTGTTAAACATAACTGTTTTGTGGACACGGGTTAAGTGACAGATTCTGTTACAAACCTACTTGTTTGTTTTTTGAGGTAGTCAGATCTATGGCTATGGACAAGACTTTTAGTCCCGAGTTCAAAACTGGAAGCATGTTAGTGCCATTAACGGCATATTTCATCACCATTACAAAACCAATACATTACTTGATATGGTTTGGTTGAATTAAGTCACACTAGAGCTACATGTTGGCTGTAGATTACTTGAGTTATAACATTATTGAAAGAGGAAGTTGTAACAAATTTTAGGTAATTTTATGCAAAGTAGTACGTCATTCAGCTGCTTTTCTTACAATAATGGCAGTAGTTAAAAAAAATTTCGGGTTACATGTGAAGTTGCAAAACTCCAGGTTTTCGAAACGTGACTAAAATGTAGGGTCCGGCCTGTTGGCATTGGCGACTTCGTCAAATTGAATTAACAATCGTCCAGCCGCCCCGGTGGCTCAATCGTTAGGACTCTAGCCTTTGGAGCTGCTAGGATCGGGTTCGAATCCCGGTCAGGCATGGATGTTTGTGACCGTCAATAAATGTTGTTATTTGTCTATGTGTTATTCATTTCTTTGTGACTGTTAATATTCTTTCTGTGTCTGTCCCACCTGACGAAAGCTTATAAGTGGTTCTCTGAACAAGCACACAAGCTGGAATATATACATATGTACCATACCATACAATCGTCCAAAGTCGCCAATGAACAGGAATGGAGCCGCACTGTGTACCTTAGTCATACTTTGGATAATATGAGTTTTGCAGTTAAACCTTTCTATATTTATTAAATTTGAATTATATTAAAAATATATTTCAGTACATGGTTGAGCTTTAAATTTTCTACATGGTCCAGCCGTGACTTCGTATAATTAAATTTAACTGATCATCGCGATTCGCAAAAAGAACGGTACCCCTATACATTAGTCATACTTTGGAGATGATGCTGCATCCTTCATATATTCATTACATTTGAATCATATTTAAAATATATTTCAGTAGAAGTTTGATACTTAAAAATTTTCCCTCTCTTAGGAAGTTAAAAGAAGATACTGACAATCTTCATTATTTTATATCTGTCATTAATTTTGGCATGACTGTGCAGATTTTAGCCACTAAATGAAAGAAGGACTGTAGAAAGCCTTGGGCAAGCAAGAATGATTTTTTTCATTGATAAGATAAGAACAGATATGTATACAAGTGGAACTATACAAAATTTATATAAAGTCATTTTCTCGATGCGGTTTACAGTTATATCTTATGAACTCAATAATTTTTCGCTGGCAATGTCTAAATCACAATTTCTTTAAAAAGCACTGACAAAACAAGTTGAAAATACATCAACCCCAACCAAATCCCAAACATTGTTAGGGTTATGGGGCGCCCTGTGGTCAGAGTATCGATCTCCGGATCGGAAGGTCCCGCTATCGAGTGTTGGTCGCTGAAAACCTACCGAGTATATGCGGAGTACGTGCTCGTTAAATCTGTTGCGTCCGAAAGTCCTGTGGACGCTCATTGCGCAGTTTTCCACGGGTACAGGTTCCTAGAGACTATTTCCCTCCCTTTCATGGACATGTCTAAATTGTGGAGGTGGCGCTCGATAGATGACAGCATCTGTCACGTATGTGTGTGTCTGCGTGTGAATGTGTGTGTTGTGTCTGTCTTACTTGACGAAGGTTTATAAGCGGCTGTCTGAGCAAACACACAAGCCTGAAAACATACGTATACCAACCAATCAAATCCCAAACATTGTTTTCTGTGATTTATATATGAGGCCTCTTAAAAACCTCTTTCAATTTTCAGTAGCAATATCACATTATCTCCGGTTGGTTGAATTCGTCAAAAGAGAAGCACAGCTCGGTTTAATAACAATTATTAGCGGTCGGCAAATGATCGCTATTCCTCCCCTAATCACTTTGATGGTTCATGAGGTCGCTTCGCGAAGCTTGTAATTATATCGCTACCGGTGTCGCACGAGGTGCAGTTTTTCTATCTTGATGTCTAGCGTTTTTTGGCGCTCCGGGTCAAATTGCACAGTATTTTTTTTTTGCGTTTGAGGAAGGTAAAGGAATGTAATTGAAAATAAAAGGTGGTCCAAAAATAGGTGATACAGTTAATTGTATTGAAGTATCCTAGACCCCTAAAATATATAATTAAAATTATATTAAAAATTGGAAAACCTTATAGGAAAGCTTGAATCTTACGGAAAGCTCGAAATCAACAAGAAAAAATAAATTCTAGTGCTAGACCCTAAATACTAGTAAACAATACTATATAAAATACTAGTAAAATACTATAAAAATAAATACTAGTATCCTAGACCCTAAAATGTATACTTAAAATTATATTAAAAATTGGAAAACCTTATAGGAAAGCTCGAACCTTACGGAAAGCTCGAAATCAACATGGAAAAATAAATACTATAATAGTCAGAATCTACTCATCAAAAAATCTACAGAATATCGATTCAATCTTTGTCTTTTCGATTATGAATACTTTTTATCTCATATAATTGAACTAAAACAGAGAAAGAGAGAGAGAGAGAGAGAGAGAGAGAGAGAGAGAGAGAGAGAGAGAGAGAGAGAGAGAGTTAACTAGTGGGTGGAAAATGGTTTGTGATAACTTGACAGTTTCACCTGCCGACAGACGTTATTTATTAAAGCAGAACAAACCAACATTACCACATGCCCACCAGTAAAATCTTTTTTTGTTTTATTTAATAAAGAAATGGTTGTCTGTTTACCTTCAACTCATAAGTTATCTCTTTAAAATAATGACGTGTTGGGCCAGCCATTTTATAAAAAAAAAATCGATCAATTGGTTACGAATCTTTGATCACACCTAAATGGAGGGTATTTTTTTTTTTTTGTATTTTGGGCTCTACAATTGAATTGGTAAAAGTAAAAGACGGTCAAGTTCATTTTTGGCGCATTTCCCATTAGACTTCTTCCTTTGAGCATTTGAGTGAAATTAAAAGAGTATGCGGAAATTCATCTGCGAACATGACCCTTTTTATTTTTAGTATTTCAGTTAATGAGTAAAAAATTGGGATTTAAAGATAGTTATTAATTTTATAAATTTTTAGTTTCTGATTGCCAGAGCGAGAGTATATGGATGACTTTTCAACAATCTTGCCGAAATTTTTTAGTTTTTTATCGCCATTAATTAATCATTAGTGTTCATTAAATTCATAAATTTGCATTTTATTAAGTGCAAAAGAAAATATTCTCATTAAACAAGATGTAACAGATAATGATTCATCATTGCCTAATTATTCCGGTATTATCAATGTGTCATCAATCTGGTAGTCATAGGGAAATATACATAATCAGTTTTTCGTTTAACTACAAACTCAAATTCAAAAGCATTTCCCAAGTCCAAAAGAAAAACGGACGATATGCGGTAACTCTATTTCCATTCTAGACTCGTATTCCTATGCTGCGAACTCGTATTTCATGTCATTCGACGTTTACGATCTACCGAGGCATAAGAATAAAACGAAAGTGGAAACACAGTTTGAAAAACATGCCTAAAAAAATCCCCAGACTGAACAAAATACTCGTTAAAAAAATGTCCAGACTGCTGAAAAAGAATAAGAGGGGAAGAAATGAGTTAGAGCACGAGCCGCGTTTTTACGCTTGTATTATTGGACGGATGTACTGTTTTCTTCAGGTAACTCCACGGGTGGGCTGGGGGAATACAGAGACTAACACGTGTTCATTACGCTGCGATCTGTCCACACGCACCTAGTTTGGTTTGGTTTGAATTATCGTCGCACTAGAGCTACACGAGGGCTATTGGCGACGGGCGTCGAATTTTAGAACCACAGTCAAGTGACGAGCCAACACCTGAATAGGCACCCAACGCAACCGTTAAGGGCGACATCGTACGCAGCGTTAGGACTTTGAAGGATATTTAACGTGCACTCCCTTGCACGGGGAATTATTCGTAGGACATTTTTGACTGCACGGGCCGTTTATAGGTCGGCAGCCACACGCACCTAGAGAAAATAGACGGACAATAGGAGCTCTCCAAGTCTGCGCCGCGGCTTTATTGGGAGATCATCCGAAATGTTCTTTTAAGGTAATATTTACATGCACTCTTAAAACAAAAGAGGGAAATCCACTCCAGTAGGAGAAGTGCATTTTCTACACTGGAAAGGAGTGAATATTAACTCAGACTGAGTTAAAACCACTCGTTTGGAGTGATCCTGTCGGAGGTTTAACACACAAAAGATCCACTCCTCTAGGAGAAGTGCATTTTCTAGACTGGAGGAGTGAAAATAACTCAGAATGAGTTAAAATCGCTCGTTCGTTTTAAGAGTGTAGGAGCTCTCCAAGTCTGCTCCGCGGTTTTATTGGGACATCATCCGAAATGCATTATATACACTCCTTGCCAACTTAACTTGGGTAAAAACAAAAAGTAAAAAGGAAGAGTTAAAAGCCCGATTGGTCCGTTTGTTTGAAATTTTTGTAAGGTAATATTTACATACAAAATGATCTGAATACAATTTAACCAAAGTACACTTTTCATTCTGATAAAATTGCCAAATTTTTTCCTATAATATTAAAATTTGTTACACTCCTAAAAGAAGTGAATTCCACTCCAGTAGGAGAAGTGCATTTTCGACACTGGAAAGGAGTGAATATTAACTCAGACTAAGTTAAAATCACTCGTTTGGAGTGATCCTGTCGGAGTTTTAACACACAAAGGATCCACTCCAAAAGGAGAAGTGCATTTTCCAGACTGGAGGAGTGAAAATTAATCAGACTGAGTAAAAATCGCTCCGTGCCTAACTAACTTGGGTAAAAACAAAGAGTAAAAGGGCAAAGGGAAAAGCGGGATTGGTCCGTTTATTGGAAACTCTTTTAAGGTAATATTTACATACAAAATGATCTTAATACAATTTAACCAAAATACACTTTTCATTCTGATAAAATTGCCACTTTTTCATATAATATTCAAATCTGTTAGACCTTAAAGGAAATTAATGTTTTAAAAAACATGTTTTCTGGATGGATTCACACACAAATAATTTATGAAACTCTTTACATCCGCGGAAGGATCTTTTCCATAGCATATTTCTATTTACCCAACTTAGGTTGGCAAGGAGTGTGGTTCATTGAAAGTTGCGGTAATTGCATAACAGTTTGGGCGCTGCGATCTGTCCTAGAGAAAATAGACGGACAATAACAGTTCTCCAAGTCTGCGCATTGGTTTTATTGGGCATCATCCACAATGCATTATATACTTATATAGTTCATTAAAAGTTGCGGTAATTGCGGAATAGCTTGGAATCTTTAGATTAATACTTTAGAATTCATTAAAAGTTGCGGTAATTAAGTAATAGTTTGGAATCTGTTTAATAATTTAGAATTTATTTAATCTTTAGATTAACTTTTCACTCTATAATATCTTGATTCTAAATGGAGTTTGCTGCTGCAAAACTTACATTCTGAAAAGTGCAACTAAGACAAAGGGACAGACCTCTTCATTTTCAACTTTTGATAATGGAGCGGCTCAGTGGCTGAGAGGTTTAACGTGTCCGGCTCATAAGCCCAAGATCGCGGACTCGAGCCACGGCTGATTATCTGGCATGTAAAAGATCCCTTGAGTACCTATTTGGCTGGGGTTCTCTCGGCAAAATTAAATCTAGGCATACTTTAAGATCCACAGCTAAGATTCATTGTAATCTGAGCTTCAAAATTGGCGTCGAGAGTCGCCTAGAGGGTGCCGCATAAAAATGACTTTCAGTTCTGGGGAATATTCTGAGTCTGCAAACGCTTGACCGCCAACATTGCAGCCTCATTAAAAAAAAACTTTTGATGATGGTAAATTCATTTAGACGAAATCGCCGATAGAGGGTTCAGACTCCTTAATAGTTATTTTGTCTTCAAAGTTATGCTTTTGAGAATGTGAGCTTTGCAACTACAAAGTTGAAAATATTAACCTCTTCTAATCATCTTGAACTAGAGTTACAAAATATGTCCACAAATCATTGTCTCCAAAGTATAACTATGTCTTAGGGTCCGGCCCGTTAATAGTCGCATTCGTACAATAGAATTTATAAGTGTCAAAAGTCACTAATGGGGGGGGGGGGGGGGGAAGGATCGTAACCTATATTTTAGTTATACTTTGGAGAATGTTGAGTGCAACCAGGACTTGTTCTAGATAATTTCTGACTATAGGCATAACCTATTTCGGGGCCCCTTTACGGAACATTTTGTGTATGATTTCCAGTAACGATGGTGCTATATGACCTGTGAATCAAATTTTTGGTGCAATTTTATGGGCTTCCTTATAAACATCTAACAAAACAATCCCGTTAGGTCAATTTTTTATAAGTCAAAATTGAGCAAAAAACAAAGTGGAGAATCAGAATTTTTTTTCCAGTTAACTGATATTTTGGTTATTTACAGCATTTAGCATAATAGAAACCGAAAAGCAAGGGCCCCTAAAATTTGGGGGGCCTTAGGCCCGGGTTTAAAGGGCCTTATAGATGAACAGGCCCTGAGTGCAACTACTCCTTTGCTTACTACTTCTGGAGTGACCATTATTATCGTTTAATTTTAGCGCAGAATTAAAGAGTAAATAAAGTAAAACTACTCAACGAAGAAATAATTTCGAAGCTTCATCTGAAACATGTTTACAAAATTATACATCAGATTAAATTTTGATTTCCAGTGAATTTATCGAAGATATTCAATATTTTATTAATTATTTCGATAAATTCCTGAAACATGTTTAGCGAAATACTTTCTCGAATTGATTTTACAACAAATATTTAGCAAAAATAAAACTCCAGCGTTCTGATATTCACAAATTAAATAACTACGTGCTAACTAAGGCTTTTGATTAAATTTCATAATTCTTCATTAATTTTGTTTTAGTAGATGTGTTAATAAATATTCAAGATCGAAGTTTTTCATAAGCAAAGGGATTTAAAACGTAGTTAAAGAGGTAAGTAATTGGTCGCATTTAAATTTGGGGCAACTGTCGGTTTTAGATTAGCCTTACAAATGGACTTTAGCAAAAAAAAAAGTTTTATTTGGTTGAACTAACGTAGTGCTAGAGTTACACGAAGGCTATTTTAGAATGGCCTTGCGTCAAGAATATGGGTGACGAATGATTTTTTAAGAAGCTTGAACATTTGCATTTGGAATAGAGCAAATGATAGGGGAGACCGGGGCTAATTTTTTATATTTTCTTCTTTTTGGATTGTATATTTTCTACTTATGTATATTTTGAATTAAACAAGCTGTCATTGTCCTCCTCACATGCTCTTCTACAAATTAGCATTACTACTTTTTCAAAGAGTAAATATTCTTTTTGGTATTAAGAGGTTAAATGCACAAGCATATTGAGCTCGAAAAAATGCCCCGTATGTGGGGTAAATTTTCCCAGACTACCAAAAAGTGATGGGGCAAATTTTACAACCATTTTTTTAAAGGTTTAAACGCAATTTAAAAACATTTTGCAATTTTTTAATCAAATTTATTGTAAATTAAAATAGCTCAAAAGAGTTTAACCAGAATAAAGGTATTTAAAAAAAGCCAGTTTATTATAACCATCAAACTACTTAAACCGATTTCATTTAAGATCATTATCATCTGGATCTCTTTCAACTTACATAAAACTTCCTCTCCTCTTTTGTGTAACTATACGTTGGTTCTCTTTTCTAGAGGTTATCGAAGTATTGTTAAAGAATACAAAAATATGCATGTTTAATGTTTGGTGTGATTGCTTCCCCTCTCCTCTTTTTTTTTCGGAAAAAAAAGCCAAAAACAATTGACTCAAAAATTTGGGTTCTACAAGACACATGATTATTTACAGTGTAATTATTCGCGATCTTTGGGGAATATTTAAGTTTCTAGATGCTTTTCGGCTACTTTATCCATTCCAAATAGTTTTTAGAGTGACATATATTTCCTCAGAACAGTACGAGTTCATTCAGATTCCTTTTTCATTACTATGCAGACCATTTTGAATCTAGAGCATAACTGTTTTTCATTACATGTTCATAAGATAAAAATGATTTGGTTTTGGGAATATTAAGTTTAATTTGCATAGGCTGTATAGGCTTTTTTACAAGGCATTGTTGGAAAACTTGCCCCACGAAATTTTGGAAAACCTGCCCCGTCGTCATATTTTTGCTTTAATTGTACCTTCACGAGTGGAACTTTAAATTGGCTTGAAAACGAATGTAAAGTTATGTAGAGAGAGGATATACCGTTTAGTATTATCAAGGATAAAACTGTAAAATTAATAAAGTACGTTTGATTTAAGTTTGAATGCAAGCATGAAAATTCACTGCTTGAAAAATCACAAAAACAGCTCTAACGGCAATATTACGACACCAACTGAGCAAAAATTTGTGTAGGTGACATAAAATGGGTTGCTTCATAAACCAAACAGATATTTGGCGCCTCCTAAAGGCTCATTTCTTCTTTAATGCCTGGTGGAAAACTTACCCCATGGGAAAACTAGCCCCGGTCTCCCCCACTGAGAAAAACGGCAAAATGAACTTTGAAGTGACTTGGGCATGTAGACCTCTGAATTTAAGATCATGTGTTTGGAAAAAAATGTTCGAAAAGGGTTCTAAAATATTAATAATTGAACGTGCCGGAACATTACATTACTGACGAAGCAGAACTAAAACTATTTTCATTATCTAATTAGTCTCATAAAAAAAGCTTATCATTTAATTATAACCAGTTTTTAATTTAATTAAAATTTCAGTTTAAAATAAAGATGATACATGTACAGCTGATAAATTTAAATTAAAACGAATTCTTGGAAAAAATGTTAAGTGTTTCATTAAAGAGGACATCGAACTGAAAATCATAGGCATGCCATGTCTCAGTAACTTATTCAACAAAAATGAGTTTTTGGTATGCATTTCTAAACAATATACGTTAAACTATGGAATAAATGCATATTTTCTTCTTTGAAACTTGCAATTATAACATGTAATAAAATTTCCCTCCTTATACAGGCTACTAAGTTGCAGAATTTTGTTTATATACAATGATAATAATAACATAAATTAAAAAGTACGCACTTTAAAAAAATGAATAAATTGTGTTAGATTATTATCACAAAACTGTGTTTTATTAGACAAATATTTTTTTATTCGATGTTACCATTATTATCATCGTGATTAGTATGCAAGGCATAATTTAGTTTTTAGATATCATTTATACAAAGTGAATACAAAATATATACCTTTCCGTGATTTATTATAATTAATATATTTTTCATGATTAATTGCTTTTACTTTCAACTAAAAATAAAAATGTATATATCTTTAAATAAAATGTTTTTATTAAAGTACTCAAAATTATTTTGTTTTGCATTAGGTCTCAGAACCACCTGGAAATGGGTAAAAATGCTTTATTGTTTTCTGTACGGATTATTTTTAAAAAAGTTATTTGTTTCAAATGTAACCAAAGTTTATTTTTGAAGAAATGATTTTTTTAAAATTAGGGTCAAGTGGGGTAAGTGTGATTCGTTCTCTGCATCAAGTAAATTCCAAATCCTAAAATTGGTAGTGAATTATAAGAAACATACATATGTAGAAAAAAATTATATGTTTGAATTCCATTTTTAAGTGTACAAAATTTGCATTTCAAAATCCATTGCTGTTTTATCACACTTACCCCACATAGAAAGACCCACATAAAAAGAAGACAGTTGCACTTAAATTCAAAAGCTCAAAACTTTCTTTAAACAAAAAATAAGGTCAATATTTCCTTTTAGTTTAATTATAAGTGGTCTAATGTTATATATTGCAAACTTTCAGATTTTTAGAATGATTTCCAAAGTTACAAGAGCTGTTTATCACACTTACCCAAAATCACACCTACCCCACTTGACCCTACTTATAAATGAAAAAAGTAGAATACCAGTAAAAATTAAATAGTCATAACGATTTTAAATTCATGGTTATCGCTAGAAAAAACTAGTGAAGAAATTCTTATACTTTTATCGACAAAAAAAAATGCCATAGCAACATTACTTTTCAGACTAAGAAATGATTAAAACTAGGAATTTGAGTGGGTAAATGATCCTCGGGGGGGGGGGGGGGTGATGTTGGGAAAATATTCAGCAACCTATTAAATATAAAGTTCTACCTACTAAAAATCGTTATGAGTTTACATTCCTTGCTAACCTAGTTGGGTAAATATATGGGCAATTCTACCATAATTTTTAATTTTATGTCCCTTGGGCATAACTTTTACAAAAATTTATATTTCTTTACCATTTTTTCTTATTATACTAAAAGACTGGTCCTTTTATAATTGCAAAACGTAATTTTAAAGCAAAGAAACTCCAAAAAATTTTAGAACACCAAACAATGCAGAAAAGTCCTTACCATCGTGTGTCCCGAATGTCAAATTTTAAGTTTAGGGCCCAATCTAATAATTTTTTTAGCTAAAAATTACATTCATTTGGATTTTAAATTGAACTAATACTGTAGCTTAACGATTTCCTTCCATTGAATTTTGGCTTTTAACATTTATAATGCGTTTTTCTCGTCTCCTAACTTTGTCCCTGGGTTTTGGTACATTCACTGACTTCATTCCAAAAGTGGTGAAGAGAGGCACTGGATTGAGCTACAGTGATTCTTCAACCATGAAAACTGTATTGCAAAAAACTCACTTTTCAGTTATTAGCCACATATTATTGCTAAAATTCACCAATAAGCCCAAAATTTAAAAAAAACTTAGTGAAATGGCCTGCGAGGCTTTATTGCTTTCCTTACAGTCTCCCAGGTTTAAGGTTAATTTTTGCTTGAGAATTGAAATTTTTTTTCTATAAATATGTTTAAGTGGAGTACAAGAAGTAAAAAAATCCCTTTTTATTAAACTGGAGTTAATTTCAACACAAGAAAGACCGGAAAACAGCGTGAATGTCCTTTCCTTCCGCTCCTGACCTTCCGATCCTTACCGTCGTTATGATCTAGGGATGGAAAATCGAAACCAGTTTTAAGACTAACCGGTTTTTTACGATTTCGGTTTCATTGATAAACAGTTAGTTTCGTGAGGCCGGTTTAGACCGGTTTCTTTAGAATCGGTGTTTTTAAAAAACTACCTTCCCTTATTATAATTTTTTTGTTTTTTACAAATAAGCTTTGCTAAACTTTTTTTCGTAATTCTAGAACCCTTTAAACCTTTTGATAAACATTTAAAGTGATTTTGAAAAAATAAATTTTACAAGTTTTTAATACCTGAAATTAAAAATTATGGTAGAACTGCCCATATATATGCTATGAAGAATGGAGAAGATCCTTCCGCGGATGCAAAGAGTTACATAAATAATTTGTAAATTCATCCAGAAAACATGTTTCAAACATTATTTTCGTTTAAGGTCTAACGGATTTGAATATTTTTGAGAGAATTTTGCAATTTTATCAGAATAGAAAGTGTATTCTTGTTAAATTGTAATCAGATCATTTTGTATGTAAATATTACCTTACAAGAGTTTCCAGCTAACGGACTTAACGCACTTTTTCCTCTGCCTTTTTACTCTTTGTTTTTTGTAATTAAAAATTTAATAATGAGTTAATTGGTATGTTTCATAACACAAAAATTATATTTTCGATACTAAACTAGCTGGTTTTGGCCGATATAAATTTCTGAACGAAACTAACTTAAGTAGATACAGTGCTAGAACAATTAATTTAATGCCAGTAAATATTTTTAGCCTACTTTAATTCGAAGAATTAAAAAAAAATGAAAAAGTAGGTATTGACATGCGGTCGATGTCCGTCCGCCCGTCTGTCCGTCCGTACCTCCCTTCCAAAATCAGTTCTAGCAATCCGATCTTAAAAATCCTTTTTTTATTAGAAAGGTATAACCTCAGACACCCAACTTTCATACTTTTTGTCCGTCTGTCTGTACGATAGGACGGACATAAATCTACTATTTGACGAAGAATTTCCCATTGAATTAGCATTGAAATTCAATTTCGAGTCATTTAAATCGCTGAATTTAACTACAAATGCTACGGACAAGTGAGATACGTCAAAAAAATTCAGCGCATTGAAATTAGAATACATTGAAAATTTCAGAAAAGAATTCGAATTCGAAGTACTTCAATTATTTAAAAAAACATCAAAATTTAATGCTCATTTAGGGGTAGGGGGTAGGGTATTTTACATATATATTCCGACTTGTGTGCTTGCTCAGTGAGCCGCTTAAAGGTCTTCGCCAAGTAAGACAGACACAGAAAGATTTTTTACTGTCACAAAGAGAGGAAATACACCCAGGGCGAAGGCGGGAATCGAACCCGCGCCCGTTACAGCACGCAGACTGCTGGCCTGCGATGCTTACCACTCGGCCATCCGGGCCCCTGCTCATTTATAAAGCATAGGAAGCCATTTTTATTAGAATTAAATCACCATTGCCATCGCAACACTTGCTTGAGAAACTTTAATTCTTTTAGACAATAAATAAAAATAAATTTATTTTTGAGACATCGATCAATTTAAGATGACGTCAAATATATATTTCACTACGAGATCTTTGTATGTTGATATAAATTGTTTTCATTCGATTTTAAAAGCGAGGAATATTACATATTTATTCTTTGAAATACAAATTTTTGCAAACGATTTAAGTTATAATTATTTAATTTTCGAAATAAAATAAATGAAACTAGCCGAATTTAGCAAGTAAATGTTTATTGAGGAGTAGTTTCTTGGTTTTTGTTCTACGAAAAATTAAATATTTATTTATAACTTCAAATAAAGCTGTGTTTAGTGAAAGATGCTGTGTTTAGTTAGATGCTGCGTTTAGTGAAATTTATTTTAAATTTAATGTGGAAAAACGGTTGTGGATGTCACTTACTGTTACGAACCTAGTTTTTTTCAAGATAAGAATTTTAGTAAGTATTTAAGTAACAGGAAAGTAGGCTATTTTAGTTCTTTAAGAACTTCTTGTTTTACTTTTCAAATAAAGCTCAAATGATGTTAAATAAAGGTTTAAATTAGGTTTAAAAAGTTTTTAACTAAAATGTACTCACAGTTAAAAAGTTAAAAAATTAGTTATTTTGACAACATAACAGATTCTATTAAATTAAATCTTTTAACAGATGATGCATTCTATGTTACTGCTTAGGCCAGTTCAAAAACTAGCATAATTTAATGTTTCATTTATAAAATAAATGTAGGTGGAAAAACCTCCCCATTTGAAAATGACCTGTCTCCCCTACAATTAAAAGCAAAAACTGAAATTTACTCACTAAAAAACTGAAATATTTTGAAACTTTCTTGATAAAAGTTAGTTAAATTTTAATTTTTACCTTATTGAAATAAACATGCATAGAAAAATATTTTCTATAAAACTATGAAAACTTTTTTTTATAAATAACACATACTCATCTAGCTACTTCGATCATAATTTTTTTACTTGATTAATGTGAAATACAAATACAAAAATTGACGACGAACAACAGGCCAGAGATCCAGCAAGGTAGGTCCATATCATATAATAAGGTTGATAATGGTTTTCATATCATATAAAATGTGTCTAAAATTAAAGTTCTAAAAAAAAACTCTATAGCACGACAGCCCGTAGTTGGCCAAGGCCTACTTTGCCCATTTCAGTTGTCCTACCAGAGAATGACTGTATCGCTCAGATGAACACTTCCTGTAAACAAGGCCTCTTTTAACGAGTGACGTAGTTATAGTAATACACTGTGACCAATCACTTACCAAAAATTCCTAAAAAAGTTGGAGAATTATGTCTTGGCATTGATTGGCGCTTTTGTGATTGGTTAAATCGGACTACTTCAACTACGTCATTGTTTGAGTACAGATGCCTTCTCTAAAGAAAGTGTTGTTCAGATGGTTTTAATGCCACCAGTTACAATTATATTTATGTATAATGCAAATCAATTTAATTAAAGCTTAATATTTTTTAAACAGTACTTGTGTTTTATTGGATTGGAGTTGCTATAATTCTTGTATCCCATCAGCCTTTATGTACAAATGATTGATTTAATAATATGCCAAGGTGATAGTTTTCTCCAAAAGCGATGTTAAAATCTTTTTGCTAAGTTTCACCATAAAAATGGTTCCAAACAGCTACAACGGCTGTGTGGTGAAATATTTCACCATATTTTCAGTATTCGCTTGAGCCGTTTTTCAGATTTTGAGACAAAAACATGAATTTTTTCAGCTAAATACTGGAAATATGATGAAACATTTCCCAACACAGCCGTTGCAGCTAGTAGGGATCATATCTTTTTGAAATCAATGACCAAATTTTTAACCCTATAATGCATACTGTTGCCATATCGCAACAAGTAACATAATCCACTTAATTCTATTAAAGTAGAACTCTCGCCAAATCTGTTTTTTCATCTATTACATTCCATTTTGAATTTTTAGTTACTAATAACCCTCATAGATGACAATGGTAAAAGTGTATTCAAAGTTAAAGAGTGAAGTTATTAACTGTTGGGAAATTACGTCTTCGACAGTATTCACAGCATAATGATATTAGTACTAAATACAAATAAATTATTTTGAAAAAATAATTATAGTTCAAGAGGTTTATTTTAAAATATATTTAGTAGTTTTCTCTAATCATTCTTATCAAAATTGGAATTTTGGTAGTTGGTTTTTGCCATAAGAGGCAAGCATTTTAAGAATTGAAATTATTTTAATTCCAATGCAGTTAACTTTTTTCACTATTTTTCCCATAATGTATGAGTATTAAAGATACAAATCTAGTTTTTCGGGATGAAAAAAAAACCATGCATTACAGGGATAAACAGTGCAACATTTTCGAGTTCCATAAAATAATTCAATGTACAAAATTATTGATAAACAAAGATAAATATATTTAATGAATGGTGAACTGAATATGAAACGTTAGACTCACCTGAAATTAGCATCTGGATGTAATATGTAGAACATGTAAATGATGATGCAAAAGCGTCGGAAGTAACAATTCTTGCTGTCTAGCATTGTTCAAGGCATCCTCACTTGAGTCATTTTAATAGACTGTCTATTTTTTCTTTCCAAAATTCAGAATCCACGAAGAGAAACATTACAAGTTCACACAGATACGAATTAACGAGCCCACTTTAAGAACGTTTGCGAAAGTTTTTCGTTCTACAAGAGATCAAGTGTCAATTTCTATGCTTTGATTTTCTTGAAATGTTGAACTTTGTGGTCATAATTCATAAATAAAAAAATTAAGAATGTTGGAAACAATAGGTATGAACACTAATGTAGGAAACTTACTGAAAAGTTTTTGCTTTTGGATTTCTTAAGAGTACTATTCTTCGAAAATGCACTGTATATATCTAAAATCTTTTTAATGTTTGTACAAAATCCTAGTCACTTTTTAAGTGATACAGAATAGAATAGTTTATAACTTTGTAAAGTTTTGATTCACATCTAATTTCCTTATCACTTAAGTAAGATTTCTTAGACGTTCCTAAATCTAAATTGATAACGTAAACTAGAGTTGGACGAGCCAATGAATCAATGGATCGATGAAAAATGGAAACTCCACCATGCAATCTTAATTTTTTTTCACCTAGAAAGGTCAATAATTTATCTAAAACTTGTATAAACCTATTTATACGATGCAACATAAAAACTAGCTTTTGCGAGGACTACACAACCTATCACGAGAAGTAGAATTAAAATTCCCACCAAATATCCATCAGAAAATTATCAATTAGAAAAATATTCCTAGTTTTCACAAACTTACTAAAACAGTACATGTCTATATTCTTCTATGGCTTTCCTAATTCTAAATTTAGTATAAGAGCACAAACTATCTTATTGTTTATTTATGGCAGAGTGCGAATGATATAAGATTTACAATACACAAATGTGGATTATTCTCACATCAAATTATAATTCCATTTCGCCCAACCAAAGATAATCAAGAAAAATTATCCGCAAAGAGTTCCTGCATCAAGTAAAAGAAATAAATTCTTTTACTATTTAAAACCATCAAACTGCAACAACAGAAGGATATACATTATGTCCACAATCAAGGCTTTGCCACACATCAAACAGCTGGGGAAATGAATTTTGCCAAGAGTTAAACTTTGAAGTCCTCGCGAAGAATCCGCAAAGCGTTTTCCTATCAAGTAAAAAGTTCCTTATCAAGTAAAAGTATATTTTCCAACAAAACTTCAAACTGAAACAAGCCACAGAAATAAAAAATTATGTCCACAATAAAGTTTCGTCTCAAATGAAACTGCAAGAAGCCACAAAAATTAAATTATGTCCACAACAAAGTTTTGTCCAACATCAAACTGCAACAAGGCACTTAAATAAAATTCTGTCCACAATAACGTTTTGTCCAACAAGTCATGGACTAAAACTATGTCCACAACAAAATTATGTCCTACATCAAACTGCTAGAAGCCACGGAAATAAAATTATGTCCACTATGAAGTTTTTTCGACATTAAATTGCAGCAAGTCATGGAATTTTTTTCCACAATCAATTAAAAGTTCCGAAGTCCATTCGAAGAGAGTCCCAGAGTTTTGTCCAACAAAGTTTTGTACCACATCAAACTGCAGGAAGCCACGGGAATATATATAAAAAATACGTTCACAGCAAAGCCAAATTCAAGAAGCCACGAAAATAAAATTCTGTCCACAACAAAATTTTGTCCCACATCAAACTGCAACAAGCCACAAAAGTAAAATTCTGTCCACAACAAACTTTTGTCCCACATCAAACTGCAACAAGCCACAAAAGTAAAATTCTGTCCACAACAAAATTTTGTCCCACATCAAACTGCAACAAGCCACATAAATAAAATTCTGTCGACAACAAAGTTTTGTCCCACATCAAGCTTCAACAAGCCACGAAAATAAAATTCTGTCCACGATCAAGTATAAGTCCATCCGAAGATCCAGAGCGTTCTCTCGGTGGAAGCAGAAGAAGAGTTTTTGCTACCTGTGCGGATGTCACAATGGCAAGGAATAATCCCTCCTCTTCCTTAGAACGGTAAAGCCTCTCGGCTGGACGCTCATTGGTCGGTCGGGTCGGATCCACGTGCCCACGACTAATTAGAGCGGCTTGCTTTCTAAAGGAAGGCATTTGATGATGGGGTTTGTTTTAAGGATGACTTTGAGGAGGAATTGTGGTTAAAATGTAAGAGAAGTGGTGGAATGTGTTGTTGGAAGTTTATTTTAAAAATGTGGAATGTGGAATTAAAAAATATATTGTATAATTAGAATTTAAAAAATAGATCAGTTGTGGATGCTTGCTTTTTAAAGGATGGGATATGGTTGTTTCAATTTTTTTTTTTTTTTAGAAATCTTTTTAAAAATTATAAAAATGGGAAATAGAGAAAATGGAAGATTTTGGCCGATTTAAAATACGTAAATTTGTAATGTGGATTGGAGAAATCTTCTTACAATTTTTTTAAAATGTGAATATAAGGAAAATGGAAGATTTTTGCCGATTGTAAAATGCGTAAATTTGTAATGTGGATTGGAGAAATCTTCGAAATTTTTTTAAAAATGAGAAAATAGGGAAATGGAGGATTTCTGCCGATTGTAAAATGCGTAAATTTGTAATGTGGATTGGAATAATTTTCAAAAAAAAAAAATCATTTGTGTTTTGTATGTTAAAGAAATGCATCGGTTGTACTTGCTTGATTCTTTATTGCTTTACGTTTAAGCTTATTATTTGATGTTGGGGCTTGTGCAAAAATGACTTTTAGAGGAATTGTGGTTAAAACGCACGAGGGAATGGTGGAATTTTGTTGGAAGTTTGAATTATAATATGTGAAACGGTGCAATTAAAAAATTTATAATTAGTTTTGGATAAAAATGAGTTGGTTTGGTGGTAAATAGTTGCTTTTTTTAAAGGATGATATTTGATGTTGGGGTTACTGTTCAATAATAACTTTTGGAGGACTTGAGTTTAAAATGCAAGAGAAGTTATATAATGTTGTTGAAGTTTGGTATAAAATATTTGATATGGAGTAATTCAATAGTTGATTAATTTGAAAACCTGATAATATGTAGGATAAATAATATATATTGACTTCAAAATTTATGGGAGTTAGGTGTAAAATGCTTCAGATTTAAATGCTATTAAGTGAAATGGTATAATTAAAAATTACTTTGTAAATGTTGTATTAAAAGAAATTTGATTGGTAGTAAATGCTTGCTTTTCGATGGATGGAATTTGATGTTGGGATTATTTTAAAAATAGGGGTAAGTGGTGTACCTTAGACATATGTGTACCTCGAACCTATGCTGATTTTAGCTCGATTTGCTTAGATATTGAAACAACACCACATGCAGTTAAAGTATTTGCTACCAGGGGTCTCAGTGAAGTTCTATCTGTTTGTTTAAAAGGTTAATTTATTAAAGAGGTTTCGAAAAACTAAATTCACAGTTCAAAAGTAAATTTTTGTCAGATATTTTAGTGTATTTTTTTACTCAAAGCTGTAGTGTTTGTTCAGAAACGATGGTTATGCAATATAAGGCAAAGTTTTAGCTATAAAACAGTGAGCTTGAAATTAAGTTAAGTCTAACCTTAACATGGTGATTAACTATTTTGTTTTTAATATCCAAGTGGTGTACCTCGAACCTAATACAAGTGGTGTACCTTGAACTGGTCCAAGGTACACTACTAAATGTCTTATGTGCTTCAGATTGTTGAAAACCCTTTAGTAAATTTTTTTTTGAAAAATTAAGTATTTTAAGCTATTAATATGCAACCCTGATTTGTAAAATTATGTAGAATGAAAATTCGTAAGAAATTTTTATATGGTGTGATAAATAATTTTTCTGTAGTTAATTATTTAGATTTATGGTAGGCCTATAAAATTTTAACCATATTGATATAATATAGAAAATAATTATTTCATGCACATCTAAAAATATGTTTTTTATAATAAATATCTAAGCAGAACATCCTTTTTACGTTTAGCCTAGTTGTATAAGCATAGGGGAAAATATTTTAGTTGTTTTTTCAAATTTATGACAGAAAGATAGCCAAATGTTTTTCATGGCATGAAATGACAGTTTAATTTTATGCTGCATTTTAACGGATACACCTGAGAAAGATTGCATTACAGCTGAAAAAGCCAAAACGGTACTAAAAAAACTAAAGCAATAAAACCCCTTACTAAGCCAACTGACCTAACATAACCAATTACTACAATCTTGGCTAGAAATAGGAGTGGGTTGTAAAATGTATTTTTGAATTTTATGAGGCAAAAAAATATTGTTTTTCGGACTGTAAATCGAGTCTCTCTACCTGTTGATAATTGGTCCAAGGTACACTACCGGTTGGACCAAGGTACACCGCCGGTGGTGTACCTTGGTCCTAATTACATTGTTCTGTATTTATTTTTTTAATGGTTGAAATCATTTAAATAACATGTTAAAATAAATATATGTTGTATATAACAACATAAGGTATTTAGTAAAAATATTTTTATTCACTTTTTGCAAGTAATTAAGAAATTAAAAATTGAAAAGTCAAAATAGGTCCAAGGGAACCCACCTTCCCCTACTATTCGCAGTAACTGAGTTTAATTTATGAGAAGAATTGGTTGAATGATGTTCGGTAATTTGGCTTAAAATATGTGGAGTTGAGAAAGTAAAATATCCACTAAAATATGCATTGAATAATTGAAATGTCCAAAAATAGATTGATAATGTTGCTTTTTAAAGGATGAGATCCGATTATGGGGTTTTTTATTAATGACTTTTGGAGAAATATTGTTTAACATCTATATACATAAAAGGCGACTTCTGTTTGTCTGTCTGTTTGTATAAGACGTGAAATCTAAAGAACCACACAACAGATTGTCACGAAATTTGGAACTAAAATTCATGTCATCTCCGGAACAAACATAGGCTAATAATTTTTTGAATTAGACCATTAATTCTATCTTTTACGAACGTTTTTATGTGCCCTTTTAAGGAAAAAATACACCACTTTCGCTCAAATCCGATATTTTTTCCCCCTTTGGTGATGCCATTGGGCAGAAAAATTTAAATAAAACTTTTTAGAAAACAATTGAAATTGAAAATGTTTCATTTGTTTAATATTTGTTCATTGCCTCCAGAAACTAAATTAATAATTTGAAAAAATAATTGATATGTTTTAAGTGACGTAATCGTACCAGTCTCCATTCTATTATTTTATTTTGCCTATATGATTTTAATAATGAATTTTTTAAAACCATAGTTAAGCTTATACTGAACTATGTTGTTTTTGGAAGGCCATAACACTACAGATGCATATTAGGGTTTTATGTCTTCCTTTTTTCGCCAAATACTTTGCTAAACTCGCCAAGTTATTACAAAAAACGCTCAAAATGAGACTTTTTTTTAATTAGATGGTTGGTTGTGCGATGGTCATTGCGCCAGAGCTGAATGGATGTGTTGGTAGCTATATATTTTCCTCGCTAAATTTTTCAAACGCACCAAATGAGCTAAAATGTTTTTATTCGGGAAATTACTATGACATTATCTGTTAATTTTATAGAATTTTTTTTTAATTTTGAATTTTTAAAGTAATATAAGTCACGGGATTCTGTACTTTATAACGAAAGGAAAAAGTAACATTAGTTTATTATACTATAACAGATTAAAAGGTAGTTTCGTGATAGCACAGTTCTCTTAGGAGAACTAAAATTATTGTATAAATTGTAAAAGAAATGAGGAAATTTTTGTAGGTAGTTTAATGTCAATTTGAAATTTGAGTAATTATTTGAAAGGCCTGAAAGTGTTCATTGTATATATTCAATTAAAAAAAATTAAATTGGAAGCATACAATTGCTTTTTAAGGATGAGATTTGATGTTGGGATTGTTTTAAGTATAACGTTTAGAGAAATTTTCCGTTTGAATTGATAACAATAGTATGTTGTATTTATTTTAGCCAATTTTTCTAAAATGTGTAGAATACAGTAGTTTTGAGTGAATAATAATGATATATATTGCTTGTAAAACACTCAAACATAGAGTTCTGTAGCATTTGGTCAAATAGATGACTCATTTAACAAATGTCCTAATTAAAAGACACAAGGCGCTCCATTTGCAATGACGTTCATCCCCATAAGTTTGTTTAAGTTTATCATAAGTTTTTTATAACTTCGTTTGACTAAAGGTTTAACAATAGCCTTTTTTTCACCCGGCTGAGTCGTTGGATTTTCTGGATGGGAAAATCCAGGGCACGCATGTGATATGATTACGTGGCACGTAAAAGAACCCCGGAGGGCCCATTTCTGGGGTCCTCGAGGCAAAATTAAAATATCGGCATATTTTACCCTCCACAGAGAGCTCAGATTCATTGTAGTCTGTGCGCGTCAAAATTGGTAGCGAGAGCCGCCTAGATGGTGCCACCAAAAAATGGCTCTCAGTTCTGCGGAATATGCCGAGTCTGCAAAGGCTTGACCGCCAATATTGAAGCCCTATTAGAGAAGAAAGAAAAAACGTTTCTAAACAAGTCCTTTAGAATATTTTGAAAATGTGTCCAAATAATTGAACGGCAGATGGGGGGTTAACATTACAAATTTTTTCGTACTGTGAATACAAGCACAAAAATTGTCGACCAACAGCAGGCCAGAGACATAGCAAGGTTGGTCCAAAATATATCTAATTCCTTACCAGTTTCCAATAGCTATCAAGATTCTTCTTAAAATCTTCCTTTCTCTTCGAATACACAAAGTATTCTGGTAAAGAATTCCACTCATTGACGACTCTATTATCAAAATATTGCTTTCTTGCCTCCCTCCTAAAGCATGATTTATTCAATTTCTGACCATGTCCTCTGGTCCGGCTATTTGAGGTAAAACCTAAGCCCTCCATGTGAATTTCGTAGATGATAACCCAGTATTATCTTTATAGCCCTTTTCTCACGACTCTGTGGACATCTCATCCGGTTTAGCCAATATAGCCTTACAAACTTCTACAACACCTTTTTAGATGTTGCATTAACTGCTGTCAATGGAAGATTAACAAGGGTTCAGACTTGACAGCAGTTGGTGTTAGGAGGAACCATTTTTCACTCGTGAACCATAATTCGCAATGCCTGCTATTAACGATCGGTATTGAAGCTCCAGCTGGATAGCAATTGGAACACGGAATCCATTATACTTAACCCTTTGACAGTCTATAAAACTACCTTTCGAGAGATTTATCTTTTTATTTTCTGTTTTCCGTCCCTTGATGTGAGAACTAAGGGTGTGAAAGAAAAAAATTCTAGTTTTTTTAAAGCCTGGTAACCCTCCAATCGTTAGACCCGGTTTTATCTCTATTTTAACCATCAGTCTTTCTTTAAATAACTTTAAATTCAAGCAACGGAACAATTTTTAATATTTAATAAAAAATATTTTTATTAAAACGTTCGTCAATGTAGTAATGCACTATGGAATTTTACAAAATAATGTATTTTTATTGAACTGTAATAAAACTAATAATTTCGAAAAATAAATGATTGATTAAAATTTTAAAATATACAAAAACGAACAAAATGCATCTTAAGCCTAACATTGAAACTTATAGGTTTCCTTGCGAATCATTGTTTTGCTCATAGATTTTGATAAATACTTAATTCTAGTTGTATAACATTTTTATAAAAGATCGAATTATACATAACTTATACAGTGTAAAACAGTAACATTTTTATTTAACCTAAATCGTGTGTTTGTTAATGTTGTTTTAGGGGGGGGGGGGGGGGGCATTCCTTCTTATCCTCATAGAGTAGGTTTGGGCGGAAGCCTTGAGTTGGACAAATGGCACATTATTTGAAAGTAACACCTGCCTTATTTGCCAATTTTTTTTATTATTAGATAATATTAATAGGCTGTGAGTGTTTTATAATGTTATTTTCTTATTAGTATGGCTGAAATCAACTTTTTATTGCCTCCCCGGTGGCGCAATCGTTAGGACGCTAGCCTTTGGAGCTGCTGAGTTATGTTGTTATTTGTTTGTGTGTTATTCCTTTCTTTGTGACTGTTAATATTCTTTCTGTGCCTGTCCCACTTGACGAAAGCTTTTAAGCGGTTCTTTGAACAAGCACACAAGCTGGAATGTATATATGCACCTACCATACCATATCCACTTCTTATTAGTGCTGCAGGAGTTTTATAGATGTGTCTTGTTTCTACAGAATGAACAGACGTACTGTATTTCACAGTTTGTCTCCGTTTCATTTTTAATAGTTTTTTCAAACATAAAAAACGCAAATTAAACATGATTTATGAATTTTAATGGGGATTAAACCGGATTTTAACCGGATTTTATATTCATCCGGATTTTAACCGGATTTTATATTCAAAAAGTTAAGTACATAAACAAATCTGGTCCGGCTAGTTTTTTGTAGCTTTGAACATGCATAAAACCAAATTGACCAACACTTGAGCCAACAACTAAAGCAACGTAAGATCCTTATGGAACATGGTGTCGGAACATTTTATCCCCATATATTTAACTGTGCCGCCCCGGTGGCGCAATCGTTAGGATGCTGGCCTTTGGAGTTGCTGGGGTCGGGTCCGGTCAGGCATGGATGTTTGTGACCGTCTATAAATGTTGTTATTTGTCTATGTGTTATTCATTTCTTTGTGACCGTAAAATTTCTTTCTTCGTCTGTATCACTTGACGAAAGCTTACAAGCGGTTCTCTGAACAAGCACACAAGCTGGAGCATAAATGTACCATACCGTACCATATTTAACTGTAACAGGTGCTTCCCAACGGTTGATTTTCCTTTTAATTTTCAACTGCGCGTATATGTTTATAAACGGGGATGAAATTACCTCGACAGGGGAAAAGAAGTGCTTTAATTACAGATCTTTATAGTCCCACTATTTGAAATTGTTCGAATATTTTTTTTTTAATTTTTAGTAAAATATTTTGCCCAAAATATTTGAACCATTAAAAAAAGGATTATATAAACCTGTAAGTTCAACCAGAGAAAAGAGGCTCAGAAAATAATTTTGTCGATTTTATTAGCACACATGTACTTTGATTTGGAGACCCGCAGTCATACGGTCTCATTCACTCTTAACAGATAACGTGTAAGCCGCCGCCCCGGTGGCGCAATCGTTAGGACTCTGGCCTTTGAAGTTGCTGGGGTCGGGTTCGAATCCCGGTCAGGCATGGATGTTTGTGACCGTCAATAAATGTTGTTATTTGTCTATGTGTTATTTATTTCTTTGTGACTGTAAAAAATCTTTCTGCGTCTGTATCACTTGACGGAAAGCTTATAAGCGGTTCTCTGAACAAGCACACAAGTTGGAATTATATATGTACCATACCATACGTGTAAGCCATTCAACCAGATAACTAGGCACTCAATGGGTAAATATGTATTGGATACATAAACCCTTAATCGACATTCTCGAGCTAAACAACATAACTCTGGTGCGTTGTTGTTCCGAGAAAAAAAGTGGCCAGAACACCTGTCTTCCGGCAGGTCAGCCGCAAAAAAGGCAACTCTGCAAAGAGGCCAATACTTGACACTTGGGCGGAAAAATAAGTATTCAGTCGTCATTTTACCCCGTTCGGTGACAGCATCCGTCTATTGTGATGTATTTTATTGTTTACAATTGTTAAATATAAGTATACTGTAAAAATAAAGAGTTGCACCAAAATTGGAGTCGAATTGTTTGGAAATTAAATGAGGTTTGGATTCTCACCGAATTTCAGCATAAGAGAAAACTGGTGCAAATCGTAGTCACATGGTGTATGTGAAAACTCTCAATTTTTGGTGAAACCTCTTGCCATGATTTGGCCAACCAAGCGATAAAATCGATATTTTTTATTTGCATTGAATTATGTTTAAATTGCACTCCATTATTTTGTAGATTGCAAATAAACTTCAATTTTTGTTGCATCATGGATTTTCATTTTTACAGAGTACTTTCGATTTAATTAAAAGTTGTATTGCGTTTAATAACTCAACATTTAATATTTTATAGATTTTTAATTTTTATAAATTTTTACCAAACATAAGCCTATTAAGACAAGGGAGATATTAGTAGATGGCATTTGTATTTTAACATTTCCTTTTTATAAACTTTCTATTACTTTTTTTATCCTCTCGGTATATTGATGTTAACCATCCTGACTAATAAAAATAAGGCTGTTTATAATCGTAGCAAACCATAATATGTTCCGTAAAACCATAAAATCTCATCCTAACATAAGTTTTACAACGCCAAATAGCTTTTAACCCTTTCAGTCCCAATGACAATTTGGCATCATCATTTTAGAAAAAAATACTCTGATCGTCTATAGCCATTTTTGATTTCAAACGGCACACCATTCGATTTTTCAGACTTTTTTTCTATTATAAACTATTTTTTATTAATCCCAATAGATGTCAGCCCTATTTTTTTTAAAATTATGATCAGAAACAGGATGATGCCAAATGGCATCACTGGGACTAAAACGGTTAAAAAATAATACAAATGAAAACTAAACAAAGACCAAAAATCTACAGGAACTATATACATTTATTTATGACACCAAATTTGTACAATAAATTACAAAAAACCCATTTCCTCAAATGACCACCTCCCTTGCCCCAACAGCCTTCGCCAACCTATCCACGCTCAAATTCTTCCTTCTCGATTTCATGTCGAATACCTGGGGCAGGAATTTGCCGGACTGTCCGGCTACCCGGATGGCCGAAGTTACAACCCTGGAACCGTGGCGGGGTCCGGCACTGGCCAGGACAACCTTCCTGCGAGACTCCTGGTGGTGGGTCCGGTCGATGGTGTCTTGTAAAGGTTTGAGGAGGTCCTCGCGAATGGCGAATCCGTTGGTGTCTGGAAGGAAAAGAAGTCAAAATATATTTTTTTTAATTCGCAGTGGCCATTTTTGTGGGTTTGATCATAATAGTTTGATAACTAAATTAAAAAAGATTGTGAATTACATTACAAAAAAATGTAACATTACTCATATGTATTACAACGTTGCTGGCTTTTTCAAGAGTTTATATGTTCAATTGTTTTATTTTCAAGTTTCCCTGAAAAGAAAAGTTAATCGTCCTTTTTGAAGGCTTTTGAGAAAATCGTACTTGTGCAAAAGCTATATGACATAAAAAAAATTAGGTTTTAAAGGTATTACTTGAAAACGAAAAGATTATAGAACAAATCTTAACCAAATTCTAGCTCATCAGATATTTTTATTGAGTGGTCATTGGAAGTTTTCAAGACACTTTTTTTTTAGCTCGTAGTCTTTTATATTGATTATGTCAAATAAATTCAGACGAGCTTTAATGAAGTTGCTATCTATGAAAACTTTAGATATAATTATTAATATTATTATAACATAAAAAAGTCTTAAACAAGGATCTGTCCTCGAATATTATAAATACTTCTTTAAAATACATGTGTACAGTATTGTGTGTTTTATAGTATAATTTAAGAAAATACTTTAGTAGCCTTTTGTAAGTTAATCAAATGCATAACAAATAACATGTAAATTTTAAATGTTTCTATATCATGAATAATAGATAAAGTACATTTTAAAAAAATCTGGCCAGAAATATTCCTTCATCAACATATAAATCAACGAAAATAACCGCAGACGATTGATAGTCTAGAATGATCCACAACAGAAAAAAAAAATCATGCATAAATAGAGGCAGCAAAAATAAAAACTTAGTTAATGAAATTACGTTTTCATTATAAAAAGCTGCATAAAGAGTAAGGCATTAGAATTATCTCGTTTTTATTAACGTATTATAAATGATTTTTTATCAAGAGCATGTTTATGCATTCAAAATGGAATATTATTAGAAATAGTTGAATAAATTTCAAATATATTGATGAAACGCACATATCAATATATGTGTTTTGACACTTTTAAGTGCGATGATGTTTACATATTTTAAGTAATAAAGATTTTTTTCAACTACAAAAAATGAATAAATTTACTGAATAGCCCATATGAAATACTAAGACACTTTTATTGGGTATTATTTTATATTTTGGAATATTTACTTCGTATAGAACTTTATTTTAAAAAATCAACACTCAAATTATACGATATTTTTTATGAAAGAGATATTCGGCATACACAGAAAAATCAAAAACCATTATTTTAGACTCATATAAATGAAGGTTACGATATTAAAAAATAAATGAATGACAAAACTAAACCACCACATTAAAAATGTTGCAATGATTCTTTAATTATCTGTAAAAGAGTTAAAATTATTGTATTATTTTATATTTGAATGCATAAGAAAAACAATAAAATAACATTTACATTCTAAGCGGTTTTTATAACTTTGTTGAACAGTTCAATTTATTCCTTGATATCGATTTTAAAAACAAACCAATTACGATGTGTAACTAGGGGTATAAAACACTACACGACTTTCAATTACTGCTCAATACATCTATTCACATTCAACGGTAATTAAACATTCCTTTGAATGTGTATTGATACCCTATAAAGTAATTCCAAAACCTTTAACCCCCCCCCCCAAAAAAAAAAAGTTCGATGGTAGCAATCCTTTGCGCATACGAGATTTACATTAAAATCTTTTTAATGATGTTCGACAAGTACTTTTTTTTTCTCTAATGGGGCAACATTGGCGGTCAAGCCTTTGCAGATTTGCAGCCTATTGCCCAGAACTGAGAGCCATTTTTTGTGGCACCATCTAGGCGACTCTCGCTTCCAATTTTGACGAGTAGATTACAATGAATCTGAGCTCTCTGTGGGTGTTAAAGTATGCCGTGATTTAATTTTGCCGAGAGCCCAAGCCAAATGGGCCCTCCAGGATTCTTTTACGTGCCACATAATCGTATGACATGCGTGCCCAAGATTTTCCCATCCAGAGAATCCAACTACTCAGCCGGGGTTCGAACCCGCGATTTTGAATTTACGAGGCTGACACGTTTAACATCTCAACCACTGAGCCAACCCAACAGGTACTAGGAACTCGTTTTTCAAATTTTGAAGTCCGTAGATTTTTTGGTTCGAGCTGTAGAGTAGTTTTAGACAAATAGACGGATGGACCAATCTTCAAAAACCTTTTTATCAGATTCAACAACTTTCAAAACGAGTAGAAAACATAAAATCCCCTTTTCAAATTCTCCACCGCATTGCAATTTTCATTATCTTCTATATTTCATATTAGGTAATTGAAAGTAAAAATTAAAATTCTATATATATTGTTGCCCACATAAAAGAAATCCTATAAACTAATATATATTTTTTAAATATTTATAGAACTTTTTTCTTCTTTTTACAGCTGGTTTGTTTGAGAATAAATAATAGTTTGATGCATAATCTTTTACTACACTTGTTAGTTAATAATATTTTTTACGAAACTGACAGTTTTTAATGATTTTCCACTTAGGACAAATCAATACCTAATTATCTCATTACCATCATCATCTTTATTATTATCATTATTTTTATTATGTCGTCATCTTTTCATCATCATCATTATTATTATTTCTGAGGATTTTTTAAAATAAAACTCTTGGTAAAATTGTGTTGCCTAGTTATCAAATGTATATACCAACTTTTCAAATTCAAATAAAATTAGAATTACCATATCAGCGTCATTAGCGGCTCAGTGGCTGAGAGTTTAAATGGCGTGTACGCCTCGTTAGCCCAAGATCGCGGGTTCGAGCCCCGGCTGAGTAGTCGGATTTTCTGGATGGGAATATCCTGGGCTCGCATGTCATATGATTATGTGGCATGTGGTAAAAAATCTCTGGAGGGCCCATTTGGCTTGGGTCCTCTCGGCAAAATTAAATCTCGGCATGCTTTAACATCCACACAGAGCTCAGATTCATTGTAATCTGGGCGTCAAAATTAGTAGCGAGAGTCGCCTAGATGGTGCCACAAAAAATGGCTCTCAGTTCTGGGGGAATATGCCGAGGCTGCAAAGGCTTGATCGCCAATGTCGCATCTCCATTAGAGAAAAAAAATATATCAGCGTCATGTGCATATTGTTACCTGCTATGTACTTGACAACCTTCGGTCCTCTTCTGACTTCCGGAAGTGCCAGTCTCCTGCCCTCCCTCATTCTGTTTCTGGACATCTTTGGCCTTCTTTGGCGAGGACTGGCCGGTTGAGACACTGGCCGTACTGGCCGCTTCTGGTCGTCAGGATATCTATGGGTTAAGGAAAGAAAAGATTAAATTCAATAAACAGTAGAACTCCAATCACTGTTAAAAATTTCAGTTAAACGTTGAACCGAATATTCCCGGCTCGCTGGCGCAATGGTTAGTGTACTAGCCTTTGGAGCTGGTGGGCTCCGGTTTGAATCCCGGTAAAAGGCATGGATGTTTGCGCTTGTCAATAAATGTTGTTATTTGTCTATGTGTTTGTGTCGTCCTTCTTTGAGTGTCTCTTGTGACTGTCTCTTCTGGCGAGCTGGGTAATGGGCTATAAAGCCTACACTCTCCCTTCTAGAGGGCGCATTCACTGTCATTTGTCATTTGAACCAAATATTGATGAAAAATTAAGAACTTTTGGCAGATGCACCATAAAATGGTTCAACCAAATATCACATTCTGGAAATAGACCTGCTTTCACCAAAAATTGGTTCGACTTCTACTCCAATAGCACTAAAGTTCGGTTCAACTTCTACTAACTGCAACCGATAATTTAACTGTTTACTCAAACGCAGACGCCATGAGTAGTACTGCTTCTGCTTGAGTACTGGGCAGTCTATGGCCGAGTGGTTATGGCATCAGCCTAGAGATTCAACCATCTCGGGAGAGCGGGGGTTTGAATCCCACTTATCGCCAGTAATCCTATAAATCGGTTCTCTTTACTGGAAATAGTAGGAAAAATCCTCAATTCATCACGAATGGCCCTGAGTACACTGGGACAGACGTGCTCTTTAAATCTGTGGGGTACAAAGTCCCGACGGCGTTAGCTTACGATGTACGAAATACCGTTTTTTTTTTTCACCTTTCACTATTGCTATGCATTGGGAGATCCTTTTTATGGTTCAATCTTTCACTAGTTACGCGTTGGGAAAATCCCGCATATGGTTCAACCTCTCATCATAGTAACGCAATTTAAAAATACCGTTTTATGGTTCAACAGTCTACCAAATCATGGTTGCAGCAAATTTGAACCGTATTTTGGTTCATCTCTGAACTATTATTTTTAACAGTGATTATCCGAAGCAATGCCTAACCACATGCTGATAATCAAAAATTCGGATAATTAGAGGTCATTCCAGATTTCATTCCTCTCTTCCATTGACTCGGAGCTCCGTTCTCACTTGATATTTATTCACTAATTAAGTCCCCAAAAAAGAACTTATTTTTATTCAGAATTTCTGTTGGCACACAAGACCTGAAAACATACTTATTGTCCGAACAACATATCTCTATATAATGTAAAATTGTAATTGTCGTACGCTTGAAAGCCACGCGACTTATGCGGCTCTAGCTAATCAGAAACGTGAAAGTAAGTGTGGCGATGTGCTTATTTTGTGCCGGGGCTGCTTCAGGTTGCGTCCGGTGGCTTTGGTAGAGAACGTTGCTTAGCGCTAGACCTACGTGATGCCCTGGAACAGTCCCACGGAAACTAGCCAATTTGCATAGATGAGCATTCCTGCATTGGCAGTATCCTCATATTATTCTTGCATGTTTGTTTGCGGAGCAAACAAATAGGAATTGCGTAGCAATTCCCAGGGGTCGGTGAGCGGTAGCGAGCAGGAGGCTTCGCCCCTTAGTATAGTATAATATTATATATAAAAAACTATTTAAGATAGTTATTTACCTTGATTCCCTAGGACGTTCTTGAAAATCGTCTAATTCACGCTGTCTTTCTTTCTTTGGAAATTCGTCTAAGGATCTTAATTTCTGATGAGTTTCGAATCTTTGTCGTCCTTCGAAGTCCCTAATCGTTGGACCTTCATTGAAGTTTGATTCCCTTTGTTTCTGAAAACGGTCGTGGATAACTTTTTCGTCATAGTTCTTATGTCCTGAAAACTTATTAGCATTATGTCGTGTACTAACATCATTCACCACTTCAAACCTGTTGGCTTGCTGATCCAAATTTTGAACGTTATTGATTCTCGGTCGAGTATCAATGACATTTTCATGCTGGAACTTGTTAATTTCATATTTTTCAACATGTTTATTCTGTAATGGTTGATTGTAATTTATCCTCGGAACCTCCAATTCATTTTCTTCTCGGAACTTATGAACTTTACTACTTTCAATCATGTTATTTGGACCTGGGTGGTTATTCTGACTTGGTATGGGCTTCAAGTCACTTAAACTCTGGAACTTCAAGTTCTTGTCCTCAAACGTTCTTATTCCTGAGAATTTGTTACTTTGACTGGGTATGGATTTCAAGTCACTTAAACTCTGGAACTTCACGTTCTTGTCCTCAAACGTTCTTATTTCTGAGAATTTGTTACTTTGACTGGGAATGGATTTCAAGTCACTTAAGCTCTGGAACTTCATGTTTTTGTCTTCAAATGTCCTTATTCCAGGGAATTTTGTTCCATGTCCATTTTGGGCGATGTAGTTCTTTGGCGAGAAGACTTCTGGGGTAAATCTTTCGTCCTCTGTGCTTCCAGAAAAAGAACCAATGCTGGAATATTGGTAAAGGCTATGTTTTGGAGCTTCTTGGTTGGGCTGAGAATAGACTTGGGTTTCTTTATGTTTAGAGAACCTTTCTTGTTGTCCAAAAATCGATGGAAGAAAGACAAATGAAATTACCTGTATAAAAATAAAAAAATTAAAATTAAAACTTCCACAGTTATAGGAATTGTAATACTGTAATCATATTACTAATACTAATTGTTGTACTACTATAGGAACTGCAATACTAGTTATAAGAATTGTAATACTTTTAATCTACATTCACACTCGAAACGTATTGATAAAATTCTGTTAAACTTTTATTCTAGTGACTTATAATTTTTTCTAATCTTATTTATTTTAGCTTTTCTAATTTACGAAACAAGGTTATAAATGTGATGTTTACCAATATTTTTAAGATCAGGTTTTGTGACATAGACACAAAAAACTTTAGTTTACTTTCAATAAAAAAAAAACCAGTGCGCAGTCAATAAAAAAAGGTTTTTTTTCCAGATTTAACAAGTTGTGCTGAAAAGATACAAATAGTGTAATGCGACCCAATGATGATGCATCGTTAGCAAAAATATTATGTTTATAAGAGACTGTGAGTACCATAGAGTCACAGCTTCCGCAGAAGTATTCTTTTGCCATGTCAACTCCCCGTTCCCCAAGGTTCTCTCGGCAAAATTAAATCTCGGCATACTAACAACAGGCATACTACACAGAGAGCTCAGATTCATTGTTGTCTGGGCGTCAAAATTGGTAGCGAGAGTCGCGATGGTGCCCCAAAAAATGGTTCTCAGCTCTGGAGAATATGCCGAGTCTGCATAGGCTTTACCGCCAATGTTGCAGCCACATTAGAGAAAAAAAAATTATTAATTTTGAATTATCGAAACTAACTTTGCAAGCATCTTAAACTTAGCAATTTTTCCCACACAATCATTAAAGCTGGTTGTTGTTTGAAAAGAAATATATGAAGTATTCAGTGTACTATATGCTTGGCTCTTTTATTATGGATTTTGAACAATTATTCTCAATAAAGCTTGCTTAAGACGCTATAATTTTCAACTTTCTTACATAAACATCCGCAAAAACAATGAAATATTTCTCCACGTTACTCTAAAAATATCGTATAACTAATGATACGTTTTGTTTATTTTCCTATTCAAATTAAAACGATAAAAATAACTAAATGTTTCATTTTAACCCATTCAGTCCCAGTGATGCCATTTGGCATCATCATGTTTCTGATAATAATTTTTAAAAAATTATAGGGCTTATTGGGATTAATAAAAAAAATATTCTAATAGGGAAAAAAGTTGGTTGGTTGGCTGACATATATTTTTAGGTTTGTGTGCTTGGTCAAAGACCCGCTTATAAACCTTTGTCAAGTAAGACAGGCACAACACACACATAAGCGACAGATGCTGCCATCTATAGCCACCTCCGCAATTTGGACATGACCCTGAAGGAGAGGGAAATAGTCAACAGTACTTGTGGGAAACTGCGCAATGACCGTCTACGGGACTTTCGAACCAACAGATTTAACGAGCACGTACTCCGCATATACTCGGTGGGTCTTTAGTGGTACCGAGACTCGATCGAGGGACATAACGATCGCAATCTTAACCACTAAGCCCACACAGCCAGAAAAAAGTTTGAAGAATGAAATGATGTGCTCTTTGATATCATAAATAGCTACAGAAGATCAGAATTTTTTTTCTAAAATGATGATGCTAAATTGTCATTGGGACTGAAAGGGTTAAGTTTGTTTGATATATTCTTGTCGTTTAAATTAAAAAAAAAAACACGATTTGATGAAAAAAAAGCAATTAGCAGCCTGCAGCAGCCACGGTAAAAGTAAAGGGATCAAACATACAACGTACATTCAAAACTATAAAATATTTCAACAATATCAAACACCTTACCAGGCACAGCATTTCGGAACCTTGATCTTCACCGCGATGTCCACACAACAAACTGAAGCTACTTGATCCGAATAAAGACTTTTTATCGCATTTACCACTAGGATGTTGGTGCTCCTTACCAACCGAGTTGAATGCCGCTGAAGCATGTCGTGCGAGACGACTTTCTCACCCTTTATCCCATTCATTTTCAAAATCTAAATGGGCATATGACCGCGAATCCATGGAAAATGTATATTCTGACTTGAACGGTGGATTCAGAGCAGAAAAACACATAAGTTTCGGGCTAACAAAAGAACTTTTTATGTCACAGACACTTAAGGTTAAAAGTTAATGGGTGTTTGGATAGCACTTCCTAATATCACTTGAGAGCTGATTTAAATATAAATAAAAGTCATATTGTTGGTAATGAAGTTTTGTTATTGTAAAAGAGGAGGATATTTAGGTATAATAAAGAGAATAATGTCCCGGTTTTGGTGATAAGTGTGAACAGGAATAAAACGTTTAGGAGAGAGCTAGTTTAATAAAGATAGCAAGTAATCAGGCTCCGCATTTGAATAACAATACGGTAAAACTAAAGAATCATGGCCGGCAACTTTACGCCAAATCTGGTAACCCCGAAAATTGGTACAGTCAAACCTCCATAACTCGACTTCCTAAAAGTCGAATAATTCTCTAATTCGAACTTTTAATCAAGTCCCGAATGATTTCTGTACTTTTCTTTAAGGGGTCACAGGAGTCTTAAAAATGTGCAAAGAAGATACTACATAGCATAGTTTGATCTCTCTTGTAATTTTTTAACTACTCAATAAATGAGTATAATTTTTTTTTATATGTGATTCTATAAGATTTATTTATTATAAAACAAGTTTTAAAATATTTGAAACTTTAGCCAAAACTAAAATAAATGATATTAAACATGAAGGTACTTGAACACACTGTGATTAGGCTTGCGCGGCAAATTGTGAGGTCAAAATTGAAAAAATGACCAAGAAAATGACTTTGTCTAGGACTTATACCTAAATTCTCAGCTCAATTTTAATTAGAAATTATTTTAAGAACTTTTTTCTAAAAAAATTAATAAAAATTTAAAAATTTTGATTTTAAATTTTTAAAAAATAATTTCTAATTAAAATTGAGCTGAGAATTTAGGTGTAAGTCTTTGTTTGTACATATTTGTACAATATAAAGTCATTTTCTTATTCATTTTTTCAATTTTGACCTCACAATTTGCCGCGCAGGCCTAATCACAGTGTGTTCAAGTACCTTCATGTTTAATGTGCCTTCATGTTAATCATGTTAAAACTGAAATTTTATTTTTGAAAATTAGGTTATGGTAAAACACACAGATATTTTATCTATTTTCTTAAACGTCTATATATAGGAGGCATAATCCCAACAGTTCATATTGATTTTGAATTTGAAAATTAATTTTTTTATAAAATTTTCCTATCCTTTTATATCAAATTATAATTTTTCGTTTCCATATTAATTTAATAATTAGCCATTAATTAGTTAGATTTTGCTTTATATTTTCAGAAACATAGAGAACCACTATCAGAAATAGTAGACACGACTTACTTTTAAAAAAAAAAAAAAAGTTTTAAATAATAAACTGTAATTGTGTTATAGTAGGAACTAAACTCATAGATGGCAGCACCAAAACTGTTATTTATTCATTTTTGGTGCTGCCATCTATATATTTATATCAAGAGCACCTGTTGATGTTTTAAACTAGGCTACACATTTTCGCTATCCTAACCGGAACATTTGAAGAAAAGAAAAATAAACTTTTGTTAAGAAATCTGCTCATTTAGTTTCAAGAAAATTCAAATATATCTTTACTTCAATTATTCTCTACAATATTTAAAAAAAAAAACATTTCTTTATGGAATTAGAAATTTTAAAAATATATTTCAGATTTTTGCCCTTTCTTTTTAAATATATGGAAAAGTAATTTGTTCAGCCTATTTTTTTCGAGAGAAGTAAATACGGTCTGCTCTAAAATATTATTAATTAAATTAATTATTTCTGACTTCAGTTCTAAATGTGTCATATTTTAAAAATGCATATTTTGTTTGAAATATAATATGCCGTAGAGCCCCACCCCACACCCCAATTTTATGTATTTTGCCCATCTGTTTGTCTCTACAGTATTTAGTATTTAAAAAAAATCTATTTATATTAATACAAAAGAAGAGTAAATTTCTTTAGTTCTTTGCCGACGATCGAATTTTTTTTTTATAATATTGTTATCAAAATTTTATTTTGAGTAAAAACCAATAGTTTTATTTCTACAGATTTCTATTTTGTTAATAGTTCTGTATTTTTAAAACCCTTGTGTGTTGTATAAATCTAGCTCAATTTATTAGTAACTTATTTATTGCTTAATGCAAAATTAAACATTTTAACTCAAATATAATATAAATACAACTTTTATTAAGAGTTTGTTCATAATCATTTGCAAATTAAAATTTTATTCAAATTTTCCTATTCCTATTTTCTATATTTTTATTCCTATTTTCTTCATATAAATGTATTCTTTTTCTTAAAACCATTTGATAAGATCTAGTAACAATAAAAATTCCCCATTTTTATTTAGGAAACTCTAAATCCGCTTCCTCCGGTAACTTCCGAAGTCAGAAGGAAGTCAACTCAACACAATAAGATTTACTCTTTTTAAAAGAATATATCATAAAGAAGGAATTAAAATAATAATTTAATTTTAACAAGTAAAAACGTGCTAGATAAGTAAATTTACAAATTGAGCAATGGCAAATGTTCACTTTCTATTTTTCATCGGGTTCTAACGTTTCAATGTTTTAAAAAAATGTAATTGTCCTAAGCTGTTTAAAATATTTATATAGTTTTGTTTCAAAAGGACTTTGTAATTAAAACAACATCTGAATTTTACTTTTTTCATCTTGACGGTTGATATGGATGACTTCCTAAAAACTGCTTTTCATGAGATTGGAAACATAAAAAATCGGACTATTTAACATAATCTCAATAATATTTAGTTCAAAATTTATAATGGTATGATATGATACATATATATTCCAGCTTGTGTGCTTGTTCAGAGAACCGCTTATAAGCTTTCGTCAAGTGGGACAGACACAGAAAGAAATTTTACAGGCACAAAGAAATGAATATTACATAGACAAATAACAATATTTATTGACTGTCACAAACAACCATGCCTGACCGGGATTCGAACCCGACCTCAGCAGCTCCAAAGGCTACTACACTAACCATTCAGCCACCGAGGCGGCACAAAATTTATAAGAAATGTTTGTGTTAGATTTTAACCCTCTTAAAAATTTTAAAAACTTCTGAAAGTTATGACAATTTGAAAAAGATGACGAAACATTTTTGTTTATGAACAAATTAATGCTTTAAATTTTAACCTCTGCTATGATCTATTATTTTTTTCTGATTATGAAATACCTTTTGTAGGGATCTTCAAAGCGATTATGAGAGTTTGCTTAGTGTAGAACCACATATGTTGGTATCGATTGGCAATTCTGAGGATGATTACATGAACTTTTTTTTAAAATCATAATTCAATAATTCAAATGTAAGTTGAGAAAAAGGATCTTATAACTATACTACCCATAACATTTTAAACAAAATGTAAATGAAATTTCAGGAAAATTAACAATATTTTAAATTATTTTCAAAGTAACTAATCCTTTACTAAATATTTGTGTTGTAATTGAAACATAAAAATGTCGAGCATGTACATTTTAGAAAAAGTTAAAAAGTGGAGAAAATTTTAAATGCTATTTAAATTAAAATTAGCAGAAACGAGATAAACATACCGTCATATGCCGATATGGCAATCCTATAAGTTGCATTTGTAAGTTGATTTAACCTAAATTGATTCCATTATTTCATGTTTTTGGTTGTGAAGTTGTTTTCAAATAATTACTTTGTCTAAAACATAATATTAATTTGAAAATGCAATGGTTTGACTTCAACAAACATGTTAATAAACATGCTTATATGGGACGGTGCTCTTTGTTTGTACTCATAATTCATTGACTTTACTATGTAACTTTAGAGTATATATATGTTTCTATAACATTATTTACGCATCAGGTGGGTAGAATTAAAATTTTAAATAAATTAAAATTAAGATTAGTTAATGAATTCTTATTATATGCTTTACTCTTTACGAACCATATACGGGAAAGGAATGAGTTTTCTCATGAATATTATTTGAATTTCATCCTGTGACAAATTAAGTGGTTAGATTTTATTTTAGATTTTAAATTCAAACCGATGTTCTAAGTAACTGGAACAGTTGTAGGTGTGAGTTTTTTATGACTGTTTTGGAAAAACGGAAAAGTTATGATAAAATGGCCGGTTGCGATTTTGCGATTTGTTTTACATTACCAAGCAACCAAAATGTGGCAAACTTTCTACCTCACAATTTATGGAACTCGATTGGCCTAGAAATCATACGTTAAATTTTAAGCTCGCCGATAGTCGCCAATAAGCAGCCGCTTAATGCATCATAGTTCCACCAGAAAAACAGACTGTTGATTTATTACAAAGGTTACGAAATGATTGTAAACTTCAAGGAAAACAAAGGTGGTTTAAGTACAAACTTTAATAAATAAATATTATTTACAAAATATGAAAACACCAGAAAACAAGAATCTATAAAATGAAAGAGGCTTTACGGTTAGTTCCAATATTATAAGACAGCCTTTCTATGTCTCTTAATGCAGGAGCAGTATCATAGGATTTATCTTCTATTTCCTTCATATCATGTACAGGAACTTTAATTTTCCGTTGATTGTTATTCATCTGCCTTCTATGAGTACGTTCCAACAATGATTTCATAGCAGAATCGGATGCCGTATCATACACATTGGACGACTGATAAATTGATCTGGTGTTCTTGATTTGAGACTGCAACGCTGGAAGGAGAGATTGCACATCATGCGCATTGTTGCGCGCACCGTTTATATTGTTGCGCGCATCATTTATATTGTTGCGCGCATTATTTATATTGTTGAGCACACCATTTATATTAATGTGCGCACCATTTATATTGTTGCGCGCGCCATTTATATAGTTGCGTGAATCATAGGCAACATTTCGCGCACCACGAAAACTGCTGCTTACAAAATGAACTCTTCTAAATGTATCGCGGACATTGTTGCGTTCACTATCAACATTGTTGCGTGCAGCCCGAACGTTGTTGCTCGCAACAGACACTTTGTTGCGCGCACCATGAATATTGTTAAATGGTGCGACAATCGCCATTCGCTGCACACTCTCTTCTGCGTTCCTATACGCTGGTGTTGTCGATGTTTTCGGCACCAACCGGTTGATAAGTTCCAAAGAAGCCTTAGGGGATGTATACCGAGGTGGTGGTGGTACTAAGTTCGTGTCTAGGTTCTCGACATATCTGTTGTTATGAGACACTGAGTCTATAATCTGCTCTGAGGTTTGTTTAGGTGGCGAAGATGTGACCGAATTAGATATTCTGTTAGGTATTCTTTCTCTTTGGCTAGACTTGCCTGCTGAATAATGGACAACGCGTCTTTGGCCATCTTCATCCAATACTCCATAAGTTCCTGAAATTATCAATTACATATTTGTATTAGTTAGTATAATTAATTTATATACTAATACTTAGAACTTAAACAAAGGCTTGATAACATCATTTCGTTAATTAAATCAGAGAGACTCTATGCTAATTTGGAGGGGGAAAAAATGCTTTGCAAACACAAATGCTCACAATTCCCGTGGCTTACCAAAGAGCAAGGCAGTCAAAACTTGACATAATCTTTTCCAAGGATTTAATTCACCTTTTATCCATTTTAGTGTAAGGTTAGTAACCCGAAACTAAGTATAGTAGTTTATATTATTGCTATAATTGAAAATTAATAATGCTAACTAGTTATTTATTGTTCTTAAATAATTTTTATATGTTTGTTACTTAGAAATTGCAAAATTATCTTCAATGTCACGCAAAAAGATTGACATTTAACAATTATTAACGAAAAGATTTAACCTTTACGAAAAAGCTATTCATAATATAACGCTCTTGTACAAGAAAATTCTTCTAGTGAGAAAAATGAATTGGGAGCTCATCGTTCTTTAAAGAGAAAAAAATAAAATAAATGTTTTGCGGCTTTATTTCCCTAAAGGCATTATCCTATGTAATTATAACAAAACATTTTTCCTCGCACAAAAAAAAATTACATTTTGCTAATGGTGCACATTAAAAGAATCTTGCTTTTTGAACCACTCAATAGGCCTCTTGGAAATTATTTAGAAGCGACAAACTAAAAGCAAATAAATAGTTGTTCACTAATTTGTCCAGATAGTAAATCAACAATCGAACACAAGTCGCGATATTTCCTTCAGGGTCGATTGCGGAACAACACTAAATGAGTCTTTGTTCTGCTTTTTTTTTTTAGATGAAAGAAGAAAATTGACGAACTTTAGAATCTGGAGCACCATGCAATAAAATGTATTGAAACAAGTTTAGTTGTCTTGTTCTGTGAAATCGGAATTATACAAGTTCTATTATGTCTTCATAATGAAAAAGGATAAATAGTCTTTGTTTTAGGTTTTGTCAACAAATAGTATAGTGTTCCATTTCGTAAATAAATTATAATTTATAAAACTGAGCTGTGAATGAATACAATTATATTTTGGCCTAATGTGAACAAACTTACACTTGTGAACCTCTCTTATAGTCTAAAAATAAAGGTAAACATTTATAATTTGTACATATTAGGTTTGAATTATCGTCACACTAGAGCTACATGAGGGCTATTGGCGACGGGCGTCGTGTTTTAGAACCAAAGTCAAGTGACGAGCTGACACATGAATAAACACCCAAAGCCACCATTAAGGGCAACATCGTACGCAGCGTTAGGACTTTGAAGAATATTTAACGTGCACTCTCTTACAAGGGGTATTATTCGTCTGACACTTTTGGCTGCACGGGCCGTTTTTAGGCCGGCAGTTATTTTGGCGATGCCCGGACACGAACCTGGGACCTTTCGCATGCTAGGCGAGTTGGAATGCTAGGCGACTGGGCTCCCCAGCCCTTATAATATTGAGCATATTTTTAATTTCATTATGGAAATTATCGCTAACCTCTCTTACAGACCCAGAGGTTTAAACAATTTATTGATATTTATTATTAATTAATGTTAAGCAAATTAATAATATCATCTGTATTATATAATTTTACTTTGACACTGCCTCTGCATCTGTACCTTCGAATAAAACGGGCAATGTCCTCTATGCCATAAGATATAAAAGACTTTCTTTTATTATTATCGTGACGATAAAGACTTTTTGTTAGCTTTAAAAATATCTGTTTCATTTAAAATTGAGATATTGGCGAGCAATCGTATGGTCTACAAAGATCATTCCGGCATAATAGCATTTAGAATACAATCGTATTTACAAATACCAGTTTAGAATGCAAATGTAACAAAGAATTTATAATCTTTGCAATTTTTACCAAATACAACATTCTTCAATTATCAATTAGGCTAAGTAAGCAGCTGCCTACATGCCCCGTGCATTTTTAGGGCCCCGCAGCTTCCAAGTGGAGCCCTACACTCTTAAAACAAACGAGTGATTTTAACTCAGTCCGAGTTAATTTTCACTTCTCCAGTGTCGAAAATGCACTTCCCCTATAGGAGTGGTTCCTTTGTGTGTTAAACCTCCGATAGGATCACTCCAAACGAGTGATTTTAACTCAGTCTGAGTTAATATTCACTCCTTTCCAGTGTCGAAAATGCACTTCTCCTACAGGAGTGGATTTCACTCTTTTGCTTTAAGAGTGTGGAATTTTGTTTAATTTTTTTTTCAAAAACCACAAATATACGTTTTATTTCGGATTAAATTGTTTTGTTTAATTTTTTTTTATTTCGACATGAAGTCATAAGAAAATATAATATAGACATAGGTTTATTTAAAATCGCGAAATCTCTTTTAAAAGTGCATTTTATTTGTAATGGTCAATAAACTTTTGCATTTTTTTCGCGCCTTTTCTCTCGAGTCTAACAACGTATAGAAAAACTGTATGTAATAAACTGTAAACTGAGGAAAAATCTATTTAATGAGTTATAAGAATCAACGTATTTATAAAGTGCTATATTTGTTTAAAGGCAATTCAGGCCTTGATTTCAATAATTTTTGCAGGAATTATTTTGTTTACATGAAAAATAAATTGAGGGGTTAATTACGAAAATTCATAATGGGGCCCCCATCAAAATCCCCTGCTTACGCGCCCCTACACTCCTTGCCAAGCTAAGTTGGGTAAATAGAAATATGCTACGGAGAAGATCCTTCAGCGGATGCAAAGAGTTCCATAAACTATTCGTGAGTCCATCCAGAAAGCGTGTTTAAAACTTTAATTTCGTTTAAGGTGTAATATTATTTGAGAAAATTTCGCCATTTTTTATCAGAATGAAAAGTGTATTTCGGTTAAATTGTAGTCAGATTATTTTGTATGTAAATATTACCTTACAAGAGCTTCCGACTAACGGACCAACTTTTTCCCTCTGTCTTTTTACTCTTTGTTTTTACCCAATTTAGGTTGTCAAGGACTGTACAGAGCTTAATCCGGCCCTGACACCATGAAACATCATTACACTCTTAAAACAAAAGAGTGAAATCCACTCAAGTAGGAGAAGTTCATTTTCGATACTGGAAAGGAGTGAATATTAACTCAGACTGAGTTAAAATAACCCGTTCGGAGTGATCCTGTCGGAGGTTCGAAACGCGAAGGATCCACTCCTATAGGGAAAGTGCATTTTCAACACTGGATGAGTGAAAATTAACTCGGACTGAGTTAAAATCGCTCGTTTGTTTTAAGAGTGTACACTTACCACTTATGGTCCCATCTGCCAAGCGAATCTCTTCCCTGAAACTCTGCCCCAGAGGTCCTTTTCCTGTATCATATCCAAATTTGTAGTCCCCAGTGAGATGTGGGCCTATCTGGACATAGTGAAGAGGGGCCGCCGGGTATAGGTTTTTTTCTACAGAGGCCTCAGTTTGGGTCTCTGTATCAGGATAAACCATTTGGTATTGACAGGATACGATGCTGACTAAAGCTGTTCCTACTACCTGTAAAAAGAGAATGAAATTGTTCACTATCCTACACTCTTAAAACAAAAGAGTGAATTCCACTCGAGTTGGAGAAGTGCATTTTCGACACTGGAAAGGAGTGAATATTATCTCAGACTGAGTTAAAATTACTCGTTTGGAGTGATCCGGTCGGAGGTTTAACACACAAAGGATCCACTCCAAAAAGAGAAGTGCATTTTACAGACTGGAGGAGTGAAAATCAATCAGACAGAGTAAAAATCGGTCGTTCGTTTTAAGAGTGTAGACATGTAATCTACAAACATTTAACTTTACAAACATTACCTTTTTCAAATAATATTTTAATAGTTTCAACCAAGAACAAAGGATTGCAAAAATGATGATGTTTCAGGAAAAAGTAGCATGAAATTGTTTACTGTGTTCTGAACATGCCAACGGCAGAATCTACAAAATTACGTGAATGGATTTCCTTTTCAAACAGTTAATAATTACAACCTAGCAAAGTAGAGTAAGAGCGAATGTTTCAGGAAAAGTTAGAATAAAAATGTTCACGGCAGAATCCACAAAATTCCTTGAAAAGCTTTCAATAATTTATAATTACAAGCAGTAAAAAAAAAGTTAAAAATGCATGTTTCAGGGATAAGTAATATTTATATGGGTCACTGTCCTGGACATGTAAAATACAGAATATATAATTTATTTATAGGAATACTACAAATAAAAGAAATAGAATTGCAGAATAACTTACAAATGATTTGTTTATTTAATTTAGTTTAAAAAAAATAAGCATTAAATTTTAATAGATACAATTAATTTCATAAACATTAAAAATCATCTTAAGATTAATTCCTACAGTACTTGACTTATAACTTGCAACAATTTCTATATGGTTATTTTTTTAAAAAATATTTTTATTATTCTTTTATAATATTATTCTTTTAACTCTCTTTAATAAATTTATTTATTTTTAATATTAAAATAATAATTTCTATTCGTGTTACAAATTACGACTTACCAACGTGAAAAACATACTGGAAATACACTTTTATTACTATTTAATGGCCAGATAAATAAAGTGACTTTTCAAGGAAGGCTCTATTCCTATGTATGAAATCTCTTTAGTTGTTCTTTAGCCTTTATATTTGTAAATCGCAAATTATTCTCACTTTCACTACTGTAGATATCCAGGTCGCTTGTATACAATTGAATTTAAATAAAAATGTCCGTATACTCCTTTCAACAAGCCGAAATATTCCGCTTTTGTCATGGAAATAAGAACAATTTAGAGTGAAACCGAATTCCCCAAACGCACACAGAAAAAATTCTTTTACTTTTCTGAAAATTTTCGTTACGACTTTTATTGAGTTAAATTTTTGAAATAGTATCCATATAACTGAATTCACTTGTATTATGCGAAAGTGTTTATAAATGTATGGGTAAATTTCTAAAATAGGGGAGAGTGGGGGCTAATGAGACAAGGGGCTAAAAGGGAAGAAACATATACTTTTTTACAAATATTTCTTCTCTACAACATTGTAACAGTTGAAATTGAAATTTTAACAACAAAAGATCAGCCATTAAGAGCATGTGTTGAAGTGGAGAGACAAATTGTTGTTTTGAAGAATCCAAAGTAAGTTTAAAGTGTATCTTTTATTACACTTTTAAAGTATTAAATAAAAACTTTTCGCGAATAAAACTTTAGTTTTAGGTAGAAGGCATATCACAGATTAAGATATTATATGTCAAATAATGTGGTGAAATACATGTGTTTCGGTGTTGGATCATTTGTAAATAAGAACACGGTGGGGTCTAATGGGACAAGAATAAACCTAGCTTTGTATGCTTCTCTTTAACAATCTTTATAAATCACTAATAACTTGTTCAGTCAAGTTGTCAAAAACTTAAAAAAAACTTTTAATTTAAAACTTTTTGGAACTTCTTTTGTCTCATAATAAGTGAAAGTTAAAGTCGTTATTGGTTATATATTCTGCCACCAGTATATTCATAAATTCTATTTGAAAAGGTTTGATGACATAAATAAAAGTGAGCTTGGTGAAGGTAAAAGATTTAGTGTTGGTAAAATTTACTATAATGCAAACTATTCTTTATTACGTTGGATTGATTTCTGAAATAGAAAGCGATGAACTCCGGTTAATAGCTATTTTTAGATAGAGACGACCTTTTAAATTCAAACCGTGAAAAAAGGACAAGTTTGGAATAAATTTTAGAAGATTTAGAGTTACAAAACTGTCCTTTCCAGTGATTGAAAAAATATTATGGGAGCATCTTCAATTTTGAGTTTTGATTTTGATATTCACATTTCAATAATTTTCTTAAAAAATTAAATTTCATTACTTATACGTTATGTAAATATTGTTTGCTTTAAAATTCTATTTTTTGGCCATTTTCTGATTGCTTTTCCAATTTTTCAAATTTTAATTAAAGCAACATTAACCACGTCCCATTAGCCCCGCACTCTTTACTATTAAACCACATATGGGGCTAATGGGACATTTACACGTTTGTTTAAAATGCTCAGCAACTCAATTATGGTAATGTTTTAACATCTGTCGAATGACTTTATAAGTAAACGAATGTTCGATTTATGAGCTTGCAAAAAAAGTAATTAAAATTCACGTATTTTTGCTGAAATACAGAGATTAATAAATAAAAATTTGTCCCATTAGCCCCATTATTCCCATTTTGTAATGAAAAAGCTTTTTTTTAAAGGTAACTAGGGGCTTCGCCTCGAGATTCGAGAGAGAACAGATTGCTACGAAATCTCAATCGGTTCGCAAGCTCGCACTCTTGTATGGATGCGCAATCGCCGATGGCTGTCATTATGCTCGCTGTCGCTCGCCAACCCAGAGATATAAGGGAGACACACATGCCAGAAAAGGAATGGACTTCTAAGATGAATATTGCATGCTGTTATGGCTCCGGACACTTTAAAAGAGCTTACTTTTTTTTAATATGGAGAGATATATATCAAAGGATAATTAATTTGTGCGGATATCTTTAAATTGAAATACTATCAATGCAAAAAAGAAAAGGAAACAAAAAAACATCTGATTTTATCGAAATTATGTGTAAAGAATTAAGTTATTGATTATAAGAATTGGTGACTCGTGAAAATAAGGCCACCCGAGAGCACTGATCAATAGCAATCAAATGCCGAGGGCGGTGCACCTTATGCTACTCATTATGACAAAGAACACTGGATGATGCCATTGAACTAAGGCAGAATCAATGTGCATGAGCACTGATCAACAGCCATCAAATGCCGAGGGCGGTGCACCTTATGCTACCCATATTAACAAAGAATACTGGATGATGCCATTGAACTAAGGCAGAATCAATGTGCATGAGCACTGATCAATACCAATCAAATGCCTAGGGCGGTACACCTAATGCAACCTATAATGACAAAGAACACTGGATGATGCCATTGAACTAAGGCAGAATCAATGTGCATGAGCACTGATCAATACCAATCAAATGCCTAGGGCGGTACAGGTACACATAATGCAACCTATAATGAAAAAGAACACTGGATGATGCCATTGGACGATGTCAGAATCAATGTGCATGTGCCCTATCCAATTTTATACGGACTTTATAAGAGTTCATTATTGCACAGATCATTATAGGATGCCAGTGTGAAAGACCACATCCATACCTCAGTTCCATTACTTCTTCAACTTTTTGCTTGAAACGAAATTTACTACTACTTCGCTCCAAATTATACAAATTATGTTTGTTGGAAAATTAAGAGTTTTAAAAAACATTTCAATGGAAATGCAAGTGAGAGTGAAAATGGGTCACTTTCATTTGACAAACAAGTAACAAAACAATTATTCTAGTTTTATTCCTACACACGTAATTTACATGGCTCGCTATCAATCAAATGCTTAGAAAACTGCTACAAAATGAGTCTGTTTATAAAAATTATTTGCATGTTGAATAAAGAGAAATCTTTTCTGAACGCCTACTGCTTTTTCTTGTGACACTTGGAGATGGGTCCCAATGCTATGTTCAATTGGAATTTTACTTTCTTTTCTAACTTTTCTTGTACTAGTGGGTGTAATTGTGATTAATACATAGATGTTATACAGTTTAACTTCAGCATTAAAAGGGTATCTGTGATGACGTAACAATAAAAGATATTCTTCAACATTAGTTTTACTCAATAGAGACTAATGTTTACGCGAAATATTCAACAACAGAATTTTGGAATTATCTGTAGTAAGAAAAAGGAGCGTAAAGATGAATAAGGTTCATTATTTTTATGAAAATTAAAAAATTAGCTTTATACAATAAAGTAGACACATTTTATAATTAATATTCTTTTATTTAATAAGTGTTTAACATGTACATTCAGTAAGTGTAAGGAAGTTAAATTTTAAACTTCGTATACTGCTATTGGCAATCACCCCCCAAAAAAGTTCTTCATTTAATGTGTAACAAGTATACATAAGAAATATATAATTTAAAAACTTATACGATTCCCCACACAGTAGGCAATTTATAAAAAAAAATTGTCATTGAATTCGTTCATAATAAATAAAAAAAATCGTATAATCATAATCATGGCTAGAAAAGAGTTAGTAACTTGACGGTGATTATTCTCATTCGTTTTTAAGAGCTGAAAAAAAAAAGGATTGAAATCAAATGGAATTTATTTTCTATGTAACACTAAATCTACAATTTTAAAGGAAATGCGACAGTAATTTTTTTTAACAATTATTTATTTAAAATGGCTTCTAACCAAAATGTTTAAAAGTTTAAATAAGTTTGAGGAAAATAATTTTACGCGATCGCATTAAGTTGACATCAGGTTGATTGGTGAAATGACTACTTAAATTTTTGTAAATACCTATCTAGTAATTACAATCCCCCCAAAAAACTTCGTAAAAGTAAACAAACGCCAATCTGAAAAAAAAAAACTATATTTTATCAAAAAACAAGTCATTATGAAAGTTGTGGCTAAAAAAGTCGTGATATAAAATGAATGCCAATCTCTTGTGTAAAACTTCCTGGTTATAATAAGTAGTATAATTTAAGTTTTGCTGCCATAAAAATATTGCACTGTTTGAGGTTGGTGCCCCATCTTAACCCCCCTCTATACCTTTATATAAATGTATTGAGATCATAAGTGTGTTAATTTTTTTTAAAGTATCCTTCGTTAATCTGATTTAGTAATTCAAGTACATTTGCGTGATTTAAATTTTTAGGGGGATTAAGTTGTGCACCAACCTCAAACAGTGCAATATTTTTATGGCAGCAAAACTTAAATTATACTACTTATTATAACCAGGCAGTTTTACACAAGAGATTGGCATTCATTTTATATCACGACTTTTTTAGCCACAACTTTCATAATGACTTGTTTTTTGATAAAATAAAGTTTTTTTTTTTTCAGATTGGCGTTTGTTTACTTTTACGAAGTTTTTTGGGGGGATATCAGAAGTTTTTTTTTAAATAACAAAAGATACAGACACAGTACGACTACAAAATTGACGACATTTCAATGTTTATAGAGAGTTATATAACTTCTGAGAACCAAAGAAATATTATTTCTTACTCTTCATAGAAAAAGCAAAGTGTTTAAAAAGTTTGAATGCTAATATGAACTGAATCTGACAACCAAATATGACTGTTTACATATATAGATCAAGATCAACCATTCCATTATCGTTTTTAATATATTTTTTTAAAAATAAACGCCAAAGCTTTTTTATGAAGCGTTCCGTTTATTAATTAGAATTCCAAAGTTTTTTCAGTCTGCAGATTCATATATTTGATTAATCATTTATTTAAAAAACTGTAATATCGGCTTGTTCGTTGTGTTTTTGAACTCTGACGCTCTTTGTGAAAATATAGCAAACCTCGGTTGGCGCCGTCTCGGGAGATAAAATGGCTGCTAAGATGGCTAGTTTATCGCGCAACCGTACCGCCAAAGATAATATCGATTTTAATTAATTAAAAATAGAAAAAAAAAGCTTTTGAAACTTCGAACCTATGAAAGGGCCTGAATTGGGACATTCTTAATCGTTTAGTAGAAACAGCTTAAGGGGGGATCATAGTAAACGACAGCAAAAATGACCAATTCTTAGTATTGATTTCGAAAGGCTCTAAATCATTTAAAAATGATGGTACAATAAAAAAAATTGTATCAAATTATAAATTGTACTTTTATTATTATATTTACTCCTAAGAATCTTATTTTCAAAAATTATTATTTTTGAAAAAAGACATCTTTTGAAACATACAATTACGAATTTTCAAAAATACAAGTACTTTTTCGGTACACTTTTCTCCAAATCTATTAAATAGTTCTGAATAATTTCTTTTGTGTGTTATAAAACCATTTTAGATCTAATCAAGTCACCTATTTTTTTTTGCCTAAAATAATTTTTAAATTCTATTTTTAAAACATTATATTCAACATTCATAAAAATTCTGATTTTCAACGAAGAAAAGTGTAAAATAATAAAATATTTATTTTAATTTGTAAGACTAAATTAGGTGACTTAAATAGATCTAAAATGGTTTTATAACACACAAAAAAAATTATTAAAAAATATTCGATAGGTTTGGAGAAAAGTGTACCTAAGTGTTGAAAATTATAGTTTTGAGTAAAACGCGAAAAACAAATACAGTCGATCCCGTTAACACGAACTCGAAATGACCACCGAAACATTTCTTGTTAACCGAATTTTATGCAAATCGTCGGGAATTTTTTTTTACATTGAGCCAGTGGTTGGTTTTCAAATATCAACACAAAAAAATCATATTTTATAATGTAATACATAAATAATACAAGCATACAATTAGTAATTCAAAGGGGGCGTGGTACATTTGTTTATTTTTATAATTTTAATTTTTTATAAGAAATAATTAACCGATCTATACAAAATTGGTCTCATTCGATAGATTGGGTTTCCATCTATCAGAAAATATTGGTTTCAAAAATTCGATTTTTTGGTTTTTGTTTACTATGATCCCCCCTTAAGGGAAGAAATCTCCCCTGTCACATCTGTAATTGAAAAATAGGAACAGTTTTAATAATCGAATCTTCATTATCGTAACGTTCCCGTTTGTTATTTTCAGGAACAGTTTCTAGATGACGCGACGTTTTATTCCCTATACATTGTTTTCGACACATTTCGAGATTACATCGCAGCTGTTATTTTTGGTGTACCACATTCCGTCTTTTATGCCTAGTTTTTTTTCACTTTTGTAGGCATATTTAATTTCAATTTTCTTTTATAAAACTAAAAAATATCCAGCCTATTCAAGAAAAAACAATAACCAAATACAATTCTTAGATTACGGTTTTGTATTATAATACAAACATTTAGTTATAAATAAAACATTTTTTTATTTATTAACACAGCTCATGTTAAAAAATGTAACTTTAATTATAAAATATTACTTTAGCATAATAAAATATTCCTCAATAAATTTTATAAAAAAAAAATATCATTTCTTTTCATAAAAAAATAAGCAAAGATTACTTCGACATAATTAATTACTCCTCAATAATTTTTAGGGATAAAATATATTTCTTACTTTTTATGAAGAAAAAACCAACAAAACTATTTTTTAATGGTATTGGTAACTGAATATGGCAACCAAATTGGCAAATATGACTGTTTTGTTTACATTTCAGGATTGATCCATCCACTCGAGTTATTCATAAGTTTTTTTTAAATAAAAATGCAAAAAGTTTAAATGAAGAGTTTCCGTTTATTAAATAGATTTTTTTTTCAATCTGTCTATTCAGATATTAGATTAGTCATATATTTTAGAAGCTGTATTATAACTTAATAGTTAACAGCACTGCTATGCGGCTCTTCGATGAAAATACAGTAAACCTTGACTCGCTTTCGGAGGTACCTGGCCGCTAGGATGGCTTGTTAATCGCACATTCATACCGCCAAAGGAAATATAGATTTTAATTAATTAAAAATAGAACGAGCTCTTTTTGAAACTTTAAACCTATGAAAGGGGCTTAATTGGAGCATTCTGAATCTTTTAGTAAAAACCACTTCCAGATTAATGGTCTAGTAATGGCTGTAGGTCACTTCAAAAATTAGGTCAAAATTTGACTAAAACTGCTCGAAAGATTTCATTTTCGAAAATTTCCATATTTTTTTTCTCCGCCGTTTTTGACTCTAGAATAATCAAAATTTTTTTATTGAAAGTAATCTACGAAACCTTTTTACTGTATTTTTTTTATTGTTCTACGAAGTTTAGTTTGCCTGGTAGAAAATAAAATCAATTTCGCTGTTAACATAGCGAAATGTTTTCTGTATATATACATAACTGCCGTTTGCCCTTGGCGTCATTTTGAGATTGGCGGGCGGAACGACCGTTCCGTCTGATACAAAATCAATTTATTGATACTTTATGTAAGACACTATTAAACAAAATGAATCCGTGCCTTAAGCAAAAGAAATCCATCAATTAATAATTATTCAAACCCAAGCAAGACAGCGAGGTTTTCTTTGCACCCTGACCACGTGAACAAACAAACCAAATGGCCTTATCAATGACAATCTGCGCTACCACTTTTATCTCAATTATCCTTATCCTTGATAAGTCACCTGTGGGAGACGATGGTGACAAAAACCTGTATGACGTTTTTTCATTCCGATAGCGGATTATTAATATGGGGTGAGGATTCTTTTTTATTGCAAATTGACTGAAACAATGAAATAACTATGTGTTCTCACTACTTGGTTTATTTGGGGTTAAGAAATACAGCTTTATGGATTAAATGGTCAATTTTGATGAAAATTTATATTTTTGTAGTAACTTTTAGCTATTGTCGTAAATAGTCACCGAAATAGTCACTGTTCTCCTTTTTTAAGTAAGGGGGACAGTTACTTTTTACTAATTACGAGCTTAACGCAACAATCAAATTGAGTAAACCTATGATTGAATCAAAGTCTACTTAAAATTTCTTTATAATGAAATAAATGAAATTTAATGCATATCAGTAGTGAATTTTAAAAATTAGAACTCGAGAGTTAAAAATGATGTTTATAGCTTTTATCGTAATTATTTTTAAAGGTAACTTTATTTTCTCTGAAGTGTAAGGCATACTAAACTTTTCATGAAATTCTATCATATAAAAAACTATTTTTGGAAGAGCATATATAGGTATTTTTTCATTTAACTTTATAAGGTAGGAAATCTCCATCGCTTATTAAACCTCAGAAAAATCAAATATCTTTTTAAAAATACGAAGAGATAAGCAAATTTAAATAGCTTGTGTTCCACTATTAAGGACCTGATTGATTGATATTTAATTCAGCAGTTCCGAAAAATGGGGGGAGAAAACCAATTTTTTTTAGAAGTCAATGAATTTTCTTTCAGAAATTTGTGACAGTTTTAAAATATATACTGTATATATAATACTCTTTCTTAAAATCAATTTTTTTTTAATATTTGATAGCTCTTGCAAAAATCTCCAAATTATCTTCTTTCTAGTTCAAAAGTTTTTCGAAAAAGAAAAATTAAAAACTCTAATAGCTAGAAAATATATGTTTGAAGGACCTTTTCTAATTGTTAAGTTAAACTGTCATAGTGTAAAGATGCTTTGCTGTCAAAATATTATAAACGCATAAATGTTGTCCATGGAATATGTTATTTTAAATAAAATATAAAAAACCTATAAGAAATTACATTAATTTAGCCCTTTCACTGCCGTCCCGGTGGCTCAATTGTTACGATGCTGGCCTTTGGAGCTGTTGGGGTCGGGTTCGAATCCCGGTCAGGCATGGATGTTTGTGACCGTCAATAAATGTTGTTATTTGTCTATGTGGTTGTGTCGTCCTTCTTTGTGTGTCTCTTGCGACTGTCTCTTCTGGCGAGCTGGGTAATGGGCTATAAAGCCTACACTCTCCCTTCTAGAGGGCGCAATCACTGTCATTTGTCATAGCCCTTTCACTACTGAAACTGCCCACGACGGCCGTCCGACTGAGAATTCGATAATGATATTTCTATCACATATTACGAGGAAACAAAAATCCTTCGTAGCGAACGGATTAAAGTGTAATTAAACTTATAAGCAACATCCCTTTACTATTTCCCACAACACTGAACTTACTTTTAAAAATATCGATTGTAGATGGAGTCATCAAGATTAAAGAGTTGTTGTTTGAAAAATAGAAGTCAACAGTTCTTCTAAGAGAACAATTTCAAATATGTGAATACAATTCAACACATTTGAAGGCGGAACCCTTCTCAATTGAGGGCGAGGCCATTGTAGCTGTCACGTGACCAGGGCCCCCGAGCACCCCTGTTGCATGGCGGAAGTGTCCTTGCCAGATTCGTTTTTTTTTATATTATCGATATATCGTGTCCGAACCAAACGATTCGCGAGACCTTGGCGGGAAAATGGAACACGAGTTGAGAAGAACAGAAGATGAACGACGGATTTCGTCATTCGAAATAAATTATGCTGCCGAATTTTTCTGGTGTAATTATTTGTGTTCGAACTTCGAGAGAATTTTGATTAAATTGTTTTTTGATGTTGTTCGAACTCGGAATATTTAGGTTGTGTGAAAAACATAATCATGTCTAATTTTAAACAAAAATTTGTACAATTTTTAATTTCTTTACAAAAGGGTTACTTTGGACACTTACAAAATAAATACTTTAATTTCAGATTTTTTCGGGCAGAGTCATTTAACATAAGTATTAATATTAATTTATTAAATAGTTCTTAAGGTATCGTAATCCGGGATATCTAATCCAAAAGACTTTTCTTATTAAAAATTTTTCAAATGTGATTAATTATTCTAAAAATTATATTTATTTTTTGAATTAGTTAATGGTTTTTAATCCATACAGCACAATAATTATTAGTAATTGTTAAACGTGCGAGTAAATTGGATTTTCATCTTTGGCAACAATTTTTCAAAGTTTGTGGGATCATCTTAATAATTTGTTAACTTATTTTTTTTTTTGAATAAAAATACCAACTATCTTTACCAAGGTTTCTATAAGGGTAGAACTGTTGATACTGTTAGTCCAAAGAATTTCGTAGACACAAAACTAATTTTTTTATGATGTGCAAAAGATTTTACTATTTATCAAATATTTATTTTGAGAGATACTTATTAACCAATTAATAAGTTAGAAAAGTACATTTAACCGATTACATGTTTTTAGACTATTTTAAACTATCACATTTAAGGGGGTTCGGTATGTTGTATATCGGTAATGTTAAATTGGCCGATTGCAATGTACCTTTTCACAATAACTACTGATCAGATCATCTTAAAATTTTATGTGTGTTATACCAATCTTATACATTAATCTGAGGTTAAAAGTTTTTTGTAAATAACTGTTAGATTATTTTAAATAAAATAAGTTTTAAAGTACCCAAAAAATCATGAAATTTTCCCCTTTTTTGCCCCATAAAATTTGTTTCACTTTAGTTTTATTAAAATTTATAACCTCAGATTAATTTATACTATGTATTGCATCATATAAAAAAAATAACGAGGAAACATAGCATAGTTTTTGAGAAAAGGTACATCGAAGTTCAAAAAATCAAGTTCTGAGAAAAACGCGTTTAAAGTTTTTATTGTTAACGCATTTCCTTACGAAGCCATGACATTAAAATAGTATTAAAATCCAATAATTTTTTTTTACCGATTTTAGGGTACTGAACCCCCTTAAAATCAATATTAATACTACTAAAATTAGAAATATACAAAAAAAATCGATTATTTTGGTAATAGGGGAGACCGGTGATAGTTTTCCATGTTTTTTCTCCTTAATTGTATATTTTTACTTCAATTTATTTTGAAGTAAGCAAGATGTTATTGATTATTTATTTATAAAAATCCCTTTCTGGAAAGGCATTAAAGAATGTTACATATTCAAACGATCAAATCTTTCCTTAAGGAAATTAATAACTAAAAGATACTCCATGAGACCGATCGCTTTTAAAGACATCAAAATCGGTGTAAACAAGCAAAATATCGGTAGCCGCATTCAGCTATATCAAATAATCAAGGTGAATTATTCGCCGATAAAAATAATCTTCGAGGAAATGTCGTTTTGATCTTGATTTAATCAAAAACCGGTTAATCAGTTGTGGTCGAATCGAATTCCAATAATAATTTTAATACGTCCAATAGCTAACAAATGCCTCAAAATAGTCACTTCCTGGACGTAATAAGCATAAATACACGTTAGAAAAACGTGAGTCATGTCCTTGGAGTTTACATAAATAATTAACCTAAAATTCCGCCGTAATTCGTTTGGTGTGGTGAATTGCGTGGGAATGACCTTTGTGACGTCATGTCCAGTCTATCTATGAGATATTTGTTAACGGTATTTAAAGTTGCATAAGAAACGGATTGGTTTGTCTTTTTTTTTTCTTTTTGAATAACTAATAGTGTAAAGAATGGCTCATTCCATTGCGAAGTTTTCCACTGCCGTTCTCCATTTCAGTAATTTAGTAAAAGAAGTAGCGAGTGCGGAAATGTCTCTGTGGACTGTCCTATTTTTGTGCATTTTGGTGTTTCAATTGCTGTTTAGTTTAAGTTGATAGTTGTTTCAGTGTTGGGAAGTGAGTAGCGTTTGACACAAAGCAATGCGTTTAGTGTTTTTGTTTCCCCTAACATAGCCCTGACAGACTTCAGTTTGAAACAATACCGATGAATAGTCAATTCGTTGCTTTTGTTTTTAGGTCTGCAAAGGTCATATTTTAGGAACAATTATGAATACGACAAAGAGCATTTGACACCATTTTATAATAAATTATTTTTAATAGTTTTTTCGTTTTTCATTACATTTCAAGGTATATGACATACATAGTACGAAATTCAGAAGTGTAAACCAAAGAGTTTTATAATAGGGTGAAGGTACGACTCGTACTGAGCTGCCATCGGCAGCCATGGCACAATATGGAGCCCGAATAGAAGGCAAAAGTGCTAGGTAATTAATAATTTTGAAACTAAAAATGGAAGTACACCCAGGGCCAAGGCGGGAATCGAATCCGCACCAGTTACAGCCCGCGGACTGCTAGCGTTGTGGCCTGCGATCCAAACCACTCAGCCATCGGTAGGTTGGTCCATGGTGCGGTTGGTAGGTTCAGTCTACCCTACTATAGAACTCTTTGATGTAAACATGGCCTGATCAAACATAAGGCCCGTTAGGCCCGTGCCAAGGGCCCTCAAATTTTCGATGCCCTTGAATATTAATTTTTATTATGCTAAATGCTGTTGATTACCAGAATTTCTGGAACTCTTAAAATTTTCCAACAACCCACTTTGTTTTTTGATTGACTTTGATTCAGACATTGACCTAAAGTGATTGGTTTGATCGATAATATAAGCAAGCCGATAAAATGTTAGTAAAAAATAATTAACATCTACCAACAGGCACCACATCATTACGGGCAATCGTGCACAGCTTTTTCCGTAAAGAGGCCCCAAAAATTTGTTATGCCTATAGTCTAAGTTTTTATAGATCGGTTTTGAGTTCAAATAAATAGTGAAAAAATTGTACAAAATTATTGCGGACAAAATTAAAAGTTCAATAAATGTCCTTAAGCGTTAAAAGCTTACATGGTTAAATTAAAAAAAAAACAGTTAAATTTTATACCGTAAACGAGAAAATTTCGTCTTACATTTAATATCGTATGTCATATTTCCTTGCGTAAATTGTTGTCTTGTTTTTAAATGTAATGTTACGAAAATAAATTCATCAATGAGTAATTCAATTGGTTATTATAGTTAAAAATTATCTATTTTATTTGTAATTTTACGATTTTATAATACTCTCTGTTCTTCATATATCTCTTTACTTTAAAAAAAAAAAAGGCAATGTATTTCAAAACTACAATACATTTCCTAATGCAGTTATATCTATAAGTACTAAAACTAATATATAAAACACTAAATAAATGTTGAAAAAATCAGAAAAAAATTATTTGCGTGATTTATCTTTTATGCATCCTATCACTTATCCTACCTCGTTCCTATCGTTTATCTAGAAGTGTCTTTCAAAAGAATCTACGTCAAAGTTTAGAATGATTTCATAATTAACTTATCAAGTTTAATATATCTCGGCGAAAATTTAATTCGTCTAGATTCTATCATACTTGATAATATTTTTAATGTGAAATTTAAACTTTTTTACTTGGTAGTATTTAAACATTTTAAAGTTTACTTAAAAAAGAAAAAACGCTATAAGGATTTTTCCCCTATTTTACCTACTTAGTAACTTACGAACAAAAGAGGTTTTTTTTTAATATATTATTTCATTTTATATAAATACTTTTTGCCCATCGGTCTTATCATGTTTATTATTTTTTGAAATGGTGGTATTTTTTTCGGGAGAAGACACCTTTCGGAATGTATTTAAGTCGATACGATAATAAAAATTATGTCGCATATTTAAATTCTGCTGTTGTGAAAAAGATATTAAAAACATAATCGAAATGCACAAATACTACTTCAAATAATAAATTCAATTTTTAATAATTGCTATACAATAATAATGGTTTAGATAGATTATGATATGAAATTTACAATTAAATAACTATCTATAAGACTTAGTAAGGATTTTAAAATTATCGTTCTAACAGTATGATAATTCGACTTCTGTGCAAATGAATACAGTAATTTTTAGCTAAAATGTCCAATATTTTGTAAGCAATAATGATGATAAAGAGGCTAACAATACCAATAATAATAAACAATAATTAATTTTGTTACTTTTTCAATAAATTGTATATTTTTTACATAGTGTCTCCAAGTGCAGCATCAGACACCTAAAATCAAAGAATGCTATAAAAAATAGAACTTAGTATTATAAAAACGTAATGAGGCAATTTTCAAAGAAGTTAGTGTAAGTTAAAACAAAATCGGTTGTAAATTTGAATAAAATCAAAACATCATTTATTTCAATGGTTTGAAATATACTTAAGCAGAAGGCCCTGAAGATGATCCCCTGAAGCTTTAATATTATCAATTTCTTAATGACGATACGTTATTTTTTAATGAAAATTTCCAACTTACCTAGATTCTCCACTTAAAGAAGCCCTCATTAACCATCTTAGACCCTAAAGGACCAAAAGTTCAAGGATTATTTCGAAATTTGTCACTTTCTCATCCCAATTAAGTAAATGCTCCACAAAACCCCTGCAACAGTTTTCATTCCAATTCCAACTAATATTTAAAAAAAAAAGAAGAAGAAGAAGAAAAAGAATGTCACCTGAATCATTACTTCATTCTTCGAATTTGAAAATCCCACTCTAGCCAAACAAAGAAGGTCAAAATGATAATCGCGACCTCTCTTGACAACCCACAGTTTAAAAAGCGAAAGTTCCAGTTAACCATCGAATTAATAAACGGAAAAAAATAATAATTCGAACACCATCCTGCAGACGATCGTCCTTTCAAAGAACTCTTCATCCCTCCAGGGTATAGAATCATTCCGAAAACATTTCTGTCCACTACATAAACGAAATAAAGATTCGAAAAAAAGGGAAAGGATTTTTAAACTTGACCTAGATTCGATTCGTATTTTAGAACTCGCTTGGACAGGGTGGGGCCAGCCAGGTATATAAACATCCCAGGTAGTTCAGTTAGATCACAACTAACAGAACTCTTGGAACATTACATCACTTCTTTCAGTTAATAAAAAGTGGACAACATGTTTAAACTGGTAAGTGCAGTGTTAATTATAACTCATAACCATAGCTATTTTAAAAAAAAATATCTAACAATCAATTTGAGACTAAATGTATTTATTTTTTTATTATATAAAAGTTTTACTGTACACAATAATTCATGTTTTTTATAAAATTCAATTTGCTATTTTAACTTTATTTTCAACTTACAAAATTTTACTGTGAAACAATTTTTTTTTAATTCCTATTTTCAAACTATACAAATTTAATTTTTATTGTTAAATATTTTTAATGTTCATTAATTGACTACTTTACTTACTCTTTTTTCGCTTTATATTCTTAAAATTTCTTATTCCCATTTAAAATTCTATCGAAATCCCTTTAAATATTACAAAAGTAAATTATTATTTTGTTTTATGCTAAAAGTGTTGCATTTTCTGATCAAAGTTTCTGAACTGTAAGTTGTAATGCGTTGCTATACATAAGAAATGAACACAAACAGTTTTCACAATTGACGAAATCTTTCTTATCAAAACAACAATTATCTTTCATCATCAAAATATCCTTAAACTTTGCAAAAGATTTTAACTGTCTATGACTAATAAGAACTAAATTAACAGTAGTTTAAAAGCATGCACTACCAAAAAGAATCATTAGTTCAATTTATGCTACCTCAGTTATATTAACTATTCCATAAAAATAGAAGAAATCATGAAGGCTGTGATAGAATTTTCATAGCATAGAAGCATGAGCAGGTCTATTTTTAAATCATATTTTAGAAATAATGCTTTTTCACCAGTCGGTTTTAACAAACACCTTGTGAAAGCGTAGGTTTTCTAAGGTAGCTGTTTTCAAACATCACACTCTAAGAAATATTAAGCATCACGAATTCATATAGTATGTCTTTATTTTAATTCATCACTGTGTTAATCGCGATAGACGCTATGATTACGATGCTTCAGAAATTAAAGCTCTCACGTCCTATCTACGGTACACTAAATACTTTATAACAATTTCCTCTCCTCAATAGGTTGTCACCTACACCCTAATCTCTCGCCTTCGTACAATATCAGCAATACCACCATTTTTTAAAAATAATTTTTTTGAAATAAAGTTCTAATCATAATCTCGTTGTAACTAACACAATACAAAAGCTTAGGTTTTGCTAAAGTCTTGTCGACAACTCATGAGCGCTAAGGTAAAGCTTAGGTTTTCGTAAGGTATCTGTGTTTCGTAAGATATCTGTCGATATCAAGCGTCACCCTCACATTACATGACAGAAATCTTAACCCACGTGAATGCTTTTATGTCTCGGATCTACGGTACACTTCATAACAATTTCCTCACCTTTCCATAGGTTGTCGCCTGCACCCTAATCTCCCTCGCCTTCGCGCAATACCAACAAGGCGGCCGCCACTATGCCGCCCAGAACGAGCTGACGACCCCTTACCCCAGAAACTACCACCCACCGGCCCCTGTCCACTACGTGAACATCGGAACCGACCTAGCCGGCGATTACAAGTTCGGTTACGACACCGGCAAGGGCCCGCTAGGACAGAGCTTCAGGGAGGAGACCAGACTACCTGATGGAACTGTCAAGGGAGCCTATGGTATCCTCGATGAACAGGGCAAGCAGAGAATCATTAGGTAAGATTAATGGCATTTTTTAACCTCCCGGGGGAATGGATAGGAAATGGGCAAATACTTGTAGTTGTTTTCACTGTGTATAAATTTTGAATTTAACTTTACAAATTAAATATTTAAAAAAAATATATCGAATAAGGTTTATTTTGGAAGAGATGATCTTACAAACTTGTCTAGATGAAAAAAGTACATTGTGAATAAAAATGTGTAAATTATAAAATTTTAAAATTTGGTTAATTTTGGTGTAAAAAATGTGGAAAATGCCGGGTATAACGATCAGAGGTTATCAACATGGTTATGGTAACTGTTACCGAAAATCCCTAGATCGAGTTTAGTATCTTTTATTGATAGTGATGTCAATTTCAGAAATGCAAAATAAAATAAATAAAAATTGAGATTCATCGTATTCTTTTTTAAATGAATTTTTTTAATCTATATATGTTTTTAAAAATAACAAATATGTTGTTTAATTTCCAAGGAATAAGTTTTCACATTTTAAGTTTTACAGCAAAAAATCTAAGTCCTCCACCCCCCTCCTAGTTTAATTTATAAGCATTTATTTTACATAGCTTATTCATCTTCGTTTTAAGCTTCATTTATTACTTTGCCAATAAATTTTTTATTTTAAATGAAGTTGTGTTTGCCCGTGAAGGATACACTCGTTATTTTCAATTATCTATTTGTTTAAACTCTTTCAAACATCAAAATCAATGTTCCTTATTTAAAAAAAACAGTTTTGAAAATGAATTCCGTTAAAAGAGATAATGGGTAAATTGGTACCTAGATTGAGCACATATTCCTCTGACATAAATAATAAATATATTATCTCCACTCAGGTACACCGCTGGAAAGAACGGCTTCATGGCCGAAGGTGACGGAGTACCGATCCCTGCACCTGCAGCCGCCCCTGCTGCTGCCCCGGCCCAGCAATACAGACCAGCTCCCCAGCAATACAGCGCACCCGCTCAGCAATACAGCGCACCTGCCCAGCAATACAGCCCACCCGCTCAGCAGTACAGCCCACCCGCCCAGCAATACGCAGCTCCAGTACAGCAATACAGAGCTGCCCCTGCTGCAACCAAGTACAATGATGGACAGTGGGACCCTAGGAAGGATGACCCCTACTACCAGGATGGACCCGCATTCATCGATGTAGAGAGGCTGTCCTATAACATTGGAACCTCCAAGCAGGGTTAAACGGGATAGATATAGGATCTTCTATGTTGTGAACTTGTATGTGCCACATTTTAGGATTTAAATTTATTGTGTCTCAATATACAATATGATATACCTAAATATTCTTCAGGGGTTGCACTGCTGGTTAAGGTATCTCAGAGCGAATTAAGTTATATTTCCGCTTCAACGAAGTTATTTTCACTTCTGTTTGATTTTAAAGTTTAATGGAAGTTGAGAATTCCCATTTTCTTTGGTTTGAATAACCCTATCAATTACCAACTGCCGAAAAAAATATTTTAAATAACCATATTCAACTGTGCAGAATAGAATTTTCTCGGGGCACTAACATCTGATGGTCGTAAACTAATAAATCTACAGAGCTTCTTATTAATAACATTCCAGACAATATTGTCGTTTGCTTTATTTAGTGGTTAAGAAGCATGCTTTCTGCGAACAGAAATTTGACGAGGAGCTGGCAAACTACTTCAAAATGAACCATAATATGCTGTAAACAACAAAATATTATCATTTAATGCATCAGATATGAAGCGCGCTCGCAAATGACGAAAGAGAAATTTAATTTATAAAATACATCATCACAAAACCATTTTGTCAAAAACTCACGAAGTTAGTAACGTTCCATCTGTTAGTATAAGTATAATGTACTGTTACCCAGCCAAACTTCATAGTGCTAGAAAACTTACGATATTGAATTTTTTACAAATTTCTTCTGTATATATGCAAGTGGCATATCTGTTTATTACTTCCCTGTGATATATTTTCAATACCTGTTTTTTATTTGGTTTTTAAGAAGAAAATTTTGTAAAATTTCATTTGAGAACCCATTTGAAATAAAATTTATTTCAACTGCATTTTCGTGTCTTCTGTTTTTATAAAACTTACATAGTGATTTTATTAAGGAAGATTGGATCATTGATTTTATTTATTGTTTATTTAAGAAGTTCCTTGTTGACAAAAATCACGTAATGCAATGGTAAAAGTTTTAAGGAAAAAAATTCAACTTAAGAGTTCAACATAATTCAACATTAGTTTAAAGCGTATTGGTGTTATTAACTGATACGTTTTAGAGGATTCTGCTGTCGCAATTTAGATACAATTATAGAAATGGCCGTATTACACCACGCTAATTAAACGTTTCATTAAGTTCATTTATGGGATATTAGAGTGAGTAGCTCTTTCAAGGAAGTGGTGCAGTCCAAAAAATATGAAGAATTCGCGAAAACAATTTGTGCATAAATCGTCACCTTAAAAATAAACGATTTATTCATTAAAAATTTTCTATAGTAAACCTCAATTTCGACTATATGGTTTAAATTCTTTGATTTTATGTTACAAAATATTACTTTTTAAACTCACTGCTTATAAAATTATTACAACTTCATAAACATTCTACATAAGCATTGGTTTCCTAAGTTAACGATCGTTATAAACAGTCACTCTCACAAAACGTCACATAAATATTAACGTTGTAGAGATGACGTAGTTATATCTTTTTCCCCAAATCAACGTGTCGATTGTGACGGACGCTACGATCACGATCCTTAGTAAACTCAGACATCAACCAGCGCCAGCGACTAATTCCTTAGTATTTTGCTTTAGTAATTTTTCTTTGATTAAAATTTCCTTGCAAAATGTAAACAATATTTATCTATACAGAGATAAATCGTTACATAAGATTTAAACGGATTTTCAGATTTTTTAAAAACTCCTTTATCATAAGTTACAAAGCAAATATCATTTCAGTTTTATGAGCACGGGGTGTGTTTCCATTTCTAAGACATCAAAGAAATTTATTAAAATATATATATATTTTTAGCTCTATCGGATCAATTAGTGGTGATCCATAAAGAACACAAAGTAATTCGATGTATTATTTTTTTTTAAATACTTCCTAACAATTTCGCTAAAGGTAATGCCATTAAGACAGACAACTAAGGTTTCGAATGATGTTCTTTCCATGACATGTTATACTGCAACAGAAACTAACTCTTCTAAACTGTTAACGGTTGATAATTTTTTTTTTTTTTTTTGAAATTTTTTACCCTCTCCGCCTTTTTAATTTCTCCTTGTCAACGGTTGATGAAAACTTAAGACTTCTCCCCACTCAGGATCAGCCTCGCCGCGTTTTAAATCTAAAAAGTTTCCTTCAACAACAATAATACAAGTGTAGCAGGTAACTCTAGTTTGAAGTTGACGCAAATTCAGCTAAAATGGGGAACGGTGCATTTTTCCCCATTATGAACTTTAGTCTGCGTAAGCAAACCAAACTTTAGCGGAAGCTGAAAAATAATCATTATCTTGATTTTGTTTACTTGCAACCTAACTGTAACTGCTACGACTTGACACTAAATTTTGGATCCTTGCCAAGTGGTGCGGTGTTGTCTGCTAGAGAATAAGTTATCTTATCGTGTTTCGTCCTCTGATTGCCTTTCCCTTCCGATCAGGTCACAGGCCCCCAATATTTCTTCAATATAGTTCTATTGGTTCTGAAGAGGACGATATATTTTCTTTCCGCTCTTTCCCAGTCTTCCAAAATGTCCAGCAACCAGGGAATTGACACGGACTGTATGACACTCACTCGCTATGTCTTAGCCGAGCAGAGAAAGGTCCCCCAGGCCACAGGGGACCTCACCCAACTCCTGAACAACATCATGACAGCCATAAAAGCCATATCCTCCGCCGTCAGGAAAGCCGGCATCGCCAAGCTGTACGGCATGGCTGGCGAAACCAACATCCAAGGCGAGGAGGTCAAAAAGTTGGATGTCCTGGCCAACGAACTGTTCATCAACATGCTCAAGTCATCCTACGGCACTTGCCTGCTGGTCTCTGAGGAAAACGAAAATGTCATCGAGGTTGAGACAGAGAAGCAAGGCAAATACATTGTCTGCTTTGACCCCTTAGATGGATCCTCCAACATAGATTGTCTGGTGTCCATTGGATCCATCTTTGCCGTCTACCGCAGAGATCCATCGAGTCCCCTTTCCACCAAGGATGCCTTGCAGACTGGTCGCAACATAGTTGCTGCTGGTTACGGCTTGTATGGCAGTGCCACCATGCTTGTGCTATCGATTGGTGGCCCAGTGAACGGCTTCATGTTGGATCCGGCTATCGGTGAGTTTGTCCTAACCGATCCTGATATAAGAATCAAGCCCCGAGGCAAGATCTACAGCTTGAACGAGGGATATGCTGCACTGTGGGATAAAGCTGTGGCGGAGTACGTTCATAGCAAGAAAAATCCTACATCGGGCAAGCCATATGGTGCCAGGTATATCGGGTCCATGGTGGCCGATGTTCATCGTACCCTGAAGTACGGAGGTATTTTCATGTATCCCGCCACTACCGATTCTCCTAAGGGAAAGCTGCGTTTGATGTATGAGTGTAATCCAATGGCATACTTGATTGAAAAGGCAGGCGGGATTGCCACGACTGGGAAGATGCCAATCCTGGATATTGTTCCGGAGTCGATCCATCAGAGAGCACCAATATTTCTGGGATCATCTGAAGATGTAGAGGAAGTTATTCAGTTGTATAAATTACATGCTCTCTAAGTAACTTATTGGTGCCAAATTAACATTTTTGGTTGAATTGTTATCTTTTTACGATTAGTTCAATGTCGTTCACATGAACCAGTTAATATAAAAATGTAAAGAAGACTAACTGTTAAATGTTAATTTTCTTTTATCATCTTGTTAACAACTGAATTTGCAATGGTTTCCATGGTTTTGCCATGTTTGTTTAAAGTGCCTTATGGGTTTTGTAATACAACAAATGTGATCATGAAGCATTTATATCCAAAATAACATTTATACACATAAGATTTCTACCTAATTTTTGTATAAAATTGTAAAAAAAATATATGAAACTAAAAAAAAGTAATATGTTTTAAATATGTATTTACATATGTTATTCGCCTTTTTATACTAGCATAATTAATATTGTGCCATACTTACATAACTTTTTTTAAACAAGTATATTCTTGCAATATTAATGTAGAAATGGTCTATCAAAAAACCTATTTTTGAAAATTATGAAAAATGAAAGACAAAATCCCATGGTTGTGATACAAGTTATTAATCAAAATTTTTATTCTGTAATAATGAATATTTTGAACCCGTTTTTTTCATGTTGAAATAAATGTAATTTATTTTACTATTTGGTGTATTGATATGTTAAAAGTATTCTTTTAGAGTAAAATATGCTTTGTTTGCAGTCATCTTTTAGCGCTATATCACATGTCTAATGTAGTTTGGCAAAACTTAAGTGTTGATTATTTTTAACTTGAATATAAAATAAATTTAAGGTAAAAAGTATAAGTTAAGTAATTTTTTTAATATTTTCAATAAAAATTTATATTTTATTAAAATAATTCTTATTTAAAATGGTTTTTAATTAAAATAATTTCCATTGAAGTTATTTTTAATCAATAACATTTGAAACGAGTATGATCAAAATACTTTATGAAAGTAAAAAAGTTGATTTACACAAATTTGCAAAGTAGCTAACATATAAACGAGGCAAACTAATGAATATATAGTGGGGAATTACATAGTAATTTGTTGAAACTAATAAATTTAATAGCATATTTAAAAATTAAAGCTCAACAATAAAATGATTCGATATTTCAAACTTCACCGAAGCTAATTTTGATTTATAATTACATTTACGACATTCTATAGGCGGCGAAATATAGAATGTCGTAAATAATTGTTTAATAAACAATTATTTACATTTATGTCTTTATTAAAAAAAATATGTTTGTATAAAACATGTTTTAAATATTAAGACAACTAAAATTTAATGAAAACAGAACTATAAACATTAAACAGCCATCTCTAGATTTATATTAAGCATTGTCAAAACAGTAAAAAAAGTGCTATTATATATTCAGATACTTTTTCTGTAGTTCAAAGAATGAAAAATAGAAATTAAAAGAAGCACTTGACATGAACACCATAGCATGCCTTTCTAAATATATTTCTAAACCGAAAATATTACATCAAAATATTCCAAATCATTACAAAATGAAGGTTTTTATAGAATAGTATACGCTAATATACAAGTCATAATTAAATTATTTTATTTTCATCTTTTCAGCAGTTTGATGATTGAACATGCTGAGAAAAAAATAACCATGCTTAAATTTGTTTAAAAAAGCCATAGTCTTTTTTTACAAGTTAAATTGGAAACACTGTATTTGCAATGGTGTTTACATATTTGTTTATGCCCAGTGGAGAATCCAGTCATGATGTGACATCACTTCACCCGCGTATACCAAGAGCTTTTGCCTGTAAAACTTGAACAATTGCACACACACAAAAAAACCCCACAGGTTTAATAACACAACAAATATTTATTCAAATAGTCTAAGGAATTTGCCAATTTTCAGTTTGTTTTACAATCTTTTTAACAAGTCCTTCTCCTAAGAGTTCAAAATCCTCTATAATTCTTTCAACGTCTGGGATCACTCTTTTGCCGTCACTGTAGGGTTTCCGGCAATTGGCGTGGGAAGCCTGAAAATTAAGATTGTGCATTGGGTTAAAATGTAGTATATTTATCAGCAGTATTAATGCTTAGTTATAAAATAATATGAAAATAAAGAAAGGGAATTTAAAGAATTAACTGTGCCTAAAAAGTAAATGGCTTTTACACAAATATTCTGCAGAACAAAAACTGTAAACTTTTTGTAAATGTGAATCGAATTCCAAATTTGTTTTAGAGGGTTCCTATAGGTTTTTGCAAAGAAATACAATAATAATCCCTTTCCTAAAATTTTTTAGAAAAAATGGCACACCACATTTAATAAAATAAGTTAAATAAATTGAATAATCAGTATCTCTCGGGCATTTGAGTCTGTATTCAAATCTCACTTCTTTTGATTGCATGTTTAAAGCAGTTATAAATCAGGATTAATCAGTAATTATATTGGATTAAGCCTTCATGCAGCAAAAACCAAATCGAAGTTTAATGGTCAGATAAACTAAACCAGTTTAAGGGGAGATCATAGTTAAAAATGACCAAAAAAATTGAATTTTTGAAACCAGTATTTTCTGAATAGATGGAAGCCCAATCTATCGAATGAGACCAATTTTGTATCGATTGGTTAATTATTTCTTATTAAAAAATCAAAATTATAAAAATAAACGCATGCATCACACACCCTTTTAATTACTAATTGTATGCTTGTAGTGTTTTTTTGTGTTAATTTTTTAAAACTATTCTTTGTCACAATGCAACAAAAAGTTCATGACGGTTAACACGAAATTTGGTTAACACAAAATGTTTTGGTGATCCCTTCCAGTTTGTGTTAACAGGGTTCGACTGTATTCGTTTTTTTGTGTTTTTCTCAAAACGATAATTTTCAACACATAGGTACACTTTTCTCCAAATCTATTAAATATTTCTCAATATTTTTTTGTGTTTTAAAACCATTTTAGTTCTATTTAAGTCACATCATTCATTTAGTCTTACAAATAAAACTTTTTTATTGTTATTTAGCACTTTTCTGCGTTGAAATTGGAATTTTTATGAATGCAGAATATAATGTTTTTTAAATAAAATTTAAAAATTATTTTAGGCAAAAAAAGAGATGACAAACATAAATCCAAATGTTTACTTGCATTTGAAAAAGTTTTATGTACATTCATTGCATATTTTTTGTGCAAAGTGTACCGAACAAATACTTGTATTTTTGAAAATTCGTAATTAGATGTTTCATAAGATGTCCTTTTTCTAAAAAATAAGTTTTAAAAATAAGATTCTTAGGTGTAAATATAATAGTAAAAATATACAATTTATAACTTGGTACAATTTTTTTTGCAACATAATTTTGAAATTATTTATAGCCTTTCAAAATCAATACTAAGAATTGCTTATTTTTGCTGTCGCTAACTATGATCGCCCCTTAAATGAAGCTTCAATAGCATGGCAACTACTTCAAATATTGCAAGCATTTTGTCTGATTTTTACTCCCTTAAAAAAGAAATTTCGTATAAAAACCGAAAAGATTTAATAAGTAAAAAATATCTTAAAAGAGAAAATTAGTAAAACATGATGATCAACCATTTCAAATAAACATGTTTTCGATCAAGTATAAACCTTATTGTAATAAATTTTATAACATAGCTTACTGTGAAGTCTTTGGGAGCAAATGCATTTTTCTTCCATACTACCACAACAAAATCTCCTCCATAAATATCGTACAAGAAAAAGGCGAATTCACCAAAATTTTCCTAAAATTAGAAATGCAGGGTTGTTAAGATTTTACCCAACCCGATAAAACATAGGTGGGTTTAAAAAAAAACACTTATTATTAACAATATACTTTTACTTTTATGTACTTTTAATTTTAAAATTTATTTACAAATTTAAAAATTTATACTAATTATATAACAATTTAATACAATTAAGACATTTTTTAAATTGAAATTTAACTTTCCTTTCTATAGATACAATATTCTGGGTTATATAATTTATTTACACATAAACAAACAAGACTTGGTCCTAAACAATGCATTTTAAAATTTAAATGTACATTTATATAACAAATAAACACACTATTAGTTTTTAATTATTTTAATTTAAATGAAAACATTCGTGATTATCTCTATAATATTCGCTACAGGTTCTGTTACGTTTTAAAATTTTTTAATAAATAATTAAAACTGCCCTAAATTAACCACAAGACCCTGAAAGAAGCATCCAAAATACTGAAAAAACACCACCACGAAAAAAAACCCTGAAAAACCCCAAGTGGGTTGGTTTTATTATGAAAAAAAACGGGTTTTTGACAACCCTGATGTAAAAACTTATTTTCTATCATAAATAATACAAAGAAACAACTAATGAATGTTATTGGAAGATACACTTACCCTTAATTCTTCCACATATTTTTGTACAGGATCATAATCTACAATTGGGTATACTTCATTCATTTCAGATTTGTATGGTTTGAAAGAAGGTAAGCTGTCTGTCATGTACACATCCACTGCACAGCCCAATCTTGGCATTTCATTGCGTTTCAAGTATATTAAAATATCAAAGGAGTCAAGAGGTGGTCTAAAAATTTCCTAAAATAAAACACAAGGCCATTAATTGTTTGTGTAGATTAAATAATTCATAACTAATAAAAAATTAACTTCAAAAAAAAAATTAGTGAGATGTCAATTTTATTGGTTGATTGCAATTATTGATTCTACTGATAAACAGGTCTATAAAATTATAGGGAAACCTTTAAACTATTTTGATTGGATTCAAAAGTATATAAATTGCTTAATCAAGAATATTTTATGAGTAATTAATTAAAAAAAAATCAAATGCAAAAAGTAGTTAAGTGCAAATATTTAATGAATATAGTATAAACAGACGATATTCAAATAAAAAAGATCCATCATTGACTTGAAACATAAAACTTGAAACATAAACAGGCACATAAATAAGTTTTTAAATATATATATACATCTGAAATTAGTATTGTTATGGTAACTTAACTGTAAGGTGAACAGCTGAAACTAAAGCTATATACATTAGAGTCCTGCTTATCCGAAAAGGACAGGACCGAAATTGAGCAGCAAAAATAAAAAATACTGCATATTTTGAGAAAAAAATCCAACTTTGTAAGTACAAAGTTATTTTTTTGTGCATTTATTTATGCATATACAATTCTTATTTTAACCAAAAGGCTTGGGATTTTTTTTTTTGATAAACCGATTTTCGGTTTAACAGGACTCTACTGTATTAAAATACTGATTTACAAAAAATACATATGCATGCATTTCTTTTTAAACAAATAGTTACAAGATACTAATCAGTCAAAAAGTGTAAAAACATACCTTTACATCAGGCATTTTCACATTGTCCAACACATAATTCAAAGATTTCAGACTAGCGTTGGCTAAAATTGTTAACCTCTTCAAAATCTGGGGTACCGGTTTATTTTTAGTCCACATGCACCCTCTTTTGTCAAATGGAGTCACAATTACCATTGGTGGCAGGGTAGACCTCTGGGAGTTAAAGTTTGAATAGATTTCTTCCAATTCTGGTCCTTAAATGAAAGAAAAGTTTTTGTGAGAAAGAACTTAAATCTATAATAAAATTTTTAAAATTAATTTTAAAACTTTTCCATATACAGTAAGTTAAGAGTAGTTAATATTTTCCAGACAAATCTAGTAAAGAAAAAATATTAGAATTTTTGTTGCGCGCACAGATACAAATTAAGATATTTAATATTTTGCTAAAATTATTTAAAGTTTTTGTTATTTAGTAGGTACCTTTTAACTATCGTATGAGTCTTCTAATAAGCTAGATTAATCAAAAAATACTTTGACAAAAGAAATATATGCCTCAAAACAAAATGGCATGTAACAGCTAAATCTTAGATTTTATTACAATTGAAATTGGCAATGCAATTAAAATGGCCAGATATGTGAACTAAACAACTACATACTACATTTCATTGTATACTAAGTCAGTGACAATCATTTTGTTAAATTAAACTTACTTTGTAATTCATTGTTCAAGTTTACTACAAGAGGAAACATGGCCCAATCATGTGTTTCAAGTAACGTCAGGAAACGAATGAGGGCAACTTGGGGAGAACTACAGAAATAATAAAAAAAAGTTTGTTATATGTTCATTAATTCATGAGGTATCATAGCCAAACGTTTCGTCAATATAAACTGAATGAAAATCAAAATCTAATTACTTTAAAATGCTTTTAATTATTCAGATGATATAAATTCTACACTGAAAAATAATTTATACAGTGCAGATGTTATAAAAACTATTAGAACACATTTATATAGAATGATATGCACCAAATTAAAAAAAAAAAAGGTGAGAAGTTGGTGAAAGAATCATAAAAAAAATCTTTTTTTTTTTTCAAATAGTATATATAATGTATGGTTGTTTATTAAAGATATTAAAAAAACAAAGGGAGATATACATGAAGAATGAAATATATGAAGTTCCAAAGGAACAACTGAGATACTTCTTATACTATACAAAATTAAATTAATAAATCCTGAAAATTAATTTAAATAACATTTAATTTGAATCAGACTATCACTAAACAAATTTATTTTAACAAGGTTTTTATCACCTCATATAAAAACGCAATAGAAACATGATGCAACATGATAGATCCTCTAGTACAGGGGTTCCCAAACTTTTGCACCTGCATACCACATGAATATTTGTCAAATTTTAGTGTACCACCAGACCTAAATATTTTAATAAGCGTATAATATTTTCTCTTCTAAAAATGGTCAAAGGCGTTTTGAATTACATTCCTGAGAAACTTCATTTTTAATGGTTAGATATTTGTTTATTTATAACATGCCTTTTTAAAGAAAAATAAAAAGATGCACAAAGTATTAATTTCGTTTTATTTATTACACATAGGTATAAAACATAAAAATAGAAATTAGTACAAATGCAGCAAAAAATTAATCCTCAGATAAAATATACTTTTATAGTAGTATTTAATGCAAAACTTGTTGTTTGCCTGCGATTAAAATATCAGCAACAGGAGTGATGGAACTTATCACCACTCTTAAGTTCTCTGCAACAATTATTGCGATTCTATGTTGAATTTTTATGCATAAGAGTTCAGAAAATTCACTCTCACACAAGCAACTCTTAATTAATGACATAAAAAAAAGTAGCATCATATTGCTCACATCTTTCACGAGTATCACATGAAATTTTCCCGCACAAAACCAGTGGTATGCGTTGGGAACCCCTGCTCTAGTAAAATTAAGTTTTTTTTTAAAACATGGCAACTATATTAAGCAAACTTATTATATTTAGGTTATACCTAGGGCAAGAATAGGGTTCCGGATGAAGATACACTTTGGCAACTATGAGGTCAACTGTTATATCTTCAATGAAGCTTTGTTTTAGTTGAGCTGAAATCCAACGTTTTGCCAATCGACAAGCTGTGCCAAATGAGCTATGTTGCTGGTGGAGTCTGAAAAAATTAATGTTATGACACAAGTTCCTTCAAATAAATTTTAATCAAGAAAAGTATGTGGAAAGCTATGTAACATAATAAAATGCCCTTACCCATGAAGAATACTGTTAATTTTGGGTATAATTTCTGTTTTGATTTCAAGATTGCGTGATTCTTTGTTTTCTTGAATTTTGACGCCTCCATCTGGCAACTGAACTTGCTGCATCAAAAATATTTCTTTGTGACATGCTAGTTCAATTCTAAAAACGAATCCATCCTAGATAAAAAAAATACTTTATTAAGTCGGTTAAATAACTGTAAATTTTTTTAAAGAAGTATTTTTTAAACTCGGGGCTGGCCATTCTTTATATCCAAGAACAATTCATTTTTGAGAGGGTTTTTTAATGAGTTTATGAGACTTTATTAGCAATATAAATAATCCAAATTAGTTTTATTACAATATTGTGATCATAAATTTTATGAAGAACGTCAGTGAGGGAGGAGGGGGATTATATATGGGAGAAACCTTATATTTAGATCTTAAAAGTTACTTAGGAAAAAGTGTTTTTAATGAATAGAAATTGAGTCTCTTTTGAGGGACATAATAACATAACATAAGGTTTTATATTGATTCATACAAATTTTGTTACACTTACAAGTAGAAGATATAAACTTTAATTAAATACTAAGAAACCATTTCTTAAATAAGTAAACAAAATACAAAAATTATACTTACTTTAAATATATCAACATGGGTTGGAAAAGCCATGGCAATTAGAGACAGTTTAGATTTGACCAAATGTGCAATTTTAAGATAGAAAGCAGCTTTCACCCTTTTGATTGCTTCAACATCGTCCGGCCACTTACCACTACCCTCTAAATTTACAATGACTGGAATTAAAAGAAAAAGAATAAGTTAGAACAAAATAACATGAACTAGTATAAATATAATGCACCGACATAAAATTTTTTAATTAAGGAGTAAAAGATAAACATTTAAGTTATCAAAAATGCAGGCTTTGGAATTTTTTATGTGTCGAAATAACGTTTTTTTTTTTCGGTTTAAAACCACAGTTTTTGGCTTTATCATCCTGAATAAACTGTTTATTTATTTTTTTAAAAATGTTTACTATTTAATACACGAAAATTAACATGCTGATGGAAGCTTCTAGGATAAGTTACGATAATTATGACGAGCATGATTTTCAAAAAATGTGACACACACAAGATTAAAAAAACATTGATTTTTTAAGAGCAACCTTATATAGTTGTTAAATAACAGAACATGTCATATTTCAAGCATAGAGTTAAGGGGGTTCAGTATGTTGTATATCGGCAATGTTAAATTGGCCAATTGCAATGTACCTTTTCACAATAACTACTGATCAGATCATCTTAAAATTTTCTATGTGTGTTGTACCAACCTTATATATAAATCTGAGGTCAAAAGTTTTTTGTAAATATCTGTTAGATTTGTTTAAGTAAAATAAGTTTTAAAGTACCCAAAAAATCATGAAATTTTTCACTTTTTTGCCCCATAATTTTTTTTTTAACTTTAGTTTTATTAAAATTTATTACATCATATAAAAAAAGTTTACGGGAAAACATAGCGCAGTTTTTGAGAAAAGGTACATCGAAGTTCAAAAAATCAAGTTCTGAGAAAAACGCGTTTTAAGTTTTTATTGTTAACCCATTTCTTTACGAAGCCATGACATTAAAATGGCTTTTAATGTCAAAAATATTTTTCCAACCGTCTTGATACTTTGTGACATTATTAATAAAGGTTGTAATAGTATTTTAAGCCAATAATTTTTGTTTTGATTTTTTCACGGATTTTGGGGTATTGAATCCCCTTAAGAAGTTTTGTTTAATTTGAGCTTATAATTGTTTTAAAAATCATAACCTTTCACTTTTAATGAAACAAAAAAAAATGAAAATTGAAATTATAAGAACTATAGTAAAAACCCAGTTGTTTTTTCCAGGGACAAAACATTGGGTCTACACCAAGTGGTTTAAACAGGTGAATCCTGAAACTGACAAAGGCATCTTGAACTTTTATTTTTAAACTTAAAAATTACAATAAACATAAAACCTTTAAGAGCAGGAGTGTAAGGAGGAATTCCAGGACAAGTATCCTTTAATTTCATGATGTGTCCCTCAACATAGGAATGTTTTGCATTGGCCTGGTGCAACACAGAAAGGGGAGGGAATACCTAAAAATAAATTATGAGTAATTGCTAAAAATCGTAAAAAAAATACTGGATTAGTTATTCGGTCATTCTTTTTTATTAAACACAACACTACAATAAAAATCTAATTAACACAATTATTAATTATCACAATCATCAATTAACACAATAATCCAAAAAGTAGAACCTCGATTATCTTTCCTTAATTTGTCTAGAATTCTTGGTTAACCGACCATCCTTAAGTCAACATTAAAAAAAATTTCTAATAAGGTTATTGTTCACAAAGAAAACTCGTCTCAGAAATCTAGAACGATTTAAAAAAAGAGGAATCTCGGCAATACTGAAAATCTGAACACTTCCATGAATTGCAAATCATGAATCTCTAGTAATTCAGAAGTAAACATTCTAAAGAACTGATTTTGAAATCAGGAGACTTTGGTGATTTTAACTTCGATAACGTGAAAAATTAAAAACAAATTTATGGAAAACCTAAATGTTTGGGAAACTCAGGGGATCTTCTAAAATGGAGAGATGCAAAATAAAAATAGCAATTTCCTGTAAGTAAATTTTATCAGAACTCTGCCTGGATATTTAAATGAAAGTGCAAAATTAAAAATAATTTTTAAGCACTTTGTGTTTGCCAGAAAGTCTCAGCTTCAGAGATAACTTTGAGAAAATCCACTGTTTAGAACTGCAAAACCACCACAAATTTTAGAGGTCAGTGTATTTTTGCTCCTTAGACAGTTGCTCTAGTTTTACTATTTATTTGAAGCTTCCCTATTATCTGGAATTTTCGATTTTCCAATCTACCTCCATTATATCGGATAATTAGTCACTGTAACTTTAAATATTATTTATAGAATGACAAAATGTACATAAAAGTCACATTCTAAATGCATAATGATGCAAAAAAGATTGTAATATGTTAAATTTTCTAGTATTTATACAAAACGAGCACAATTTTCTTTTGGAGAAGGCTAAAAATGTGCAATATTTTTTTAAGGAAAACAACTGCTTAACCCTTTCAGTCCCAATGACAACTTGGCATCATTTTAGAATTTTTTTTCTGATCGTCTAGAGCTATTTATGATATCAAAAAGCACATCATTTGATTCTTCAAAAAATTTTCTAATAGAACATATCTATTTATTTATCAAAATAGATGTAAGCCTCATTATTACTTTTTAATAATGATCAGAAACATGATGATGCCAAATGTCATCACTGGGACTAAAAGGGTTAAAACAAAGTTTTCAGAGAATTTTCATTAGAAAACTTTTATAAATATGTACATGTTCAGACGATTCTAGAAGTATGTGGAACAGGGAGCTATTTGGTAGATTTGTAATCATTTATTGAAATAAAATATAATTAAAAATTGTAAAATAGGGGAAGATATAGTTAACACTAGTTCGAATCTTGATCGGCGTTTCTGCCAAGGAGAAAGGGACAGATCCAGGAATAAAATAAAGGATGCACAACTCCTTGGCATAGAACATATATTCAGTGGCGCTGCGATCATGCATGAGTAGAAAATGGTTACAGTTAAAGAGTTACACAGTTATAAAATAATGGCAATTACAGATAAGGGCATCTTGATCCACACAATCCTTTTATTTTAGATAAAGTAACAGAAAACAAAAACATGTGAAACTACTGTTTTAATATTCATTCCAACTGGAATTGTGTCTTACCTCTGAAAACCTAAATGAAGGCGAGGATCCCTGAATAGACGCAACTTGAAGTGGCAACTTATCCAAATTTCTGAGTTGCTTTGAGAGTGTGTTGAAGGACTGCATTATTGCTGCATGTGCTTCCTCTCCCGTTCCATAAGGAGGTAAAGAAGTTAACATATCTTCAGGCACTTCTAAAATGCAGTCTACTTCAGTTCCGTGGACAACAGTTTGGAGTGGATCAGCATTTATATGTCTAAAAGGTTACGAATAAAATTCTTTAGAAAACTCAAAGAAAGTGGATCATAATAATGATTACAAGAATATTGCATGTTAAATTGCCGGTACTTTTAGCTGTTTATAATAGTAGGTGATCCAAGTATATTTTATTGTTTAAAATCATTGGCAAAATACAATATTTATTATAAGTTAAACAAGTCAGAATTTATGAATTGTGCCTAAGCAAGTGCAACTTTGAATTGCAGAAAAAAATTAAGATTTGTGATCATTATAACCATCAATTGAACCAGTAAATTAAAAAATATATTTATTATTATTTTTTTAACCCGTAAAATATGATTAAAACTAAACATCAAATTGGCAAAGTAGTGGTAATATAACTTAAACTACAATCTTCATTTATTACCATAAAGTACGTTTAAAAACACCAAATGGACCTATGACACTACGCAACATGAATTGACATTGAATTCATAGCAGCAATAAATAACTATCCAAAAAGACATAAAAGTTTTAAATATTTCTTTTCAAAACATGAATGCAGCAGTCATCATACTTATCATTGCATTATACTAGTACCTAGCCAGAATGTCAACAACCATTTTAGAGAAAACCTTCCTCCTCTCTGCTGCAGTATGGGCAGGCCAATAAACTGCTTCCCTGATCGTGCCATCTTGAAATCGACGCAATTCTGATTGATCACCCCAAAACTTTCTGAATTCTTTTGCCTAAGAAAGAATTAAGATATTAAATAAGGCATTAAAACAGAAAATTTGAGTACTCCAAAAAAAGTTTTCTAAACGTGCTTAACCCTTTCAGTTCCAGTGATGTCATTTGGAATTATCATATTTCTGATCATAATTTAAAAAATAATAGGGCTGACATATATTGGGAATAATAAAAAATATTTTCTAATAGAAAAAAGTTTCAAGAATCGAATGATGTACTTTTTGATATCATAAATGTCTGTAGACGATCAGAATTTTTTTTCTAAAATGATAATGCCAAATTGTCATTGGGACTGAAAGGGTTAATCGTTCTTAGTATGCATATACCTTACAAGAAAATTGTAGTTAATACTTAACCTTACTAAAAATTTTGAACAGCAAAATTATAAGAAAAGATAGTTGTCAAATGAAAATAATAGTAGGATATAAAAAATTTAAAAACAATTATTGCATTGAAAATTAAATTTACTTAATCTCCCCAGATCTGACATAGTTTTGTTTGTGCCACTACATAAGATATGTTTAACACAAACCTATATACATTAGAGGGATATACATGGTGCTAGAACACAGATGTTTTTAAAAGACACATATTATTATTAGTTAAATGCATAAAAAGGGAAATATATAATATTACGAAAATCAAAAATTTTCACATAAATAAATGTAATTACATTCGGATCATCTGCAACAGGTCCTTTTTCTATGTTGCTTATAGGAAGCTCAGGATTTAAAAGAAATCCCAGTGTTACTTGTCCTACATCTGGATTAGGTGGTGCTTCTGTGATAGGCCACTAAAATACATTACAAATTTATTTTAAAAAATATTAAAATATAAAACTAAATAAAATGAGGAGCAAAAAAAGGTAGAGTAAAGTTAAATCATACAAACAATATGTCATACTTGATACATGGCAGCATTAGTTAACACTAGTTCTTGCTATATGAATTTAGAAATTACTAAGCAGAAGCTACTCAGTCTAAATTAAGACTTAAATCAAGTGGATAATAACTGCAGTTCCACCAAGTTTGTAACAGTGAAATTCATTAAATATCTTTTTTATATTTTCATACAAACCATCAGTTATCAAACTCTCAAACATGAATTATAATTATATGTTTATTATGATTGCATATGAATGAAATAGAATAACATCTACTTCTTAGGAGAGCATACTCTTTCTGTAGTTAATTCTAAAAAAGAAAAGAGTTTGGAATTCCAGAACTTTTATTTAGTTCATACTAAATATTTAAAGTATTCAAGATATAAGCCATTAAGGCTGTTAAAGAGGCAAATAAAGGCTGCCAAAGCACACAGAACCTCATATTTCGAGGTCATATTAGAAAGTGGCGTCATTTTTTAATGGTTGTGAGAAGAATGGTTCAGAAGTCAAAACAAATTCTGATGCGTCTGCAATTTTTATTGGAAAGAATGTATCGACACCAATTAAAACATGGGAGCTGTTTTATGGATCGGAAAGACATTAATTGAGAGTTAATAATAAAGAACTGTTATTTGTGTAGGTATATAACTTTATAGAGATTTGTGCAATATATCACATGCATGTTAAATATACTAACTGGTGCAATAGGTGCTTTTGTAACATCCACCAAGGATACTCTTTTGTTCAAACCCTGCTCTAAAATTTTACACACTTTACGAAGTACACAAGAACTGGTATTTTCACCAAAATCCAATAATTCTTCTTTTAACTCCAATTTCTTAGCATACTTTTTGAACTTTTTTTCTCCTTTCAACCTAAAATACATTGAATGTGGCATTTTTTTAGACATAATGGAACAACAATAAACAATAATTTAATAATAGGTCAACAAAATATTTGAAAAAGCTGTGGCTTAAAATTGGTTTTAGAATTATTTTGTCAATAAGGCTACTTTTATAAGATATTGCAAATAAACAAACTCACATTAACTTTGCTTTATATATATATTTTTTAAAAAATCATTAGTTAATATTTATGTAACAACAGCAAAAAAATAATAAGTTAAAATTATATAAGTACTTTAAATTTAGTTCACAACAAAACAAATAAAAAATAACTAGTGAATGCACAAAAAAAGCTTAATTTAAACTAACTTACTGAAGAACATATTCAAACTTCTCATTAAAAGTAATTTTGTTTGTAAATAAATAAGTAAAATTATCAGGAGATTCAGAATCCAAGATCAACAGTCCTAGCTTAGCTTCATGTTGAATCTAAGGACAAAAAATCAATTAAAACAAATGTGCATTACAACAATGTTGCTGAATATTTCACTCAAAATAAAAATACATTAAATTAAAAATACAAATTTAAAAAAAAATTGTATTGTAAACTAATAATACATTTATATATGCATAATGGAAAATACAAGCAAGATTTTACTACCCCTAAAATCGATTAATTAAAAAAAGAAATATTTAAAATTTTAATAAATTTACCATACTAATTTAGTAAGGTAAATTGCTTAAGGTAAATTAACTAAATTAATAAAATACAGTCAAACCTCGTTAACATGAACTTGCTTAACGTCAATTGGAAGCAATTCCCCGGCCTTAAAAGCTTTTAGATAATACTAAAAGAATCTCTTAATGCGTCATCACTTTAGGCAAAATTCCGCCTAACCCAAACAAAAAAATTCATAAATGGACTTTTTTCCTCTTTAGTTTCGAATCACAAGTGAAACAAAACAATGAAAAAATTCCTGACGGTTAAAATGAATTGTTTCGGTGCTCCCTTTGAGTTCGTGTTAACAGGGTTCGACTGTAACAAACATTTATGCATAATTGAAAATTCTTTAAAAGTTTTATTACCCTTAAAATTGTTTCCTTGGTAACATAATAACAAAGGTTTAGATCACCAGATACGTCTGCAAACACAACATCATAGTGAAATTTGAAATTTTCCAAGGTAGGATATTCTTTATCTTTATCACAGAGAGTGATTCCTTCTTCAAATATTTTTTCATTTTCTAAAAACAAAAGATAAATTATAATAGATAAAATACAAAAATAAATCATATCATAATATTAAAATGGATTCCACATGACTAAGACCTTATGATACAATTAGAAAACCAACTTATGATACAATTAGAAAAAGTTGACAGTAAGTGTACTTACGAAAACTTAGAAGAGCACATCGGAACACTTGATAAGCACTCATCAGAGGAGTTATTTTCCTTTTCTTCAATAAATATGCAACAAACATGGTGAGTAAGAAGCCATTTAGTCTCCCGTAGCCCTACAAAGAAATTAGGATAAATTTTTAAAAAAACATTTCAAACAATCACATCAATAATGGGCACAAATGCTATGAATTAATTTTAAGTTTAGGTATGTAATTTTTTAAAGAGATCTTCGTTTTAAATAAAGTTTCAAGACAGGATGGGTAATTTAGCAGAAAGAGGATTGTTCTGATATTTAATAGGAATACTCTCTTTTCTGTAAGGGCCTTAGCTGCCCAATCAAGGTGTCTTTTGTTTTGTATATATTTTTTTATTTTATACCAATAAATTATTAAATTACCTAATAATATTAAAAACAAAACAAATACTGGACAGTTTGTTTCAGACTAATATTAACTGGCATTTTATAAAATGCGGTGCGAAAAAAAAAGTCTTCTGAAACCAAAATGTATCGAAACTTAGAAGAAATATAGTACTTAAATAAAATTACAAACATATTTATATTGAAGAAAAAATTTAATTTCTTCTAATTAAATATCTTTAGAAACTATATTTAATATTTAAAGTAAAAAAAAGTGTTAAATAAACATTAAATTACGATTAAATTAAATTACTTGTTAAGCAAAAAGGCATTTTACTTACTGTTATCAACCCCCTTTGAAAACACCAAAGTTTAAGTAATATGGTACCCGTTTTAATACTTTCAGGTGATATATTTTCTTCCAGGAACTCATTCAGCCTAATAGTCAACAAATCTGACAGTATTGATGCATTATAGTATGGTGTAGGTTGTTCTGTGTCTAAAAAAGGCATACATTTTAATTCAAAAAGGATTTACAATATATAAAAGCTTAAATTTACTTTTTTAGGGTTGGGCAAAACAGGAATGGCCAAGTTAGCTCATTGTAATCAAATCATTTATTTCAGAAACCACCCAAGTGACAAGTCACTTGACTGGTTTTTGAAATAAACAATTCAATTAAACACACTTTTGGTTGTGACTGGATCACTCGTACAAGTACAACTTTTAGCAGTATTGGTGCAGAGATGTGATCTTTTTAGTTTGTTTAGTTCCCAACCAAAAGTGTGTTAAATTGCATTGTTTATTTCAAAAAACAATCAAGTGACTTTTGATAAAAATGACTAGAAACTACTAAATATATTTTAAAATAAGCCTCTTGAATTTATTTTTTCAAAAAAAATTATTTGTATTGAGTACTAATATTATTATACTTTGAATACTGACAAAGACGTAATTTGACAACAGTTAATAACTTCACTCTTTAATTTAGAATACTCTTTTACTACTGTCATCTATAAGCGTTATTACTAACTGAAATTTCAAAATGGAATGTAACAGATGGAAAAACACAGATTTGTAGAGAGGGAGCTCTACTTTAATAGAATAAGGAGGATTATGTTACTTGTTGCAATATGACAACAGTATGCATTAGAGGGTTAAAAATTGTTGAAAATAAGATTAAGAACCTTCACTCTCTTTAAAGAACCATGATGGTCTTATGTTGTTCCTGGATGGTATAAACCTGCTGGATTTAAATGAAGCTTCCACACTGGGGTAGGCTGTCAGTGACACTTTGACTTGCTCAATGTCTAAAATAAAAATAATAATAACAGCAATTACAAATCAAAAACAGAATTATTTTTTAAAAAATACATGAGTATTTGATACAGTCGAGTCCCGGTTATCCGAATTTTAGTTATCTGAAATTTGGTTTAACTCAAAGGCTCTGCAATTTTGTGTGTGCTGAAATATGAAGCGCACACATAAAAAAAGAAATACACAAAAAATAAGTACTTACAAAGCTGGATTTACTTCTCAAAATTTTGCAACAATCTCTTTTTTTACTCATCAATGTTGGTTTGTTTTAAAACAGTCCTGTTCTACATTCTTTTAAACAAGAGAAAGTCTGAAGAACTGGCTTCATTTTGCTATTCTTTGTATCTAAGGGCGTGATCTAAGATTTTTGTAAATAGGCGAATACACTATAACGTCAAATTTTCTCTTTGCCAGAATTTTTCTAGGAGTGAAGTGAATGATCCCTGATTATCCGAAAATTCCTATGGAATCTCAATTAACCAAAAGTGATTTTCGGTTAAGCCCATAATTTCCATAATTTTCGATTAAGCGGAACTCTACTGTATTATATTAAAGAATAAGAGAATTTTTTTAAAAAAAATGTTTCTTATTATTTACTTACTTTTTGGAATGATAAGCAGTGAAGGCTTCAAATAACATTCATTTTGGTAATAGAAATTCATGTCTTCTATCAAATCGGATTCAAGCAAACACTTTGCTATGTATGCCAGATAAAAAGCTCGTTTCCTGTGATATTGGTAATTCAGAAAATCCCTAGTTTGCCAACATTCCTAAATAAATTATGGGAAAAAAAATTATAAAAAAATTCACTCCAAATGTTAAGTATTAATATTATATATATAACTCCTTTTAATTTTTAATCTCTTAAAAACTCAGCAAAATCCTACACATATATTCTTTATCTAAACATACTTTTCATACAAACGTTTAAAGAAAGAACTACTTTTAAGTTATATTTCAAGAACTGTAATATTGTATTGACCCTTGTTCAACTTCATTTTTATAGAAATAAATGACTGATACCTGTAACCAAGGGTTGAAAACTGATTTTTGGATCTTCTTCTATCAGACCAGGCCAATTTCGAAACGAGTTAACATGTTGTTTGTGAGGAGGTTTTAAAAAATGTCCCCAAATGAGGATCCCAGACCACAAGAGGTTCATACTTCAAGTGTGTAATTTGAGAGACCTTTAAAGTTATCTTAAGGCGCGTGATAAATGTAAAAATTGAATTTTATTTATTTCATAAATTGTTAAAATAATATCTTAAAAATATGACAGCAAATTTTTAGAATGAAATTCGTATTCTTTATAGATTAAAAACTCATTTAAATTCTTCACTGATTAAAAACTCATTTAAATTCTTCTCTTTAACTCGGAGCTTGAGGGCTTTGTCAAAACTTTAAAAGCATGTTTATCTCAAAACTAAACTTTTTAAATTGGAGGGCAAGGTTAACCAGTTTACTAATTTTAATACTTACTAGATAATATTAAATAATAACTAATAAACAACATTACCTTAGGTATTTCGATAGCAATGTCAACAATAGGTGTGGCAGAACACATAGTTTGTAAAGCATAACTCCCAACTTCTGTTATGTTGGAAGGTGGATAAAATTTGAATGTTCCCTTTTCACTTGGTGGGTTTTGGATTATAGGAATAGCAATGCCTTCTAAGCTGAAGTCTTTTATCTAGAAATGTAAAATAAGACAAAAACATGAATATAATTGGTAGAAGTACAGAGTGTCCCAAGATGGACTACCTGTTTTTAAAAATCAATAAAAAGGAAATGGATCGAGATATCAATACAATTCTTGCAGAAAACGGAGTCATGATTATTATATGTTCAATTTAACCGACAGATGGCGCTTCAACACCGTATGTTGGCTGCATGAAAGAACTAGGCATGCATATACACCGAAAAAAAGGACACATGGTCAGAACTGAATATTTCTGACCACATGCTCTTTTCGGTGTATATGCATGCCTAGTTCTTTCATACAGCCAACACGCCATCTGTCGGCTAAATTGAACATAATAAAGTGTGATAACATAATAAAGTAAAAAACATAACTAGCATAATAAAGGGTTCCACGTCAAATTCCAATAAGTTCAGACATGAATCATTCATTTTCTGTAGGAATTGTGTTAATATCTCTATCCATTTCTTTTTTTATTAATTTTTAAAAACAGGTAGTCCTTTGGGACACCCTGTAGACATATTTTTAAATACATGGTGGAAACATAAGGACAGCGCCTTTATAAAAATATTTGTCCTAATGTTTGTGAATACTCATTGTGCATTTATTTTCTTGAAACTCTTGAATTTTTAATTCATCTATTTCCCAGAAAATTCTTCAAAATAACCATTGCAGTGAGCTTACATTGGATCTGGTGGATGAAATTAGTGCTATAATAGTCGCAAGATAAAATTTTCAAGCCCCAAACTTTTTTTTAAAAACAAGTCATAAAAATGGTACTAATTACTGGCAAAATTTTCTTAATTACTTTTCATTTTTTTAGATTAATGCTATGATCTAAATATAGTGGATTTAAAAAAAAAACAATCAAAACCAGCATCATGATCAATATGCAATATATTTATTACATAATAGTCATTTATTAATTTGAAAATACCTTAAATTGTTACATAATCGAATAGCTTCACACATGTATAATAATATGATTACTGATGCATATCGAAACTCAAAATTATTAAAACCATTCAAGGCAATTTTTTTTTAACAAAAAAAATGGGGAAAATACAATTGTACTCACAGCACAAGCAGGACTCTCAGGAATATTCGTAATGAAGTCTTTCAATTCTTCTATCCAACTTTCCAGCTCTTCTCTTATGCTCATTTTTCCATTCAATTCTTTCATAAGCTCATCAACCTATAAAAACATACAATAAAAAAAGCTTGTGCTTTGATTACAAAATAATAAAGGAGGCGAATACATTTATGGGCAACTAGATAAATATCAATCAAACTCAATTTTAGGAAAGTAACTATAATGGTACAATTTTAGACGAGACCACTAACGCAGTCCGTATTTTGACAGTTTACTTTTTCTGGAGCAAAAGATTTATAATTTAACCCTCTAAAGGACTATAAAACAGAAAAGCAGGGTGTTTTGACGAGCAATTAATTCCGTGGAACAAAAAGCTGGACTGTACCTTCACAAATGAGTCTTGCCACATTAGATAATATAATGTGACCAGATTTTCAAAACCAAAAAGCAGGACACTCCATTGCTACCCCCCCCCCCCCAAAGTGAATTTTTCAAAAAAAAAAAAAAAATGTCTACATATATATGTACATATTGTCCTTCACACAATTACACACTAATGAAAAAGATAAGTATAAACAACTAAAAACATTACTAATAGATGTCAGTATATTAATTAATCAAACACATAATTAAAAAGCTTACTAGTTTTTAATTCATCATTATATTTTTGGAGAAAGGTATGCATGATATTTTGTAAAAGTTTTCAACAATTTCTTTTTTAGACTGTCGTTGAAAACGCATTTTCGTTTGCCCATGGTGGAAAAAACGAGGTATATTCAATTAGTTTACGATTTCCTCATTTTTCGGGACGTTGCGGGACTTTTTTTAAAAAAGTGGGACGTTTGGTGGGACATTCAGCCCGTGGGACGTTGACAAAAAGTGGGACTGTCACGCCAAAAGCGGGACATCTGGTCACATTAGATAATACATACGTGGTATATGACCACTCATATATTCTCGAGTTTTCTTTAGGCCAACTAGGCAATTTAAAACCCAATTAAAAACTCTCAACAACAAAAAGTGATCTGTGGTCTGTTCCTCAGCTTATTACCTAAGTACCTCAGCTTATTGCCACATCCCCAAGACCGTCACAACTCTACCTACGTTACTAGAGACAATAGACAAGCTATTCTAGGTTTTACCTACTGGCCCGTTAAGGCTCTGAAGATGGAATTTGATAGTTGTAATTAAAATTAACTTACTTGCATTTTGAAGAGATTTGAGTGAAATGTAGTTTCGGCTTCTTGCAATTCATTCAATTCTTCTGCTGTAGGTACGTTAAGAATATGAGATCGTTTTCGTCTGCTGGAGAATTGTGGATCCTTCTTTCTTTTTCTTTTATTTTGGACAATCTGTCCATTCGATTCCGGAGTAGCCATAATTGGTTAGATAGCTGCCAAAACACTGAAAAAAAAAAAACAGTCTAAAAACCCAGTTTTCTTATTTAGTTCCAAGTACAATTATAAATTAGCTATAAACACATTTATTACAAACAAAATAAGAGCCAAGTAAGTGTCTTGTGCTTTCCCCTTTGACGATAGTTTGTGGTACAAACATAAAAGTTAAATCGCCATTTTTAAACAGAAAAACAATTTATAAAAAGTGCAAACTATTTAGTTATTCATGATTTTATACCTGTAAAATTTTCTTTAATATTTCCTGCCTAAATGCATAACAACAATTTAAAAAGAAAACAACGTGCAAAATTGTAAATATTGGATTTAGTTGTTTATGAACTGCAGTAGTATGAACCGCTTTGATTTGCAATCAAAGCGGTTTCATTTTCATTATATTGATAAAAAATTTCCCATTAATAAAAATTAATAAAGAGTTTTCATTCATATATAATAGTAAAAATTACTAAATGTTTAAATTTTGCTTAATAATATATTATATTTCCTAATTTATTTAACTAACTGTAACTTTTTACAAAACGTGTCATCTTTGTTTGTTTATCTTTTTGAGTTTCTGCAAAATCGAAACAAACTTAATAAACTAATTGAATATTGAATAAATATGGAGAAAAAATCAAAAAGAGAATTATTGCAGTTCATAGAAGAACAAAATCAAAATTTAACAAAATACAAATCTCGATTACATGGTGGGTGTTTTAAAAAGTTTTTTAATGATATTATTATTATTTGTAAATGGTTCTAGTTTGTGATTAACAAGTGCAGTAGATTTTTTTTTGCTGTTTGAAATAGATAAACCGATCGTCTTATCTAAATTAAAAGTTAACTTTTTATTAAGTGTCAGTTTTTATATTCATTCAGAAACGGGTTTCTAGCAATCCTCGTTTGTTTGTGTTTCCGTGTCAAGAAACCGCGGAGCTTTTTCTAGAAGTATTTTGAAGTCTTATTTTATATAGAAACTTAAAATGGCTTAGTTTTAATACCACCAAACCATACCTGTTTTAACTATACATAGAATTATTTTAATTTCTTTTAACAGTTTGGATGCAATTTTCGTAATTAGATTAAATGTGAGTTTTAGGTAATCAAATTATAATATAACAATTAATGTATTATTAATATGTATAAAAGAATTAAAAGTAAGCTATATATTTGCATTGAAGTGTCCTTATAAGTTATAGTTTTAGTACTTATAAGTTATTATTATCCTAAGTTATAACTTTATTGTTTTATAAGTTATTATGCTATACATTATAATTTTATTTTTACTGAAAAGCTTGTATATCTCTTTAGATATTGTAGGCTCATACAAACATCTTCAAAAAGAAAAGGAAAACTTGGAATCTAGTGTTCGAATATTAACTGAAGCTAACACATCGACTTTTGATGAAAACACAGTGAGTGATGATTCTAGTCAAGGCAATGCAGAGGTTAGAAATTTGAAGAGTACAGGGGAAAAAGTGCTTAGGGTGCTTCATGGATATCTGTCCGCATTAGTATTCTTGGCCAACAATAGCGAATAATCGCCTAAACTAGTGTAAGGAAACCGGTTATTCACTTTTTTTTTCTCACAGCAACGCTAACTCACGCCAGAGATCAGTGGACGTGAATCACACGTTCATACTGCAAAAGAAGATTCGAATGGAAAACCAGTTTCCTGTTGCCAATGTCCGCCAAGCACAAAAGAATCCATAGAGACTTCTACAAAATCAAGTTTTTTTTCCCACTGTGCTCTTCATTTATATAAACACAAACGAGCTGATTTGTAACTGTAATTCTCTTTCAGACATCTTTTTTAATATTTTGATCCCAATATTATTTTTTAAAAAAAGTGTTTTTATCTTATTTCTGGACTTTGGGAAGTATCCAGCTTGTTTCTCAAGCTTTGATCCAGCTTGTCTCCAGCTTTCATTCCCCCCCCGTCGGATTTGAAGTAACGCCGTGTATAAATAAACTAAACTCCTCGGCGCAACAGCCAGTTAGAGGGCCAAGTCCTGCCCTTCCCATTCCAGCTTACGTGACCAAGTGCTCTGGGGTGCTAGGCATATGTCCCGGTTAGGTGGTCACGCGGGACCCCAGTGTTTAGTTTCGAAGCATCTTTGGTACTCATTTTATCGCTCCACTTAAGAGATGAAAGGCTGAGTCAATCTCGCCCAAATCCGGGACTCGATCCCCAGACCTGTGGTGTGGCAATGCGAAGCACTGCCAATAGGCCACTGGATTTCGTACAAATATTGCATGATTAAAGTGGCATAATTGAAGGCACAGTTTCTAAAATGACTGTTTTTATAAATATCATGCCAGTTATAAAAGATATTTTGTATAAAACATTTTTTGGCTTGATTCTTAATGTTTTATTGGGAACTTAAAATATGCTCCTGATCGTAAAGACAAAATGTGAAGAAATTGTTTAATGCTATTGAGTATTTCTTTTATTTTGGTCAGAAATTTATATTTATCACTGCACCAAACTGTGTATTCTAGAGAGCTTTACGGACATAAATAATGATTTATTTACCCCCCCCCCCAAAAAAAAATCAATATAAATGGATTTTAACTTACTTATAACAAATATTGGTATAAAATGTAATTTTACTCGGACACAATCATTATCAAATAGTTAATTTTTTGCACTCATTTCAGGATTCTACAGAAAAGAAAAAGGATGCCAGCTTACAACAGCTGAAAAAGAGCTTAGGAGAACTGACTGCAGAAAAAACCAGAATTGAAAATGAATTACGTGCTGATCGAAAAAATATCTTGGTAATAAAAATACAAACTAGTTTTAATATAATATTTTGAATAATTGATAACTTTTAATTGACTTAATTAATTACAGCAACAAAAAGAAGATTTGGAAAATCGTCTATCTGAAAAAGAAAACAGTTGGTTCAATGAAAAAGAAAAGTACGAGACTCTTATCCTAGAAGTAAGAATTTTCAATTTAATATTCTTCATCATAGTTTTTTTTAACTAGATACATTCAATAATAATTTAGAGTTTCAATAAAGGGAGAGACCTTAATACTTTTTTAATATTAACACACATAAACACTGGTATCTGAAATGCAACATAAAATTTATCATCTTGATCTGAAGCTAAAACTATTGTGACCAAATGACCAGTTTTTGGCGGGGCAGCCCTGCTTTTCGACTTATTGCTAGAGGAACATTTGTTCTGCCAAAACGTTACACTTTTCTGTTGCAGTCCTTCAAAGTCCTGACAATAGAAAATATAAATAAAATGTAGATTTAAAAAAAAAATGTGTGAATAGGTTTTGTTGAAAACATTGAAATGATTTTAAAATTATTATTAGTTCTTTATTTTGATATTTGATTGCTCAAAAGTACTATCTATTTGTTATTTTCCTATTATTAGTATTTCCTATTATGTCATTGTGTGAAATTTGGGGGAGGGGAGGAGGAATTACAAGAAAAATCTTCAGAGGTCTAGATGTAAGGGAGAGAATGTATGAATAGTTTGATTTTGAAAAGTGTTTTTTTTTTTGCAGCAAAATATGCTTATTTTTATTGTTTGTACAATTCATAGAATAAATTTCACACTAATTAAAAAAATAGGAATGATGAAACAGATACCAACTCTGGGTGATAATCTTCTTACTAGTTTAAGATACTATTTTTAAGTATTTTATTAATCTGAATTTGTACAAATGTACCACTTGTATACTAGATAATTAATGTTTAATTATTTTCCTACTTTTTTATTTATTAGTTGCGTAAAAAGGTAACTACTCAGCAGCATGAACGTGAGAAAGAGCAACAGAATCATGTTTTAATGTTAAAAGAACTGCAAAACCTTCTAGCCAATGAAAGAGTTGCAAAAGAAAGACTGGAAGAACTGGTAAGAACTCTTTCTATAAAAAGGATTTCATTATATTTATAATTTTTGTGATAAAATATTGAGTTTAAATTTAATTTCTTCTGGTTTTAAAGTCCATTGAAATGTTACTTATTCATTGGCAATTTGTTCTCAAATTGTTATGATGTGTTCTTTAACATAGATTTGTATTCTGCAAATAAAAAATAAATAAAATTAAGAGGCAAAATGAAACAAAATACTATCAAGCAAGCTTAATATTATTAGTTTTAAATCACTAGTTATATGAAAATAACATTGTTACAAAAGTAAAAGAATAGGCTGTAAATGAGATATAATAATAAGTCTGATAAAAATATAATTGTCTAAGAAAGTGCTCATTTAATACAGTTGCTGGATGTGATGTACTAGTAGGTTTTAATTTTTACCAATGATATAGTATTTAAGGATTTTATGATTTAAAATATTATTACTAAAATATGGTTTAAAATATTATGACTAAAATATGATTTCATGATTTAAAATATATTGGCTAAAGTATGATTTTAAATGTTGTGTGACTAAAATTTAAATAAAAATTATTGTGACTTATTTTTAAGTACTGTGAATAAAAGATTTTATAATTCGAAATAATTTTTCATAGGTGGCTGAAATTCATGAAAAAGCAAGCAATAAAATTTCTGAAAGAAAGGCATTGGAATATGAGAAGACAATCGAAGAACTCAAAAATAAACTCACTGCATGTCAGAGTTGTTTGCGTACGACCGAAAATGAAGCTAAGAAGCAATCTATTTTCTTTCAAAAATTCAAAGAAGAAATGAATGAAATGCAGGTCTATTATAATTCTTACTTAGACTCATTAAAAATGGTGTACTGTATTTAATGATATAAGTGAATTTTAGTGAACTTATAAAAACTTCAATCACTTAGTATAATATTGTGCCAAATAAGGGTGTATAATCTTGTTCTAGTGAACCTAGTGACTTGACCTCAATTATTTAGTATAATATTGTGCCAAATAAGTGTGTATAATCTTGTTCTAGTGAACCTAGTGACTTGACCTCAATCACTTAGTATAATATTGTGCAAATAAGTGTATCTAATATTGTTTTAGTGAACCTTAGTGACTTGATCTCAATTACTTAGTATAATATTGTGCCAAAAAACACCACTTTTTCAAATTTATAATCATATTTAAAGTTAAACATTTTTTTTAGAAAGTTAACCTTTTTAACACTTATTAATCTTTTTCATGGCCATTAAACCTATTTTTTGCATATAATTATGAAAATTACAATACATATATGATAATAAACTTTACTCAACTGCATAAATAACTCATTTTGTATTGTACAAATACAAAAATTGTCGACCAACAAAGACCAGAGGCCCACCAATGTTGGTTAAAAAAGAATTATAATTTTGTACCAGTCTTCAAAAACTATTGAGACTTTTCTTGAATTCTTCTACTTTTTCGAATAAACAACACAATCTGGTAAAGCATATTCAAACACTTCCAAATTAATATGAGGCCATTTTTTCTTACAGATACAATACCTGAAAAAAATTGATGAAGAAAAGAAGAGAGCTGACATGGCTGAAGAAGAGTTAAAACTGCTTACATTTGTGAAAGAAAAAAGGATCTCCAATTTAGAAAGTAGAATATCAGAGCTTTCAACTCTAGTAGGTGATCATGACAAGATTAGACAACAAGACCAGCTTGTTATTCAAAATTTGAAGGTATGTATGGATTTGTTACATATATATTTTAAAATCATGCAAATGGTTTTTTGATCGGAATAGGTGTTTACAAATATTAATTATACATTAAAAAAAAAAAATTTCTTAATTTTTTTAAAATTGTCCATGCTTGATATCTAAAAAAAGCTTTTTACAAGAAAATACGAAAAAAAAAAAAAATTAGGGTTGGATATTTAGTGGATATTCTTTTATGGATTTTTTTTAAACAAAACCTAAGGCTTGTGCTTAACATGCTTTGGATTAGAAATCCCCAAAATCTAGAAATGAATCGGAAGTGTCTTCTCCCCATCAGAGTGAACTTTTGACTTGCTTTGTTATTGCTTTAAAAAAAAGTAGAGTTCTTACGATTGGCTAATTATTTTGTTGTCATGCAAAATCATATGAATTATTGATAAATTTGTTTCGAGTTATTTATTTGTGCTCATCTTTGCTTTTGATCTTTATCATCTACTAAAATTTTTTTAGTCCCTAAATTTTTAGTTTTATTTAATGATTATACTTTATCTTAAGATAAAAAAAATACACAAAATAATAAAATTTTACTTCAGGTTTTCTTTAAAAATGTCTTATATAATTTCAATTGATATAAATACAGGCTAAAGTGACACAACGCCAAGGAGATTATACTGCTTATGGGCAGATTAATAATGATGAATCTAACTTCTGGGATCTTAATAACAGTCAAAACAGTTCATATGGAGATTATAATTCTTCAATACCCATGTCTCAAGATGTACCACACTCTGGTAAGCTGAAAAAGTCCTTTCTGAATCCATCTTTATTGTGTATTTATTATTTGCTAATTTTTTTTATTCTAATTAAAAAATAGTTAATAGGAGATTTACATTATAACTTGTATTGACAAATATAAATACCACTTATTATAGATAACATATGATAGATAACTACGTTAGTGTACTAATGATCTATGTAAGCAGCACAATATAAATAATAATGTCATTCCATTATTTTTGTATGTTACATTAATATGTTTAGTATTTATTATTAACCTTAAAAATATATTTCTTATAGAAATAGAAAAAGAATGTGTTTCAGAAAAACTACACGCCTACTGTCAAGCTGAAATTATTAGATTAAAAGAAGAAGTAGAACAGCACAAATTGAAAGCTGAATCTGCTTTAAAGGACAGATATAGCAAAAATTCAGCTGCATTGCTTTTAGTAAGTTTATAACTACTCTTGTTTGATTTCAATATAATCTCAAATTTTTTTTGAAAAAAGACACAATGAAAAATATTATTATTCTACTCAAAATCTAAAGCTAAGGTTCCCAACCGGTGGTATTGGGGAACATTTCAGGTGGTACGTGTGAGTGATATGAGCAACATGATATGCTATAAATAGCTTCTGTACGCATTTGCAGTGAGCACGCAAATGTATTACTCATTATTTTGAAGAGGAAATCTTTAATTAACTTCTGGATCGAATTTTGCTGAGTTTGTACTATTTTGTATTTGCATGTTTTTATCCCTATGGGTAATAAAGAAAACTAAATTAATACCATTTTAATCTTTTTATATCTCCTTTATTATAAGCATGTCATAAATAAACAAATATCTAACCCTTAAATGCGAAGTTTTTTCAGGAATTTTACTCAAAAAACCTTCAAACACTTTTAGAAGAGGAAATATTGTATGTTTATTAAAATATTTAGGTCTAGTGGTACGCCAAAATTTCTAAAAAAGTCAAGTGGTATGCAGGGGCAAAAAGGTTGGGAACCCCTGATCTAAAGTTTGTTCATTAATTTTCAGTACTTTAGTGATTTTAATTTAATTTTCAGGATGCCAAATCCGGCAAAGAAATAAAAGAGCTAAAAAGCAGAATAACCCAGCTTCAAGATCAACTGCAGACATGCAAATCCCAGTTGAAGTTGAATGAAGAATACCACAATAAAATTACAACCAATTTAGAAAAATCTTGCGAAGATCTTAAAATTCAGCACAAGCAAGAACTAGCCCAAATCGAGCTATCCCACAGGGCACAGCTTTTAGAGCTGGAACATCAGATACAAAAGCAAAGAGAGAGAACTCTATCCCTTTTGGAAGAGAAGGACAAAGAAATTGCTCTTTTGAAGTCATCTTTTTTAACTCCTTTTGTTAAAAAGGTAAGTGAAAAGAAAGTTGCAACATTATCTGTCTTTACACAATACTTGATCTTATTGCTAAAAACCCAGTTGTTGAGGCCCAGTGGCAGTGCTTTGCATTGCCACGCCACAGGTCCTGGGATTGAATCCCGGGTTGGGTGAGGTTGACCCATCATTTCATCCCTTAAGTGGGTCGACAAAATGGGTACCAAGCATGCTTAGGAACTAAACATTGGGTGGTTCGCGTTAGGCTGACCACCTTACTGGGACATATGCCTAGCACCCCAGAGCCCTAGGTCACGAACGCTGAAATGGGCACAGCAGGCCTTGGCCCACTAATGGGCTGTTGCGCCGAGGAGTTTAGTTTTGCTAAAAACACTGGTGCATACATTTCAGAAGTGAAAAAATATGGGTCTAACACACAGAAATGTAAACAATTTGTTTAGTTACATAATTCTTATAGCACAAATTGTCACGAAATGCTCTTTATAACTAATTTTTCAAGAAATTTATTTTAAAAAATTACAAATATAACAACCTGCAAAATATTTATAATGTAATGTGATATATATATATTACAAAAAAACATCTATTTTAAGGATACCATTCCACGAAACACCCTCCTGCAAGATGAAAAAGAAGACTCACCAAGCCCAAACTCGGAAGAAACTACAGCTACTCTCCTACCGAGCTCCCTAATCTCTAGTCAGAAAGATGGTCACATCCTCCATTACATACAGGAGCTCTCTAGAAAAGATATTGAGATTTCTAACCTCAGGCAAGCACGTATCCAATCCGAGTCTGCATTGAGGAAACTGCAGCAAGCTATGGCTGTCATAGAGGATGACTATTCTCAAGAGGTAGTGTTAAGAAGGGTGTAGTTACTAAACTTGCGTTCTCCTAAGTATAACTAAGGTATAAGGTCCGGCTTCTTTATTGGCAATTTTGTCAAATTGAATTTAACATTATCAAAAGTTGCCAATAAATGGACCAGACTTTATATCTTAGTTATGGATTGGAGAATATAAGATTTGTATTTGTACTCTTTCATGTAACAGTTTCCTACTTTTTTAGATTTGTTTCTTTAGTTGCATAGAGCAAATAGATAACGAAAAGCACAGTTTCTTAATAGTAGATAACAAAAAGCAGAGTTTCTTCAACCCAGAAATAATGTTTCCAACATATCCTCCGGAGACCCAACATCTATTTAAATGGATTTTTCTTTTGGGTTACTACATTATTTTTAATTTATAAACACTGGAATAGCTTGATAGAAGATAATCTAAATAATTTTTCATCTTTTGGCTACAGGTATCGATTTTTCCTTTGTATATCAAATGATGCAGCACGGATATCAAGCAGATTCAGGCGATCTTCCAAAAACTTTAATTACTGTAAAAAAACCTGACCTAGTTTCTTTGTAAATTCCATTTACAGTCACAAAATAAAATTCATTCACACAAATAGGTATTTTCGAGCATAAAACCTCAAAATCCATTAAATTGATATGTCCTCCAGCAAATAATATTTGTTTGAAAAATAAGTTTCTTCACATAACGAATCTGCGCAGGATTTATTTGGTGTCTCAGGAGGATAAACAGAAAATCCATTCAAATGTCTTTAGTCATTTCTTCTTAGATAGAGGATATAGGATTTATAAATCTATTGATCTTAACAGGTGGAGAGTCTCAAATCCAAAGTAAAACTGCTAGAAAGCAGTCAAGACGAAGAAGGGACCAATGTGGAGTACCTAAAGAATGTGGTTCTGGGGTTCCTGAAATGTGGCGACCCAGGGAGCAGGCGGCATATGGTCAATGCCATTGCAACTGTGCTACATTTTACAAGCAGTGAGGTTCAGGCTATTAAGGAATATATAAAGTGAAATTCTAGTTTATATGTCTGTTTATCAAAGGAATTCCTAAAATAGTGATTCGTATTTTGGATATTTGTGGTATTTATATTGTATGTGATATGTGTAAATAAATTGAATAGTATTTGTGTAATGTGTTGTGATCGTATTTTAGTAAAACTTACATAAAATGATTAATTGCTAGGTTTTTTTTTAAATGTTATTGTAGATAAATACAACTTATTACTTAGAATTTTTTTTTAATTCTTCCTAAATTGACAAATATTGAATTATTTGATATATTATAATATATTTTGAGGTAAAGTGAGTAATTAGTTTTTCCCAGTCATAAACACAGCTTGTCAATATGACATTCATAAGAAACACTTAAATCAATATAGTAACATATAAGTAATCATATAACATATAAGTAACATATAAGTAAATCAATATAGTAACATCAATAAGTAATACACATGCAAACTATTAAACTATTTTTAGATAACTTAAGTAACATTTAAAAAATCAAAGCAAGGATTTTTTACAATTTTTATTCAATATATATATCTAAATTTAAATGCTATACAATCTATGAAGCTGGCACTTTTATAAAAACAAACAAAACATTTCAGCTAGTTCACAACATGTGCCAAAACATCCTGCAAGAAGGTTGAATCAAACTCCAAATCTTTGTCCGATTCCGTAAAGGCAGAGTCATTATTTTGAGTAGAAACCTGCTGGGGGATCCCTCTTTAAATCATCAGCCATGTCCAATGGGAAAAGACCAAGGAATTTGAACCTCTCGCCCATATGTGTCGGTCCAAGAAGCATATCATAGGCAGATATTAGTTCTCGTTGAGATTCAGGACTGACTGTTGCCAACATTTTCTGCAATTTGAATAAAACATAAATGATTAGAATGCTAAATTCATTGGTAAACTATTTAAAAGTGGTTGATGTATAATTTAATAGTACTTAGTAATTTTAGTTAGACGAGCAGTTAAACAATATTCTGCGATTAAATATTTTTTCCTCCTTAATAAAAGAAAAATGAAACTAAGTTTTACAGGCTACAAATTTTGGAATGCATGGAAAATCATTAAAAAAAGGCTGATTCATCTTAAAGTGTGGGTTTTAGTTGACTAAAAGTGCAATAAGCAGTATAAAGAGAAAAATTACATTGAGTTAGATAATAATTTTTCATTTACTTCCTTTTGACATCTTAACAATTGTAAAAAATGTATATATTTCTTGAGTGACAGCAATGGCTTGCTTATGTGGCGCAAGCCATTGGCTGCAACACATTTGTATAGGTCATATACATAACATCATTATATATAAAGAAAACTTGTTAAGAATAATAACAAATAAAATAAGTTACTTCCAAATTAACAATGAACTAAAATACTTCCAATCTAACTGAAAAAGTCACCCTCATATATTAATTACAATAATAATAATAAAAAACATTACTTCAAATTTTGACTTTATATCCATATTTGTAAGGAAATCCTGCTGTGTCACTGGTCCATAGGTTATAGCTAAAATGTAAACAAATATTTAAAACCTAATCAACAAACAAATAGCCATAAAAAAGTACTCTTACTCAACTATTTATATTTCATCACTTTACCTTTTCCCCTGACCATTTTCTTCAGGTATGAAAAATCTACATCTGCTGTAAGATCAGCAGTACCAGGTTCACTAAGCGGGTCATGTAAAGCATGCCTCCTGAAGGCCTAAAACATTTAACAATTAAATAACAATACGTTCATTATATCTTAACCATTAATTGCAACTTTTGTGAGTACAATTACAATCATTTTCGAATAAAAACATTAATTTTAAATTCGTAATAAAATTTCACACAATTAAGTTTTTAGTTTTAATATGTTCTAGACATAAATTGCTCTAGACTATGGTTTTTATTTGTCTTATATTATGTTTACTAAGATAAACTAAAGTAGGCAGCTTATTTTTGCATAGAAATTCTTTAAACCATCAGTCACTAATGGGTTAAATTTGAAATCAGAGTTGCTGCTTTCCAGACAGAAGAAATTCCCTGAATTTTTCTATAACAATTCTATTTCTTAAACATAATAAAAAAAACTGCATAGATCCCGTTTCATATTATTTGTATGTTCATCATGTTTTTTTTCAATGTCTTAGAATTTGTCATGTTTTGATAATAATCAGTAAATGAAAAAAATATATATATTAGTAAATTAAAATGAGACCCATTAATTTAGTCATAAGATTTAGGATTTTCTTGATGCTTTCAAGTTTACATGTTCCTTAAAAGAAATGATAATGTTGACAATAAAAAAAATTGTGGTTTGTATTATACATAAAAGCATTGCCATAATTAAATTCATACACAAATAGAAAATATTTAAAATTACTGATAGTTAAAACTTTAGAAATAAATGAACAAAAAAAAGTTTTATATTATTAGAACATACAAACAATTCCCAAATGTTATTTAATTTAACCTTAAACAAATTCAAATACAATTGGATTTATATATTAAACATATTGAGGTTACCAATGAATATATAATATTAGTTTAGTAAATTAGTTTTTAACTGAAGCTTACCCTAAATGTATCTGTTTTGGTACCATCATGGCCATAATCAATTAACAAAGAATAGCCTCCTTCTTTTTCTATTCTTGCTGCTATTTCTTGAACTAGAACTCCACTTTCAGGACTAACTTCTAAGCTCGTTCTGGTTTCATCAGCCTATATATTAAAAATAATTCATTGCTATGGTAAAACTATATCATATTGTTCTATTTTTTTACTAAAAATACAGAGAATGCACTTAACTTTAAAATTGAGAATCAAATTTCATGTACAATCAGTTTTTGTTTTTAAATCTGGTCATACTATTTCAAGTAGGTTTTTGAATAAAAACAGTTGAATGTGCTAACTTTTTTATACCGATTCTTTTAAAAGAGTTTAATACATAATGATAAAACTTAACATTACTTAAACAAACTTGTTAAAAAATCTATGTGTTACATAGGCATTACATATTTTTTTTTTTTTTTTTTGGATTTTAATGCAATTTTGTTTAGTAACTTACACATAACATAAAGCATAACATTAGGCTTCCTATCCTTATATTAAGAATTAATATCATATAAAGCATCTATTTAGTTATTAATGATTAGACACCAAACAATTACTAAGCACAGAAACTCACAAAACATAATAAAGATTGAAAAAAAAAAACATATTAACAATAAAAGGAGTTAGTTAAAAGGATTAAAAAAAAGAAATCCAAATATGTTTAAAGCCCAAATTAAAAACAAATATTACAGTTGAAGCTACACCACTTATTTTCCAATACAATAATACATTATAGATAAAAAAAAATTCCTGAAACCTGCCAAATTTATGTCATTTTCCAAAATCAACAAAACATTGCTTTAGTACACCCAGCCACCCCAAACATAATATGCAGGGTTGCCACACCTTTTAGTTTAAAAATATCAAGGACTATTTATGGACTTTTCAATTATATAATTCTCCATTTTTAAGGACTGTATATTCAAACATGCACACCTAAATTTAACGATAATTTTTAAAAATTCATTTAGAAACGACTAGTTCTCTAACTTTCAAATTAACTTAAACATGTGTTATAAAATAATCATTAAGTTATAAAAAAAATCCATCTAATATCACCTGCTCTGCCTTTTTGGATTATACATAAACAATAAATCAAAAATTAAAATAGGAACTGATTCACATTGAGAAAGTGTTTTTAATGAAGCTAAAAGTAACATTTGCGACAGCTTTAGATGACAAAATTTGAAGACTTCTGTTTATATTTGACAACACAATTAAAGAAAACTCAGCCAAGTTATCTCTAAGCAAAAAATTAAGGACTTTTCAAGGTTGATAATGTTTTTCAAGCCCTTGAAAATCAATGGCTTTTTTTCAAGCACTTTTCAAGGTTTTCAAGGACCGTGGCAACCCTGATGTATCGTACATAAAAAAACCCATCAAAATTAAAAACGAAACCCTGCTAAACCATATAATTTCCAAAACTCTACAAAACTTTTCTAAACCCATCCACCAGGCCAATCCATGCAGGTATAACTAAGAGATGAGTCACTCACATCAATGAAAAACTGACTTGCGGGCGTGGGCCCACGAGAAAGAACGTAACGCAGATGGTGCTCTCCACCGCCTTCGTCTAAATCGATCAGCACCTCTCGCCAGCCTTCGTTTGTCTTCTTCACAGCCAGAGGAAACAGAGAGTTAGAACACAAAAGCAACAAATATCTATTATTATTACTTTTACTAAGCAACAATTATACATCAGAATTATCAAATTATGGTCAGTTTTCCCTTTGAGAATTTCATAAAGTTAAAAATGTCTTCAAGCTATTTCGTTTTTTAGACTTTTATCCAAAGAGTTCTATAGTAGGGTAGAGGAACGACTCATATCGCCATCAGCAGCCATGGCTCACTACAGAGTGTCAAAAGAGCTAGTCAATTTATAATTTTGATACTGAGAAAAGAAGTACACCCACGGCAAAGGTGGGAATCGAACCTGCACCCGTTACAGAGGACGGACTGCGTTATGGCCTGCGATCCAAACCACTCGGCCATCGGGCCCAACATGCCACCCTATATTGTCTGTGTGTTGGTTAATCGTGCTGTTGACAAATTCAGTCTCTACCATACTATAGAACTCTTTGCTTTTATCAGACCTTTACCTTATTTTATTACAGTTTGGTTTCTTATTTACCATAATTCAACATAAACATTTACAAAGAATAGGAATCAAAGATACGCCTTGCTGCCGTCTCTGCCACATTTTCGATATGGCCGATTTTCACTTCAAGAATGCGCTGAAATTTAATTTTTTTTACTTAATTTCGACAAACCTAATGAAGCTAATTGCGAAGATTTTTACACTGATTCTTCTTTTTATTGGGCTGCTCATCAACTGATGGAAGAGATGCTGTTAACAAGCATAGGATAACAAAAATAATTTTAAATACATTTATGTTAGATTGTTTTTGGATAGTTTATCATGCATTATTATCAAGTTAGGGACAGTATTGGAAAAAGATTGCCTATCCATCATGATTAAGTTGAAGTAGAGATAAGAATTATAATACATTGTTATTATCAAATTAAGGGCAGTTTTCCAAATGAGCATTATCTTTGTTATGAAATATGTCTTCTATTTTGTTTTGGGGCAATTAATCATACTATTGTGTTATTTGAGGAACATTTAGTTTTCTATTTTCCAATATATACATGTTCTACAGTTTTGGACGGTTTATTCATGTAGTTATCATTTTTATGTTAGGGACAGCATTTGAAAAAGATTGCTTTTTCATCCTGTTTTCAGTTAAAGCAGAAGTAGGAATTATTTATTATCATAATTAAATGAGGGACAGTTTTCCCATTGAGCATTATCTATGTTATGAAGCATTTGTTTTATTTAGTTTTTGGACATTCTACCTAACATTTGGTGTTAATTTAGGAACATTTAGTATTAAATTCAAATTTTTTTAGGCATATGTACATGTTGTGCATTTTTAGACAGTAATTATACAATATCAAGTTAGGAACAGAATTTGAAAAGGATTCAAGGTTCAAAATTATTTATGGTAATATATAAGGACTTGCACATTAACCAATACTTCATGCTTATGCCTACAAACTTTTCGAATTTTCTTTTATTCATTTAAAACTATTTCATGTATAACATTAGATAAGTTTGTTAATTCTATCTATACATGAAACCAATTCTTTTGCTTTAGTAAATAATTTTGAATTGACTTAACATTGCCATTGTACCAAAATGTCAGTTTGCTTTTAACTCCTTAAATGTTATAAAGCGAACAGTATTTTTGCTATTTCATTACACAGCAAAACACATCTCCAACACTTAATTGATCAATTTAAATTCAGAAAAACTATTTATACTTAAATTCAATAAAAAAAATACATTATAGCATTTAAAAAAATCACAAAATGTTAGTACAGACACAAACACTTAAAAACACACATACTACTAACTTGCAACTTATGAATAGGAAAAGCATCCAACAACTCATATGCAATGATGCAAGAAAACCCCCTTGGCACATCCTCCAAATTCCGGTACCACGAAACAGGTATTCCATGCTTCGTTATGTTCTGCTTGTACATCATCTCGTCACTGTCTTGATTGGTGTGCAAGTGCAAATGACGCCTTGAATCGTCTTCGTCTAGGACGTCTTTGACTACACTCACAGTTCCGCAGAGTTTCAGTTCCTGGAGTTGGCTGAGATGGGGGCTCACTTCGACGAGGTGCAGAGAAACCACCTCTTTGGCTGCGTCATCTTGGGAAAGAACCTTGAAAAAGAAGAGATAGTCTTAGATTTTAGAAATTAATTTTTAATTTTTTGTTGCATTAACTACAGTAACCCTTCCTTAAATGAGAACTTATATAAGTTCCACTGCTCCAAATATTGATATTTTAATTACATGCAAACAACAAAAAGTTTCGCACTAACAACTATGAAAGTATATTTCGTATGATGACTAATGTTTTGCTTAATCAAATCATTAAATGTGAAGTTTTCTCATGAACTTATTCAAAAAGCCTTTGAACACATTTATAAAAAAATTAAATATTAAACGTTTGTTAATATTTCAAGTCTGGTGGTAAGCCAAAATTTATCAAAAAGTAAAGTGGTACGCAGGTGCAAAAAAGGTTGGGAACCCCTGCCTGAAAGGGTTATTTTGTAAAAAGGTCAAGTGAAAAAGTATCCACTAACTATTTTTGTGAGGCATTACATCACACTTATCTAAGAAAATATAAAAACAACTGATCAAATTGATTTATTGGACATTTTTTTGTGCTTTAAATTTTGTTTACATGTTAAATAATTTCTATAACCAGCAAAATATGTCTGTAATTTTCTATATTTTTTAAAAATAAGTTTCATTTTAACAGAGAGTTGCAATGAAAATGTGGAGGCGAAACATTTCCTGTTTGTGTCAAAGCAAAGTGATATTTTAAAATTGCTTACACAAAAATAGGAAGAGCTAGAAGTAAAACTACATTAGTTTTTAAAAAATAACATGACCTAACTGATAAATCAACTACTGACTTAGGTATACTAAATTGACTTTTATAGAAGAAAATTATAAGAATATTTTCATATTTTAATACAAATCTTACTTAAAACCTTATTTTTGAGATTTAAATTTAAATACGATGTGTTTCAAAATATTTGATATTTAAAAACTCCCAAAGGCAGAGAGTACTTAATCTAGTTATTGATAAAAGAAGCTGCTCTAATTGTTACTTAAAGAAGATGGCTTACTCTGATTAATTCATCGGACAAAGCTCCTCTGTTCGGTCCAATTTCTACAATATACCATGGCTTGGGTTTTCCAGCTTTAATCCATTCATTTAGGCACCACTCAGCAATAACCTTAAAATACATGGGATTATCAATGAATATTTGTTTGATAATAATATCCAATTAAAACAAGATTTCGTTATATATCTTAAATGCACTGAAAGCTCTGCCGGAATGTGTCAGTGTATGATACTATTCTGCAGTATACAATATTTCTATCTAACGTATTCTGAGGACTAAAAAAATTAACGTAAAAGGAATAGACATTGACTTGAAATACTTATAAGGATTATTAATAAGTGAATTTGATTGAACGATCTATAAGATTTGAACGGTGTTGAGCTACCATATCATGGAATTATAAGTTAATAATATAATAATTATAAGTAATATACAATAATTATAAGTTAATATTATATTAATTATAAGTAATAAGGGATTTTGATTGAACGATCTATAAGACTTGAATGGTGTTGAACTACCATATCAATTATAAGTTGCGTCGAATGAGTTAGATTAGAAACATAAAATATCTACAAGCAATATAACTAAAAAAAATTAAAACTTATTTATTTTGTGTTCATTAAAAACTAGCAAAATAATTGAAAAGACACTCTAGTGTAACTTCAATTTAAACAATAACACCAAGTTTCTATATTTTTTTGTTTACTAAGACTATTATTTGTATTCCTAAAAAATCAGAAATAGAATAATTAAAATACAACAACAAACTCTAGCTAAACTAGAAATATTATTTGAAGTTATAATGGTGATACAGAAGAAACTCACATCGCCAAATAGTTTTGAAATTTCAGGAGCTGACACTCCTGAGCTGCCAATTACATCCCTGTGCATATAGTATCCCTAAAAAAACGAAATAGAAATAAAATTAGATATATTTAAAAGAAATTAAAAAATCGATTATCAGCAAACAAAATATTTTTAACAGTACAACCCAACACAAGAAAAAAAACCTGTGTATGACTGTTATCAATAAATTAGAGCTAAACAGACATAAGTATAAATTTCCAAGTAAAAGTATACCAATACATTAGAACCATGATTATCTGTCCCTCTTTTACCTGCACCTCTCTGTTAACTGTCCGTCTTTAAAGCAACATAAAAACATTGCTCCAACAACGTCATTTTCAGTTATTCACAAAAGAAACCAGTCTTGAAAAGCTACAGTGATTCTAAAGCGAATCTTCGAAGATCTTCCTGAATTTGGCAAAAATTGCTAATCTCCAATTTTCGGCGCCCCTGTGTACGATACATTTTACTATTTAATGTAAATTCTCTCTCTATTACCTGGAATTATACAACCTACATCTGGACCGAATTGAATGGGATAATGGAGATTCTACTGTATTAAATGCATAATTATGCAATTTTATTTAAAAACTAAATTACTGGTTTTTATTTATACGCACACAATTGTCTGCTTGGCGTACAGAAAACCAGTTTCTCTCTTTTGTCTTTGCTTGGTCCAAGCGCCGGGATCGCCAATCGCCTGAATCTTGGTAGCTAGGAACCACAGAGTTCGTAGTTAAAGTATTAGAGTGGCAGATCACGTGACCTACAACATTGGCTTTATTGGGGCTCTTCTGGGAGCTCCTTGCGCATCCCGTCATTAGCATTGGAGGTCACGTGATCTGCCACTCTATTACTTTCTCTGTGGTAGGAACTGATTTCCTTACACAAGTTTAGGCGATCACTCGCTATCATTGCCAAAGTGGCCTGCTAAGGAAACTTCTCTACAAAATCAATTGGTTTTTACCGTGTACTCTTCATATGTGTTGGATACTTGATAGAATAAAAATAACTTAGATTTTGAAGCATAATAATTATAAAAAATATATACAAACAAATATTGTAACTATGAAATAAGAATTAAATACTTACAGACATTGGGTTAATACACACTTCCTTCATGTATTCTGCAACTGTAACTGGACCAGAGGAATTAATTCTACCTTTCAAGGTCTGCACAATTTTCGTTTCTTTAGTTTTGGCCTGTGCCTTAGCAGAAAAAGGTCGGTTTCCTGAAACTTGACAGAAAACTTAATATCAGTATAAATCTATCTATATATATTCTGGAACAAAAATATAGTTCAACTTAACGGCATCAAATATTCAGATAATGAAAGAGGTTAAACCAAATGAGTTAATAATTGTTGTGAGCAGTGTATTTTGATTGGTCATCAGTAGAACCTGTTTACAGGACCTTCTCAGCCTTACCAATTTTTTTAAAATTTGCTACCTTATGAAACAATTGGAATTAAGTCTTCATTTCTAAAGAACTCTCTAGCATGTCTCCCTAGATACGCAACAATTTTGACAATTCTTCCTGCACACATTGGACCAGATCGGTAGAAATTTACTGTACGGTAACCATTGGCGAACTTTCCAAAATTGCTCCAAAAGTCCGTATTCTGGCAACTTTTGACGTCATGCTCTCTTCGCAAAGATGACGTTTTCTGGCAACCCTATCTAACCGTTATGGGTTCCAGTCGAAGTCAGACAGGTTGCCACAACAAATTATTTATCGCCAAATCTAAAAATCGCGCCAATAATTACCGTACAGTAAAGGTGAACCGACCAGATCTTGTGGAGGATAAAAAAAACCAAAATTAATAGCCAAATTCAAGATAAAGTTTAAAAAGTTTCTATTCACAGATTAAAACCTTGTTTCACAAACAATTTTTCTCTGGAAACTCATTCAGAATGCAAATACAATTGCAAAAATGTAGCAAAAGAAATCAAAAGAATTACTCTGTTCATGCTACATAATCAGAAAAATAATATACATTCATTCACTCCACTAAACTTCTAATTTGAACACTAAATCCTAATGTACCTACCAGATGAAGTTGTAAATTAAGTAAACTTGTGTGATAGTTAAAAAAAAAATACAGATATGATATAATGGCCGTAGTGTTTATTGGTGAGCTTGAAATTTTTACATAGGGTTTCTATACCTATCGAGTTGTATGAAATATGAAGTATAATGGGAGAAATTATTTAAAAATAACTAAGTTTTGACTTTAACTAAGAAGTTTGGTTTAGTAAGTAACTATCGAAATAAGTAGTTAAGTGAAACGGAACTTCAGAGGGTACACGTGAAAAATATTTGAAAACAAAACTTTTATATTTAATACTAAAGAACTAGATCTAGTTTATCATAACTCCGTGTTTTGGAAATTCTTGCGCACTATGTATTTTCATTACCTCCATAACTTGAAACTTTAACTGGAGTATTAAAGTAAGCAGTTCGCCAATTTTTTCTACTAAATATGATTAAACTACGTGAAATTTTTGGACCAGCGTTTGCAAACATATTTGTGATTTTGCAAAGGGGATTAATTATATATGTAAAATGTACGAAAATCCGCTAATCATACCAAGATCAAAACAGACAAAAACAACAACAAAACTAATGTCTCTTGTTGCCAATTTTTTTTTAAATATGAAGTTATCACTGAAGTTATAGTTTTTGTACAATTTCTTAATGTTGAAAATTTATTTAAATCTATTGAATAATGTTTATGTACAAAATTATTATATAAAAATGTCTTACTATTAATTAAATAAATTATTTCCACAACTTCATCGAAATTTGGACAGAAAAATTTCTGCGTATGAATACAATAAAATTTCAACGAGGTATTAGAAACGTTGCCCTTCTATTGGTGGAAAGGGACATGTGCTCCCACCTCTACCAGATGTGGTGAAAAATTACCATTTTGGTGCTTTTAACTCGAATATGGGAAGTTACTTTCAAAATATAATTTTACACTCTCTAGAAAGTGGTTCCCGTGCGAGCTGCGAGCATTAGTATTTATTTTGTTCCCCTAAAAACATCTAAGTATCAGTATGCCAATGCCATGCCCAGTCCCAGTGAAAGCCTAAGCACTCATTGGTGCCCCAAAATTCTCAGGATCAAGTAACCAAGAAAAGAAAAAACATATATTATTATTTATAATCATCGGTAGATCATGGGAAAAGTATCTCTAGAAATAACATTGATCTTGGCTCATTTAGCTACCGAAATATCTCGCTTGATGGTAACCTTCAAACTGACCAATAGGAGAACATAGACAGTCATGAAATAAGACGGTGCGCTATTTTTTTGTTAAGCAACAGGAAAACTCTCAAAATTGACATTTTGCACTACGAAAAATAGTTCGGTGCGGAAACATCATTCTCCACGTGCTTTTTGTTTCTCGTGTTTACATCAAAGAAGAACAAATAATTCGTGTTTATATTTCCAAGGAGGTTGTCTTACAATATTTTTCTGTATCTATTTGTTTCTTATCATTATATTTTAGTTATTTAATGAATGATTGCAATCAAATTTGTTGATCTAAATCTAATAAATACAAACGCATTTATTTATTTAATATATTTTGTGTTCTAAACATCTTAACAAAGAAATAACTGATTCATTACCGATGTGTTTACTGATCGTAAATTTCATTTTAGACGGAAAAATATGGTACTAAATTATGCATGATATAAGTAAACAAGTAATTAATAAAAATTCAAAGTAAATATTTATTTTGTTTACGTTTAATTTGCACGGGCATTTTTAGAATATTTGGTAATTAAAAAATGTAAGAACACTAATGTCGTTTAACTTAAAATTAAATGAAAAATATATATCTGTATTTTTGTCAAGTAAGCTGTTTTTAAAAGAGAGCTCTTACATTTACAACCTTCTGAGAGCAACCATTTAACCCGGCAGCACTCGCGCTAACTTACCATAGACTAAGAATCTTCTAAACCGAGAACTGAATCTGATGCCTAACGCCCCCAAAGTGTCGAACGGAACTATACACTATTAATGATTGATTTGTGATTGGCATAATTGAACTTTCCGATTGCAGCTCTACTGTTTCTTCGAAATGTACAGGGTGGTTATAAAATAACGCTCGCTATTCGGAGTGGTCTATAGCTTGAATGAATAATCCAAACGCAAAAAAACTTAGCGGCACTTACTAATCAAGAAGGGGGAAGGGACTAATCAAGAAGGGAAAAAAAGAATAGAGTCATAAAAAAACAAACTCGTCACTTGACCAGGGTTCTAAATTATGAGGCGTAATTGGATGTGTTTTCCGTAATTAGCCATAATTGGCTATGCCTCGTAATTTAAAACCTTGGTCAAGAAACTAGTTTCGTTTTATGATTCCATTCTTTTTAGAAAAAAAGGAACTTGTCTCTTGACTAGGGTTCTAAATTACGAGGCGCAATTGACTGTGCTAAAGCTCCTAAAGGAGGCTAGAAAAAGGCAGCCGTGAACCATTAAATTAGTTCTCTCAGACACAATTGGGGGAGTTAGTGTCTAAGTCAATTTTAATATAGAAAATCCTTATAATGGTAATCCAATCAGAGTTTCAGATCTAGAAGTGTATTTAATCTTTCTGGGGTCCATTAGACCCCAGGCGAGTGCTGCCAGGTGAAAATGGGAATTTGGGCAACTACATCAAACCCCTTCTTGGTGTAATATTTTGAAGATGTTCTCCTTTGTGTACTTTAAGTGTACCTACATTTGCCCTTTCATATAATTACAAGTATACCTTTTTTTTCAGAAAGAAATGACCATGCTCTATATTTAAAGAAAAATAAAGCAGAGACTTAACAATGTCTGACGATAAATTTCTGGCTTGTTTGTTGTCTGAAAATGATGATTCCAAAGATGGTTGCAACAAAGACTCAATAACCTCACCTACCAAAGAAACCGTTTCTTGTGATAAAAACGGAAATTTCGACAAATTCACTGAAGAGTTTATAATAGACAAGAAAGCAAGGCGGTTATCTGTTTCTAGTGAAGAATCTTCGTCTGAAAACCCCATAGAAGAACAATGTAGTAGTCATACCGAGGCAGAAATTATCCCTACCAAAGAGACGCTTGTCAGTAATGAAGTTGATAACACATGTAATGCCACAGGAACGGAAAGCAATTGTGAAAATGGGTATTCTAAGGTAAAAAAAATAGCTCCTGACTACTTTTAAATATTATTTAATTTTTACTTATTAATCTACATATTTGTTATACTATTTTCAATATGCAGTTTCTTTAACTAAAAAAGAAAACTATATACAGTATTACTTTGGAGAGACAAAGCTTATTTTTTTTTCTATTTTGTCCTCCTGTCATTCCATTTTTTTACTAATTAGTATAATTATAAAGTTGTACTAGATATTCATTAAAATTTAAAAAAAAAGATTATTAAATCATTTTGTTTTGCATCTGCTTTGTTGTTTACTTTTTCTGTATGTTTACGACATTAAGACAACAGTGTTATTTCTTGGACATCAATGTCTTTTAGTTTTAGACAGATTAAAGGTTGAGTTAAACTTGTCTATTTTGTTCTTTTCACAAAACCTTCAAGACTAATGCCTAACAAATAAAAATAATTTTTTTGAATTATCTTTTTTAAGGATAAAGTTATGTCTGCTCTTGAGACTTCTCATGTGGAAGCCTCAACTGTTATGACCAAAGTACCTGAACAAAATCATAATATTGAAATCAATGCTGCAGACACCCTTCCCCTACAGCAGTCTCAAGATGTTTCAGATAGCCAACAAGTACAACAACTAATGGTAAGAATTAAAGCTTCTCTATTAAAGCTTAATAGTCAATGGAAAAATGTATTGTTATAAATATGCACACTTTTCTTGGTGCCAATTTAGTGAAAGTAGTTTTGAGATAAACATCTTATACTTTTTTTTTACAAAGCCCTCTGGCGCCGAGTTGAACAGAAGCATTTGAATAATTTTTTTATCATTAAATAATTCAAATTTTATTATAAAAGTTTACAGGCATGTTTGTAGATGTTATTTTAACTATTTACGAGATAAAAAAAAAGATTTTTACATGTATTGCCCCCCTTAAGTTGGAGAGTTCAAGAGAAAAACACTTTTATCAACTGGAGAATTGACTGTATCAGGCCTCTTTGGTGCCCTTAACTGGCTATCTATCTTGTTAACTGTTAATTTGACAAACTTCTTGTTTTATTTCTGTGTGTCTGAATTTCATCTATGTTTCATAACTGCTGTAATTTTGTTATTATTTTTTTTTTAAATTTAAGTTTAGCAAATGTATGCCTTTTTTGGGTTTTTTTCGAGATTCTAAAATTTTTATGTTTGTACTCTATTTTATTATCTAAAAGGATTCTGTTTTATGCAACATTGAGACCCCCTGTGTTGAAACTACAACTGTTGTATCCAAACAACAAGAGATTGAAGTAAAGTCTACTGACGCCATATCCTCTCAACAGGTTAAAGATATTTTAGATAATCTTCAAGCACAACAACCTCAGGTAGGGTTTTCAAAGTGTTTTGTGAAATATGTTTAAAAAATGCATGAAACGAATAGCTATGATATACCTCTTTTTTTTTGTCTTGTGTGTCTATAAAACTAATCCTAACTCCAAATTTCTTTTAATTACGTGGAGGAGTCAGTTGGAGAGACCATTTCCGTTCGCGCAGGCCAATGAAGATTAGCCCTTTCAGTCCCAGTGATGCCATTTGGCATCATCACATTCAATATTTGTTTCAAAATGTTTATGTCCCGTTATGACATCCAAACACACCACATTCGATTCTTCACACTTTGTTCTATCAGACAATATTTTACATTAAACTCAATAGAAGTCAGAACTACTATTTTTTTTATTTAGAAAATAGTCAACAAGCGTTTCTCCTGATTTTTGATAAGTTCACTTAGTTCCACATATTTAAAACACAATTTAAACTATTTCGGTTAAAATAATTACTAAATTTTTTTTAATAATATGGTCAGATACCTTAAAATATATAACTCGAAGTGTTTTTAGGTAATATATATATTTTTATTTTGTTGTTTTCCTCAATTAAAAAATATTTGGCATTGTTTCAAAAACTATATAAAATATGTAATTTAATTTTTTTTCTTATGTAATTCGTATATTTAACCTAAAATAAGCTTTTTTTGTGAATATCAGATGTTTCTGTAGTGTAGTAAATTTTTGGGACTGAAAGGGTTAAAAATAAGTTGGCGAGGTGTAAAAGGTTAAACGCTGTGTTTTGCTAAGGAAGCACAAGTCGTTAAATAATAAAGAAAGTCGTGTTTTCTCCTTTCAAACACAAGGGACAGACAGGGCTATCTAAACCCCCAAAAAATAACTAAATTAACGCAGAAATAATAGAAAATGCTTGGTGAAATAATAGCTGACTAGTTTTTTTCAAGTGTAGACTTAATTATAGTATATTTTGAAATTACATTTATTCATAATAAGATATTTAATCTAAGTTACTAATTTGTCCCATATTGTATTAAAATGCAGCAAACATGTTATTTACTATTTGGAGTTTTTTTTTTTATCTTCCCTATCAAGTGTTGATTTTTTGAAGCAGTTTCAAGACATAGATATATTTATTGAGTTTTGTTGAACATTCACAATCTGTCAAATTTTGTTTCATTTCTCTATTTACAAATATTGAGTACAAACCATGTAATGTGTGATGATGTTCAAATTAATATATTTTTAGGCAAATTCAAATGAAAAATGCCTAACATATCGTGAGGATGTAGATTCTTCAGATGATGACACTTCATCAACCTTTAGCTTGAGCTCATCTTCCGATTGTTCTGATTCATTTTTGGAAAAAATGCACCGAGGGTATGGATTCTTTTAAAATGATATCAATATGTATATTTTTTCTTTGCTTTATTAGTGCAATATATTAAAACTATTTTTTAATTGCAGCTGCAGTCCTGCAAATAAAAGACCAAATATCAAAACGAAAGGAGAACTAGACTTGGATGTAAGTATATGCTGTGGTTATAAATATGCTAATTTTATTTTGTCAATGGGCTTTTTGTAGATGATTTTTTTTAAGAGAATAAACTGAGAGAAAATAAATTGTAGCAGTTTCGTTTGTAAAGTATCGACTTTTCATCAATTATGCTTAAAAAAATACCTTGTAAAAATTGTCCAATGCAGATTGTGTCTCTTGCTAAGCATTCTACTGTAATCCTTCTGTATATTTGGTTGGTTATGCATTATTACATCTTTTAAGCTCTATGGCTTAGTGAGTTAATTGTTAAAATGTATTATTAATGTTTTTGTAAAATGGATTAACTTTTAACTGCTTGTGTTTAATTTTAACATTTTTAAATCTAAATGTACTTTTTAAAGCACAGAAGTAAATTTTCAAGTGTAGATTTATGTTAAACATATTTTATACTTACTATTTCTGCCTAATTGGCTAATTGCACTGGTCTGCACTTGTTAAATGTTTTCCAATCAATTTTTATGTGTCTATTTGAATCATATCTTATTTTGTACTGGCTGTGTTTATTTAGAACGTGTTTTGCTCTAGATGGTACACCTTTTTAAATTAAACACTCTTTAAATGCAAGTCTAATTGCTCTGGTCTGGCTTGTGAAAGTGTAGATTCACAAAACTATAACTTGTGTTTATGTGCAGGGGATGAATTGGGATTTTAGATTTTGTCAGTTTTTAAAAATTTCCCCTTTTAATTTCAGGAATTGCCCCCAATTGAAGATCTTACCATTGACATAACTGAGCGGGAGATGCAAAAAGTGGGGACTATTTATGCAGTGGTTGACAAACTAGGTAAAGTGGATTATCTATATGCATATTTTTTAAATTTATTTACATATTTTTTAAATTTATTTACATATTTTTTAAATTTATTTACATATTTTTTAAATTTATTTACATATTTTTTAAATTTATTTACATATTTTTTAAATTTATTTACATATTTTTTAAATTTATTTACATATTTTTTAAATTGACTTTTTTTAAGCAGACTTCCTTGAAATTATATTTATAAATTTATCACAGTTTTCTATAGTTAATTTACTATTTCTTAAACTTTCATTTTGTATCATCATTGAGTATATTGTATTATTATTTTGCATTAAAATATTGTATGTGGCATTTTAAATTATATTTTAATTGCTTAATTTAAAATTATTTTAGTTATTGTACGGGCATTAAAGGACCTTCAGCCTTTAGATTTAGACTCTGTTCTATTTCTGTCTCACAAAGAAACACTTGGCCGAGTAAGTTTCTTTTATTTCTTAACAACAATCAGTATATGAAAGTTACAGTTATGATATATCTTGCTTATGGCCTTCTTTGTTTGATGTATCTCTTTGTTGTTCAATCGACACCATCTAAACTCGCTTGAATGGGATTGAGGATTAGTCAGAAAAAGGGCTGTAAGGAGCCTTGTGGTTAAGATCTTGATCTCCCGATCGGAAGGTCCCTCAATCGAGTCTCGGTACTACTGAAGACCTACCGAGTATGTGGGGAGTACATGCTCGTTAAATCAGTTGGGTCCGAAAGTCCTGTGGGCGGTCATTGCGTAGTTTCCCATGGGTACAGGTCCCTGGATTCTATTTCCCTCTCCTTCAGGGACATGTCTAAATTGTGGAGGTGGCACGCGATAGATGGAAGATCTGTCACATATGTGTGTTGTGTCTGTCTTACTTGACGAAGGTTTATAAGCGGGTCTCTGACCAAGCACACAAGCCTGAAAATATATGTCGTCCAACCAACCAGTCAGAATCCAGTTAAACTGGAGTAGTTCCCATTAAGGTTCAGATGTACATTTATTTGCACCTATATACATTGATGTTATTTTTCTTATAGTGATCCAAAATTGACTGGGCATTATCAAGGGACTTCTTAATACTTTGAATAAAATAATGTATTATTTAAGTTTTGTATTTATTTAGTTTGTCTTCAAATTTGACCAGACATATTTTATAGGAATTTTCCATTGAAAAATACTGGTCAAATTTGGAACACCTACTTAATAAAAACACAATTTAAATAATGAGTTATTGTATGGAATGCTTAAAAGCATATCATGTTCAATAACATTTAAAAATTCCTTAACCTTTTTCTTACTTAAAGCATAGAATTTGGCCTATTTGCTGCATAGTTTTGCTATTTTATTTGAGCATTACTTCGATGTGAGACCAATAAAAATAGTTTGTAGCTAATTTTTACACTTTAAGGATACATTTTATTGCTGAGCATAGATCTGATTAAATTGAGTCTGATTTAAAGAGATTCTACTGTACATTATTTAGTTCCTTCAAACATTTTACAAAAAAATCTTAATCACCATCATGTCATTAAAAAAATATGACCAGGAGCTGGATAATAAGTAGGAACATTTTAGAAGATAAAGTATGCTCTCATTCAAAAAATTCTTTCACCACATATAAATTTCCTTAACTCATTAATGATAGTTGGCAATCATTAATGATAGTTGGCAAAATAAGTTTGCCACACGAAACTGAGCTTTCTGCTTGAAAATCTTGTCCTAAAATTGATATTTGTATAGGAAATGTTAAGTTGCATGGAAAATGAATTAACTTAACGAAAAACTTAAATGTAACGTTTTTATTCAAAAATGAAAATGATAATAGTATTCACAAAATTGTCGCTAATGGTTTAATAAATTTTGAGAAATCATGCTGCTGTTATTATCCTTACCAACTAATGAATGCTGAAATTCGTAAGCAATAATTGTTATCTTTTTTTTAACCATTGTATATAAGAGATCATAGTTGTTTATATTTAAAAAATATTAATTTTAAATAAAATATTTTTTTAGATATTTGATGTTTTTGGTCCAGTCGTTGAACCCTTTTATTCAGTAAGATTCAATAGCTCAGAGCACATTGCTAAAAAAATCATTGACATTGACGCAGATGTATTTTTTGCTCCAGAGAAAACTGACATTACTTCATATGTGTTTGTGGATCAGTTAAGAAAGTATGTTTTATTGTTTTAAGTTTATTTTGCATGCCTCGTACCTTACTTAAGGGGGTCTAGTACCTTCCCCAACTTTTTTTTTATTTATGAACTTATACTCTTCAGATTTTATACACTGGTGCATCTTGATTTAATAAAACCTATTAGCAAAAAAAATTTTGAAAATGACTCAGGATTTAAAAAAAAATTATGTTTTTGTTCAAATTTTTACAATTTTTAAATCCCTATTCCTCAATTATTTTTCGACTTTTTATCACCAAATATTTTATATGAGTTCCATAGTAATATCTTAACAAAACTATGCATACAAGTTTTAATTAAGATTCAACTTAAAAAAAAATCGAAATTTTATCAAAAATGTATATGAAAAAAGTGAAATTTTAACTTTGACATTTAAAAAAAAAAATACTGACAACAAAAATGAAAAGTTTTAATGCATATTTTTGTTTATTATACTTTTAGGATGCTATAGAAATTTACAGAAACTTTTTATGTATAATATTAAAAGAGGAGTAGTATTTTTCGCTATCCTAAAATTTATAAAACACCGAGATACTAGCATTTAAAGAAAGTGTTTTGTGGTAGGATTCTTAAGGAGTGCACCTCATTAAAAAATTAATAAGTCAAAAACTAATGTGTTAAATTTAAGCGTTGTTTTGCAAAATGTTAAGAGCAGTTTAAGAAATATTAAAAATTAATAATTAAAAAAATTGAATTTTTCATGATTTTTGGGTACTAGACTCCCTTAAAAATCAATTTAATTGCTCTACTGGACTAATCTAAAATTGGTAAATCAAAACGATAGTTTGAGCATAAATTTTAATGGCAAGAAAATGTATTTTAAAAAGTAACTATCATAATGAATAATAAATGATATAAATGGATTTTTTAAAATTTATTGCACTTTTAAACTTGTTATAATATTTTTTTTATAACTTATTTTCTATGATATGAAGATGAAGCTGAATAAGGTACAAAATCGTAATTTTTATTTTCTTTGTTTCTAATTTATTTTAAACTTCATGAAATTCAAAATTTAAGAAAATGTACAGTAAAAATTAAGTACCCATGAAGAAAATGATTGGTTTTAAAACACTCTTCAAATACTTGATATATAATAACAATAAAAATCTAACAAGTTCTTAATGTTTGTTGTTGCAAAAACAAGCAATGTTGTTGAGTATTTTCAAAAATGTGTCAATAAAAGTGATTTTGTACAGAACGTGTCTTTTTATATAAAAAAAAAACCCTTGCCATATTATACTAAATGCTGATATTTATGGTTATATCTTGGTAATTCAATAGGATATGCATCACTTTAATGTGTTGAATTTTATGTGTTAACTTTGATCTTGATTTGTTAATGTTTTTATTAATTTTTCAGACAAAAAGGTTCTGATGCTTCATGGCAGGACAATAATGAACCTCCAGAAGAGGTATCATTTCATATTTATATTCATAAGCAAATGTTTTATGATAGTAATAATAACAATTTTTTCCCCTCTTTTGTACCAACTTGATCATAGAAATACCATTTTAAGTTAATTGCTTTACAGTGTATGAGAATAAACAATTTAGTTTTTATTTTATTGTTAGTTAAGGGAACATAAATTTGTGAAAAACAAACAAACTCGCCCAATTTTAAAATATGGGAAAATGGGGTAGTTTTTCGCCATTAAAAAAATATTTTTATCCACTGTAAAACTTGCTTGTCAGCTTTAAAAAAAGTTGAAATAATTTATGTAAAAAAATTTTCGCTCAAAGGTGGGACTTATAAATGGTTAACCCTCTAATGTATACTGTTGCCATATGACAACAAGTAACATAATCCACTTTATTCTATTAAAGTAGAGCCCCCTCTCAACAAATCTGTGTTTTTTCATCTATTACATTCCATTTTGAAATTTTAGTTAGTAATAACCCTTATAGATGACAGTAGTAAAAGAGTATTCAAAATTAAAGAGTGAAGTTATTAACTGTTGTCAAATTACGTCTTTGTCAGTATTCAAAGTATAATAATATTAGTACTCAATACAAATAAATTGTTTTGAAAAAATAATTCACAAGGCTTATTTTAAAATATATTTAGTAGTTTTCTAGTCATTTTTATCAAAATTGGAATTTTGTAGTTGGCTTTTGCTGTAGGGCAAAAATTTAAAAAATTTAAATTCTTTAAATTCCAATGCAGTTAATTTTTTTTGCAATTTTTCCCATAATGTATGAGTATTAAAGATAAAAATGTATTTTTTGGGAATGAAAAAAAATCATGCATTACAGGGTTAAGTAAACAAGTTCGAAACAATATATAAAAATTGTGAAAGCTATTCATGAAATACCATATCTGATTTCTCCATAGGTTAACTTTAGGGATTTTAGAAAATTCGTGTCCCTTTTGTCAAACTGTTTTATATCAATAAAATGGTGTAAGTGGTTTATTAAACTTTATATCATTATTTGTTACTGAACGAAATGAAGTAATTTGTTTTCTTTGTATCTTCATAGTTTCTGGATTATTCTGATGACGAGGAGGAAAGAGCTGCCAGACGGAAGCGAACAGCAAAGAACAGAAATCGAAATCAAGACAGTGACGATGTGCAAGTGATTCCCAATAAAGTTTCAAAGGGTACCACTCCCAAAAGTAAGTTTTTTTAGACTTTTGTTTGTTGATAGTTAAAAAAATTAAGTTCATGATTTGGTTTAGTAGCATAAATATATGTGTAATATTTTAATGATTTACTTATGAGCTTGCTTAAAAAAAATTCATGCCTTCCTGTTATAAATTATATTAATAATTAAGTATTTTTAAAATTGGTAAAATTTGTCATTGTTTAGTTTTTGTTTTGTACAAAAGGGTATTATAAATTTTATCACCTCATTAATAGTTTAATTTGGGGATAAAATTTTTTATAGTGACATTTTATTATTTTGCAAATGATTTGTGCTTATATTATTGCCTAAAAAATAATTTAATTTATGGATGGTTAAATTTTGGAGACTTTGTTTTGGTAGTGTGCAAGCAGGAAAAACACTATCAAACAAATTTATAAATTATATTTATTTTTTGTAATAACAATGCAATTGGGTGTTATAACCAAAATAACAAAAAAACAAATTCATTTATTTTTTGCTTTGCTTTTCACCAAAAGCAAATTATCTAAAAATAATCAAGAAAGTAATTTTTCTTTTTACAAAGTGCATGTATCCTGTTGATAAATATGGCATAACAATACAAATAATTCTACAAATCACTTTGTAAAAATGATAGGATTATTTAAACACTTGAAAAGATTTTATAATATAATTTTAATGATTAATTTAGTTTTGCCTTACTTTTCTGTGTTTTGTATTTTATTCTTACAATTGGAATCAATGGTGTAGGTTTTGAATCTCAGTAATATTCAAATTTTTATGCTTCCATGAAGTGATAGATTATTATCAAATTTCACAAATCATAACTTCATTTAAATTTTTCTTTGCTTTTTGCAAATGAAGAATAATTTTATTCAAATTGTACAAATTACAATGTATTTATTGGCCTTATAAATCTACATTAAAATCTGTTCATAGCATTGTTTAGTGAAATAAGTTCTTCCTTCAAAATAACGATCTAACCAAGTTATATTTTATTTGCAGACTCTGAGGAAATCCACCCATGGGTAGATATTAAAATGTACCAATCTAGCCTCAACACCACTCCCCAACGAGCACGTCCGAATCTGCCGCAGAAAAATCCTTTCCAGCGAACTCACATGGCACCTCAAGCCTACAATTTGACCCCTTCCGCAAAACCTCCTGCAGCATCACCAATGTCTTCAGAGAGGTATGCGAATCGTGGCCCACAGCGTTATGGGACCATGGCATCTCAAGGTGGAACCAATGTTTCGACGTCATTTCCACAAAATTTTCACACTGGGAGTCCACAGAATGCTGCTGCATCCCAGCAGAACATGCAACCTCAGTATCCAGCATCCATGCAGCGTTTACCAGTTGCGGTGCCAGCTGGCTACTTTCCGCCCCAGCTCCAGCAGTTTGCGATTCAGTCTTCTCCGTCCTCACCTTATCCCCAACTCATGGTTCCACCGCCAGCGCTGAATTTCATGCACCAACCACCGATGTCACCACATCCAGGCATGGCACCCAGCCACAGATTTGGGCAGGTGCCATACTTCAACAATGGCTCACCATCCCTTATGGGCATGCCCCCTCCTCCAGCTGCTAGCCCAGTTGCCTTTGCCACAAGACCAGATGCCAGAGTCTTCATGAACCAGCCTGCCAACTTCCCTGGCCAGCCCGGCAATTTCTCTAGCCAGCCTGTCAACTTCCCTGGCCAGCCCGGCAATTTCTCGAGCCAGCCTGCCAACTTCCCAGGCCAGCCTGCCAACTTCCCAGGCCAGCCTGCCAACTTCCCAGGCCAGCCTGCCAACGTATCTAACCAGTTGGGTAACTTCTCTAGCCAGCCTGGCAATTTCTTGAGCCAGCCTGCCAACTTCCTTGGCCAGTCTGGCAACGTGTCTAACCAGTCGGGTAACTTCTCTAGCCAGTCTACTAACTTTTTGAATCGTGCAATGAACCAGCCTGCAAACTTGGTGAATACGCCTCCAGCCTTGCAACAGAATTCCTTGTTAGGCCAGCCTGGGAGGTTACAGTGGCAGAATGGGCCTCCTAGCCCCTATGGGATGACCCCTTTAAGTATCAGTATCCCCACCACTCCACCTTCTAATGCCATTTACACCCCTGTACCATCCCCATACAACATGTGGGGTAGCAAGTCCCTCAATTTCCCCCAGAGTGGATACTTTGGGAACAACACACAGTGATTGTACAGAATAGGGCAGGACGATGGAACTGTCCTTGAGAACTGTTTTTTTCCTATTGTAATCGGTATCTTTTATTCATGAATAAATGTCTTGTTGTGTTTTAAAAGTGTTGTTTGGTTACTTTTTGGATGCTAGGTTCTTTGATTAGTAGAAGAAAACAAATGATAATTTGCAGTGGGAAAGTTTATGGACAAAATGTTTAACTTACCGATCAATTTCTTTGAATTGTTCTGCATTTCTGTACTGTCCCCCTATTTTTTTTTGACAGATTTCTGTTAAATATTTCTTTTTGGATACCACAAGCAGTTTAATAACTAAAACTAAAATTTTCAATTGTAAGAATACAGAATACTTTAGAATATTTTTTTAAAAAGTCAACCTGTGTGAAAAATGGATTTGTTGGGGTTCGTTTTCTAAAAAAATAGATACAAATAGAATAAAGTAGACTGACAAAACAAACTTTTAACTAATTAAAAAAAAGTGCTAGTTGGAAATATGAAATTTACAAGAAAAAGTAAATAAATGATAAAAATAATATTTGTTTGGATGTTCAGAGTAGTTGTTGATTTAGTTAAAGAATAAAAATTCTTTGCCTTTTAAATACGAAATTTATTGAGTTTTGATAATAGTTTTTGGTTATTTACTGTTAACCCTCTAATGCATACTGTTACCGTTTGGTAACAAGTAACATAATCCACTTTATTCTATTAAATTAGAGCTCCTCCTAGACAAATCTGTGTTTTTTTTCATCTATTACATTTCAGAGTTGAAAAGGGTTATTTTGAAATATTTTTAGTGGTTTTCTAATCATTATTATCAAAATTGGAATTTTACTGTTGGTTTTTGTCGTATTACAAAATTTGTAAAAATTGAAATTATTTAAATTCTAATGCAGTTAATTTTTTTTTAGTGTTTTTCCCATAATGTGTGAGTATTAAAGATACATATATTTTTTTGGGATGAAAATAAAAATTCATGCATTAGAGGGTTAACAAAGTGGTATAAAATAAATTGATCTTATATCAACAAAAAATATAGAGAGAGCAATAGAAATTCGAACTTCTATGCATAATGGGGGTTTAAACCAATACCGTTGAGCCAAAAACATTTATTCAAGATCATTTCTGTAGTAACTGTTTAAGGTAATATCGAAAAGAAAAAAAAAATGAGGGTTCAAAATATGGAATTTTCGTTATAACTTTTACGAAAATTCTGATGTAATACACTTCTGAGAATTATGGGACTGTAGTTTGTAAAGATAATAGTTAATTTAAATGTAAATTCGAGGATAGAGCTTTAGATATCGCTATTCAAAACATTAATTTGTAAAATAAGAAAAAAATAATTAGAGACCGAAAATTAGAAAAAAGTATTATACAGAAAATAGAAATATTTTAGAATATAAAAAAATGGTACTATTTTTATTGTTTTACATTAAGTTAAATACACCCAATAGTTGTCTTGGAAAGTGTTTCAAGGGGAAATCAATTAATAAAATCAGTGTTTTGAAATAAGGTGGCAACAAAGTTATGTAGAAATTAACTAATATCCATACCTTCAGTCTCATTATTAGATATGTATAATGTTTTGTGAATACAAAATTTTATGATTAAGCTAAAACAAAAATTCAATATTGTGAAGCGTCATTGTGCTCTGTGTTTCTCTAAGGGGAAACAGTACCCAAAAAATTAAATCGTGCATTTTTATAGCTAGCATTCAAATTAAACTTTTTTTTTGCAAAGAATTAAAATTCAATAAGCATATACGAAAAAATAAAGATTAAAATATAAGTTGTTTTTAAAAAAATATATTTTTTTACTTTTTTTCAAAATCCTTCCTTTTTCAATTTCTTCCTTTTACAATTTAAATAATTTTTTGATAGATTTCTTTGCAAAATGTTCCCACAACATCTTTTAATAAAAGTTGGTATTTATATTGAGTTATCAGTTAAACAAGAACAGTTATACAACTTTATGTATAAAAATGGCTAAAAAATAAGATTTTTTGTAAATTTTCTACCTCATCTTTTTTTTATATACAAAAAAACGATTTACACTAGACCTTATCCCATACCTACTTTGGTTAATCATATATGACTCAACGAAGGAATTTTTTTTTGGAGCTCTATATTAATTTGCTTAAAAGCCTTAGGGTTCTAACCAATCACAAGCTGAAATTTTTTTTTAAAAAAATAAAAATTTCAAAACCAATTTAACAAACCACTTTATCCATTTTCAATAAACCTCCACCATTATAAGGTACATGCCTTCTTTTTTTGCAATATCCTTAGCTCACAGCTTTCGAGCATGCCTAATTATTTTCTGGACAGCCTTAAATTTTGGGTACCGCTTCCCCAATCGATTAAATTGAACAAATGTCAACGGAAAAGGTGTTTGCAAAAAGTTGAATTTTCAACAAAAAATTCTTAAACTGAAAATATGAAATTAGTGTCGTCCTCTATATAGTCAGGTACCAAGCCAAAAATAATATTTCAACCCAATCTGATTTTGTGAACAAATATGTCCATATAAATCCTGTCAATATATATTTGGCAAAAAAATTAATTTCAAACACAAAATACTTTGCCCTACAGTACGTTTTCTAAACCCTGTATGTAGTTTTTTACTGCAACTAAACTACATGGATAAAGAAACGGGATTTACAGAACTAGTTAGCAGAAGAAAGTTTTTTTAAACTATATTTTTACGCGTAAAATGTATGGAGATTAGACTGAAGAATTGCTCTATAACCCCATAATGCATGAATTATTTGTCATTCCGAAAAATATATTTGTATCTTTAATGCTCATACATTATGGGAAAAATACTGAAAAAATATTAAATTCATTGGAATTTAAATGACTTCAATTTTTAAAAAATTTGCCACAGTACAAAAACCAACTACAAAATTCCAATTTTGATAATAATGACTAGAAAACTACTAAATATATTTCAAAATAACCCTCTTTAACTACAATTAATTTTTCAAAATAATTTATTTGTATTTAGCATTATTATACTTTGAATACTGCCAAAAACGTAATTTCGCAAAAGTTAATAACCTCACTCATTAATTTTGAATACACTTTTACTATTGTCATGTATGAGGGTTGTTATTAACTAAAACTTCAAAATGGAATGTAATGGATGAAAAAAAAACCCCACTGATTTGTCGAGAGGAAGCTCTACTTTTATAGAATAAAGTGGATTATGTTACTTGTCGCCAGATGGCAACTATGCATTAGAGGGTTAAATTGAATAAATATGTCAATATTAATCATGTCAAACTATATTTGTGGAAAAATTCAATCTCAAACATTAAATACTTCGCCCTACAGTATACGATTTTTTAAACCCTGTATGTAGTTTTTACTGCAACTAAACTACATGGATAATGAAACAGGTTTTACAGAACTAGTTAGCAGAAGAAAGTTTTTTTAATTACTTTTTTAAATGTAAATGTATGGAGATTAGACTGAAGAATTGCTCTTTAAACCATGCAACAATGTATTAATATTGCGTTAACGAACTTAAGTAATATTTTCTTATTCGATTTCTTAATTTTACACTTAAACTGTATAATGATGTTATAACAGCAACACCTGTATACACTGAGGGGCCACTATATTACGACCATCTGATAGTTTATGTGACATATTCCTCTTTTTTTTTTCATACTATCCATAATACTTCAAGCTGATGGAAGCTATATTATTTTTTTTTATCTATTACTAGGGGGCAAAGCCCCCTGCTCGCTACCGCTCGCCAACCCCCGGGAATTGCTACCCAATTCCCATTTGTTTGTTCCGCAAACAAACATGCAAGACTAATATGAGGATACTGCCAATGCAGGAATGCTCATCTATACAATCTGGCTGCTAGTTTCCGTGGGACTGCTCCAGGGCATCACGTAGTTCTAGCGTTAAAAACGATCTCTACCAAAGTCACGAGACGCAATTGAAGCAGCCCCGGCACAAAACAAGCACACCGCCGCATTTACTTTCAGCGCTTCTGACGTTTCTGATTGGCTAGAGCCGTGTAAGTCAAGTGGCTTTCAAGCGTACGACAAGTACAATTTTATATTATATAGAGATATCCCTCTTGCGAATCTAAAAAGTTACCGCTGTAAATAAAATTATTCAATAGCTTAAATAAGTAGGGCTTCAAATGGGGTTTTAGTCAATTTCAGTAATAAAACAGCAAAATGACCTAATTCAAAAATACGGTTTTCTGCAAAAAATACCCACCAAGAGATAGTGACAATTATTGAATGATTGAACGAGCAATTCTTTAGCCTTACCTCCATACATTTACATTTAAAAAAGTAATTAAAAAAACTTTCTCTCGCTCACTAGTTCTGTAAAACCTGTTTCTTTATCCATGTAGTTTAGTTGCAGTAAAAATTACATACAGGGTTTAGAATATCATACTGTAGGGCGAAGACAATAATTTATTGCGTGTAGAAAACAGTTGTGGAAAGGACTATTTATACTCTGGATACTGTTTTGATTTAGATGACGACTAATATGAGGTTCGATTTTTATTAAATGAACCTGATTTTAATAAATTAATTAAATTAACTTGATTCTACTAAATTAATTAAATTTACTTGATAATAAACCATTAATATAATTTTCGACTTTTATGTATTATGATTTAATGTACATTAAAATTTAAATATTTTTTTTAAAGTTTATTTTTTAAACCATATTTTTAACTAACAAGAGTTTAAAACTAATGAGTTTGCAAAACAATATTTATCCGTTGGCCCCTATTTGCCAAAAGCTTTGATCAAATGATGAAGTTCGCAATGTAAATAACTCTCAATTGAAAAAAAAAAGGTATAGGAGAGAAGATGTGAATCAGAGTATAAGCTTTACTTATAAAACATCAAATTTTATGTGTGTAATACTTGTTTTCTTGGTAGTATAATTTTATTACACTAATTTCTCAAATATGATTTGTAAACAAAAACAATAACCAACATACATTTAAAAGAAAAGACTCCACAAAAGCTTTAAAGTTACTTTTATTATATTCTCTGCTTTATTAACAAATTTTGCAAATAAACAACATTTTCTATGATTCAAATTACAATACTAAGAAGAGAAACTCAAATGATTTTGTTGCGCGCAGTATACCTCGATTGTCTATTTAGTTTATATTTAAAAAAAAATCAAAAAGTTTCGTTCTGTACAACATCACATAGGAGGCATCAAAGTTTCTGCTTCTAAACTATAGCATTAATGCAAAACTCAAATGTTAACTGTTCAATTAAAAAGCAAAACAAGTTATACTAGTCGAAAGAGCGTATTGCTATTTTTATATTGAGCTACATTGATTTGTATTGTTACATTTCTATGGTATGTTAAGGATTATTGTATTTTATTACTCATGCCACTAACTTTCTTTTTAACCATTCATAGCTTTACTTATCAATTAGCAAAGTTTGCGAATTTCAAATGTTCTCTTATTTTTAATGTTTTGTAGATTTGAGAAACATATAGGACGTAATATATTATTGTTTAAAATGTATTTTAGTATTTTAGATAGACCTACCTTGTGATGTTGTACAACGTTATTTCTTTATTAGCAGGTTGGGAAAACTCAGATTCGCAGACAACTGCTGATTGAACAGAATACAGTGCAAGTATGTAATCCCCTGTAGCCACTGAAGAATGCCTTTTGCAGTGATCAAGGGTTTCAGCAATTATTTCCATAGACGATATTAGTTCAGCAAACCCTCAGTTTCGGGTGGAAATTATTTTATTTTACTTATCACTTAAGTATGCAGCAACTGAATAATAAGAAAAACCTTTATCTGTTCCCGATAACTGAAAATGTTCTGTATTGCGTAGAACACGCTTAAAAGACACTGTATTCAAATTCTATAAATGAAAGATTTTTCGTAAACTATATTAAAATGAATATCAATTTAATACTGTTGTTCAATTAATACATAGATATTTCAGTTTTAGGTCAGCTGTAGTAATGAGTGTTTGATTACAGTGAATATCAATTTATTTTTATATCAACTTACCTTTAAGATAACTTGACTTTAATTACAATATTTTAACGAAAACACTTTGATGAAACAAATTATTTAAATTCAATTTTGAATATTAATCAGGTTGTGACTCGATTTAGGATGATTAAAGGCTTCAAAAAAGAGCAATCGATTAAATTAAGGATGTTTTAAGATATCCTACGTTAGCGCTTTAAGTAGGAATACTAAGAAGAACTATAGTAAGAATTGTTTATTCAACTTTTTGGATAACTGCTTTTTTACTTATAAAAAATAGAAGCATGAACTTCAAAATATTTCCCTCCGAAACCGGGGTTCGAATCTCGTCTACGCTACGATTCGCTTCCCTTGTATTTGCTTTGGATGCTGGTACTCTTCTTCAGTGGCATTTAGTTTGAAATGTTTCATATCGCGAAATTAAACTACGCTTTAAAGCAGTTATCCATTGAGTTGAATATCAGATAAAGGTTTTTGCGCTCTTTTCCATTTTGAATTAAAAGTATTTCTTTGATATCAGTTGCTGCATTATGAACATCCGATTTGGAACGTAAAATTAAATTAAATGAATTGATAGAGAGTTTCAAATAGTTTTGAATGATTCTATTTTTTAGTATGAGAAACTTTAAGGGGGGATGTTACAAACTCGCACTGTTTGTTTTAACCATTACCATTTTAACCAGTATCAATTACATCTAAAAAATGTTTAAAACTTGTAAAGTTTCATTGCATTACATTTTAATGGATTGGTGTGCAAGTTTATATCGCACAGCAATGTGTACTGAATACTGATTAATAAGAATTTCTTATACATAGATAAGATTTCATTATGTATTATAATAAACTATACTAATATCCATATAATTTATGAATATTATAGTAAGAAGAATTGCTTAACTTTGAACTAACGTTGATTGCATTCGGAAGATATAATTACCTGTTAAACACACAAAATTGGTTTCCGTCAGCACGGTAACCATAAATGAAGACTAAGGAATTATTATTTTTTTACAAATGCACATTTACAGGTGGGTCTGCACTGCATTGGCATATTTGTAACAATTCAGTTTTTCTACAAAATTAGTCTTTTGATGCTTGAATATAGTGTCGAGATCAATTTGTAAAGTTTTGTGTGCTTATGATTTTTTTTAATAAAATATTGTTTAATTATGTTTACAACACATTCTTAATCCCAATGTGTTCCTATACAAATTCGAAACGAATGCATAGATTAAATGTGAAATTAAATTCAATATGAATTCAACCGTAGTTTTGTTTTGAATTTCTAGATCATTTATAAAAGAAAGCTTTTTTTTAAAAAAAGGACTAAAATGCTAATTAACACTGAAACGAATTTCATTCGTTTACATACAAAAATAAACTAACATCTATATAAAAAAGAAACTAATTTTTTAAAACTAATAAGCAAGCAACGAAGCTAGTATGAAATGATACAACAAAAATAAATCGATTAATATCGAATTTCGCTTAACTAATAGCATATTTTACATTTCATATGACACAGAATAAGATATTATGAACTCTATTTATAGATTTACCATTTACTAATGCAAAGTAATAGTCGGTGAACTTCAATTTAATAAAAAAAGTTAATATGTATATATAACGATAGAATAACAAACTAATATGCATAACTAAAAATAAACTAATGTATGAGTCTAAACACAAACTAATGAAACTTAAAATAAACTAAATTCTTAAATGTAAAAATAAAATGTAATATAAAGAAACTTCCTGACGGTAACGATTAACTGTTTAATTTTCGATGTAGATTAAACAAAGTAAGTAATTTAACATTTTTGAACAAGATATTATGATTTTAAATTTTTTCTTAAATATGTAACGAATAAAGTTTTGATAATTCAAAAATACTGCCAAAAACAATGTTAACTGGTAGCTTGCATTAGTATCTGTAATACGTAAAACAATGATTAGCCTATAATTCTCACTGAATTTGTTAGAGCTATGCCATTGCGTGGGACACCTGGGAAAGAATGACACAATCTGGCCAAATACATTTATGGTCATTGGCACAGTATCTTAAACAACTATTCTTATGGCACTAAGAATTGAAGAATGCAAATGTTGTTGGTCACTTGTAATACTCCCCCAACTTGCATAGTTTAAAGCCTTTCTTTGAGCCTCAGTTATTCTCAAGTAGACTTTATTTTCGTAAATATTGTTTTTTCAGTTGTGTTTTTTCGGATGTATTCTTCTTCAACAACACCACTTTAATTATTTTTTTGGATAGCTGCAACGGAATACACCCTACAGCGTCACCGAAATAAATGGCGACGTTCTATGGAACGTTTTTTTTTTAAACCTCTGTACACATCAAGACGATATTTTGCTCATACCGTTCTTCGTTTTTATATCAAACAAAGGTTCCTTTCTCATATAAGTCACACTTTTTCCTTCCTTTTATTTTCACTGTAGCGACCTTGGCGACGAGTCTTGGCTCTCAATTTTCAAAAAAAAAAAAAAAAAAAAAAAAAAAAAAAAAGCAAATAGAAACCTTGAATTCCAAACAAATAAAAAATCGAATATAAAGTTAAAAAAAAATAAAGTCTGAATAATTAAATTAAATATACAGTAAAACCTCATACAACAGTCCAACGAACACTTAATTGCAAAACAACCCTCTTGGGAGGATGCAAATTTGTACAATTAAAAAAATCCTAAACTTAAGTTTTAATAAGGGTACTTTTACCAAATTACAGCTTATTGTTAATGTATTCTCAAATTGTGTATTGAAACATTTCGATATAGATCCTGTTTTTACTCTGTTCACAGACAAGAAACTTCCTATTACTCTAATTACAATTAACATAAATTGGTGATTTTAAACTATGATGATATTTTTTCCCCAAATAGTGTAATTATTTCACAATAAATGCAATGTAATTTTAATCAAACTTTTTAGCGCTTTTAATTTTTGAAAATAGACAACTATGTGATCATATCTTAAGCAAAACCACATCAGCAAACCAATTTTATGACTTATGACTTTCTTGCTGGGGGGCAAGTTCGCCGAACTTGTGGACCTTATGTCCAATTTTATAATAGTATTACCCTGTTCAGAGATTTTACTGCATACATTGAAAAACTTATAAAAAACCATTAAAATATTTTTTTTTATAACTGGATAATCTATGCCAAATTTGAACTTAAAAAAAAAAACTTCTCTCCTGTTGGAATGCCTTAAGCATGTGCCTTAATGATCTGCTTGAGGGTTTCCATCCCTCAAGTTCCAGGACAGGAGATAAGAGTTGGGTTTAGATGAAGGAGTAAGGCCCGTCCGTCAAGGCGCTACAGTGCAGGAGTCAGGAGTTGTCCTCTTTCGGTTCTTCCCCTCGGTTCGGTTTGTATTCTAGCCCAGGATCGAATTGCATCAGCACGAACACCTGGAACAAATGGAACAATGACAAATGACAGTGATTGCGCCCTCTAGAAGGGAGAGTGTAGGCTTTATAGCCCGTTACCGAGCTCGCCAGAAGAGACAGTCACAAGAGACACACAAAGAAGGACGACACAAACACATAGACAAATAACAACATTTATTGACAAGCACAAACATCCATGCCTGACCGGGATTCGAAAACGACCCCAGTAGCTCCAAAGGCTAGTACACTAACCGTTCAGCCACCGGGGCGGCCAAATGGAACAAGTTCAAGTTTGAAATTTTTGCGACGGCTCAGTGACTGAGAGGTTAAACGCGTCCGCCCACAGCCAACTTCAATAACAAGGCCAGAGAAGCTCTCCCAAACATGAGCGTAGACGTAAATTTTGACGTCACCGTTCCCAGTGCGAATATCGAGAAACTAGTTCGGACACATTCGCAACCCTAAAAATGTGGCCAGCCGTGAACGAGTGGTTCTGAACAGACTTCGAGACAGGTTGTCTTCATCTTCGGAACAAAACTTCACACAAAACTATGACGTCAAAATTTCCGTCCCCGAGCTTGTTTGGGAAAGCTTCTTCAGGCTTAGTAGTTGAGTAGGCCGTTGTTCACCTCGTAAGTACATGATCGCGGATTCGGTCCCCGGCTAAGTTGTCGGATTTTCTGGATGGGAAAATCCTGGGAACGCATGTCATATGATTATGTGGCATGTAAAAGATCCCTGAAGGGCTTATTTGGCTTGGGTTCTCTCGGCAAAATTAAATTTCGGCATACTTTAACATACACAGAGAGCTCAGATTCATTGTAATCTGCACGTCAAAATCGGTAGCGAGAGTCGCCTAGATGGTGCCACAAAAAATGGCTCTCAGTTCTGGGGAATACGCCGAGTCTGCAAAGGCTTGTCCGCCAATGTTGCAGCCCCATTAGAGAAAAAAAAGTTTGAAATTACGTTTTTTTCGTTAATAACCTAAAACCGCCATATTCTTCAATCTTTAATTTTTTTATTCTGCCATTCTTTCAGTTTTCAAAGATTCCCGTCAGAATCTTCGGCTGCGATTAATGGACAACACACAAAAACATTTACGTCAACGTTTCCCAACTAACTCCAGGAGGATGGGGAGCCCAGTCGGTTAGGTACTCGCCTAGCACGCGAAAGGTCCCAGGTTCGGGTCCGGGCATCGCCAAAATAACACCGACCTATAAACGGCCCGTGCAGCCAAAAATGTCCGAATAATACCGTGTGCAAGGGAGTTCACGTTAAATATCCTTCAAAGTTCCAACGCTGCGTACGATGTCGCCCTTAACGGTTGCGTTGGGTGCTTATTCAGGTGTCGGCTCGTCACTGGATTGTGATTCTAAAATACTACGCCCGTCGCCAAAAGCCCTCGTGTAGCTCTAGTGCGACGATAATTCAAACCGAACCTAACCCAACTCACTCCAACGAAAACCCCATTAGCAGACTTGCAGAGTTGGATCAAAGCCACCTAGATTAGAAGGCCGGCGAACTAAATGCTTGACGTCATATTAGTGGACTGATTCTGTGGTTTTGACCAATGATCATTCGTGACTAGATCTTGTATTTGAATAAATTTTTTTAAGATAAGATTAATCAAGATGCGACGTCATCTTAAGATACGACGTTATTGGTCAACAAATCGAAATTGGTCCACTAGTGTGACATTGTGTTGCTTAGTTCTTCGGCCTTCTAATGTAGGTGGTATTGGTTGGATACCTACCATATCTGTGGGAAGGAGTGGAAAATCTGCAGGCGGGTTCGTGATCACGAAGCGCTTCGAGGAGGCTTCGCACGATGAGCTGGTATCTCTGAACCGGTAGAGCCCAATGCAAAGCATGCCGTAGCTGCGGAGGGCCGATACGAACAGATCGCAGTATTTACCTCCCTCCTGCCACAAAACACACACATTGTTATTTATTACATTACAAACATACATAAAATTACATTTTAGTATATTTAACGGTATAAATACTTATTATTACTTTTATTGTGATTAGTATTACGTTGCAAAAGTTAATTTTAATTCAAAATTAGTTTGTCTGGTGAAGATCTTGCCATAGCTGAAGGGTTTCCATAGCTAATAGATAGGCCAAAGCTGTGTGTAAAAATATGGGTATCGCCCTAATTTTCTAACAGTTTGAAAAATAACGCTTTTTTTACGGGGTTAGACCATTTTCCATCAAATAAGGCTGTTTCCCATAAAATTAAAGGGAAAATGCTCGTAAATTTGTAATCTTTCGCAGTGTACAAAACAAGGAGTAAAGTTTTTAAAAAAATACGTTTTAAAATGACGATCTGCATTTGAAATCACATTTTTCAGTTTGCTCTTTCCTTCCAAGAGTTTGCTTTTTTCCCCCTTTGTTTAGGTATAATCTGAAATGTTGCTTTCAATTTTTCCTGATGATTTTGATTGTATAATTTAATGTGTTGTCTGGAAGGGCCCGGGGGCCCCTTGACAACCAATGCATTCTGTTTTTGAAAAATAAAAGTTCCTTCTTCTAAGAGAGAGAGAATCTTTCCCCAAACTGAGCTTTAGTAGCTTTAGCTTATCTATTAAGTTTCTTCTTCTAAGAGAGAAGGGATCTTACCCCATACTGAGCTTTAGTAGCTTTAGCTTATCTATTAAGTTTCTTCTTCTAAGAGAGAGAGAGAAGGGTGATCTTACCCCAAACTGAGCGAGGGGTCCATCATAGAGTGAAATCTGGCCCACGCGACAACGGTCTCTGTTAGCCAGTGACTCTGGAGTGCTGTAGCCACCACGGAGTCCTGCGCCCTCGGCCAGAATCAGTTCCAGCTCCGGTGTTGCTCCCCCGGTCACCAACGAGCGGATCAGGGTGAGGGCGTTCGCATTAAAATACGTCTGCAACGTGAACACATTGTTTCAAAAAGGTCCAGTTACAAAACTCCATGATGATCATAGTTAAAGTATTAGAGTGGCAGATCACGTGACCTCCAATGCTAACGATGGGAGGTGCATGGAGACTAAAATCGGTAGGGTATGGACCAGTGATATACCATAACATTAAGAATAAGAAGAATAATACGAAAAACATAACATTTAGTTCAAAAATTACAACAAATTATTATAAAAATACTTGAAAAGCGTCCCTAAAAATACCTAAAAATATTCCAAAATGTAGCTAGGTTTTTTTTTTTTTTGAAATTTGAGAATTAAATTTTATTTTTTCGTAGCACATTTCACCTTAAAGTCTTTGCAACACCGGTCCCATATCCTACCAATTTTAGTCTCCATGCGCGTCCCGTCGCTAGCATTGGAGGTCACGTGACCAACCACTCCAATATTTTAACGACGATCTCTACGCAAAAAATTTCTGTTTTCTAAAATAATTGAAATTAACTGTCAAAAGACACATTATTTTATCGGACGAAAAAAAATCTATAACCTCTCATACAGATATACCGAACTGGGGACAAATTATTTCTCTGTTTTGATTAAAAGAACATTTGAAATATGCAAACTACATCCGTTAAAGCGATAGTGTAGTGATTGGAGCGCGTGGTTTCCATAGCGACAACGAGTGTTCGTATGCGGGTCATGGTCATGGCATACATAGTTTGTTAATAAACTAATTCACTTTGACAAATCAAGTTTAATTGACTGTTAATAAGCAAAATTTTACTTAATTCAAAAATTAAAATTACCTATTATGAAAGAGCGTAAAACAGTAGTTAAGAATCTAGTTACATTAACTAATTGATTCACGTGATAATGTATAAAAGTTTTTTTTTTATAATTATAAGCTCCATCGTTGCTAACTCCGCTGTTAGCTACCTCCCTCCCTCCTCCGGTGCTAATTTTAAAATCCATCACTGTCCATACTCTGTTTTTCCGTGTTCCGTGCGATATTATGTCATTTCCACATTTTATCATCCGGATATCGGTTTGACGCTCGAGGACAAAAAGTTGAATATCCTTAAATTTTCTTTTAAAAGTAGATTGTTGCCAACTATTTATATATATTTTTTATTTACTCATTTGTACAAAACTAGAAAAAAATGTACTAAAAAAGAATCTTGTTATCCACTTATTAATGCTGCAATCTCTGTATTTCTGCATATTTTTTAATTTCCTTTATGAAAGACAAATCGCCTAAATTGTTTCCTTTCATTAGAAAATTTCTTTTTGTGGAGAGAGAGAAAACAGTTGCATATTTTTAATTTCATTTATGAAAGACAAATCGCCCAAATAGTTTCTTTTCATTAGGAAATTTCTTTTTGTGGGGAGAGAGAAAACAGTTGCATATTTTTAATTTCCTTTATGAAAGGTAAATCGCCTAAATTGTTTCTTTTCATTAGGAAATTTCTCTTTGTGGGGAGAGAGAAAACAGTTGCATATTTTTAATTTCCTTTATGAAAGGTAAAACGTCTAAATTGTTTCTTTTCATTAGGAAATTTGTTTTTGTGAGTAGAGAGAAAACAGTTGAATATTTTTAATTTCCTTTATGAAAGACAAATCGTCTAGATTGTTTCTTTTCATTAGGAAATTCCTTTTTGTGGGGAGAGAGAAAACAGTTGCATATTTTTAATCTCCTTTAAGAAAGACAAATCGCCTAAATTGTTTATTTTCATTAGGAAATTTCTTTTTGTGGGGAGAGAGAAAACAGTTGCATATTTTTAATTTCCTTTATGAAAGACAAATCGCCTAAACTGTTTATTTTCATTAGGAAATTTCTTTTTGTGGGGAGAGAGAAAACAGTTGAATATTTTTAATTTCCTTTATGAAAGACAAATCGCCCAAATTGTTTCTTTTCATTAGGAAATTTCTTTTTGTGGGGAGAGAGAAAACAGTTGCATATTTTTAATTTCCTTTATGAAAGGTAAATCGCCTAAATTGTTTCTTTTCATTAGGAAATTTCTTTTTGTGGGGGAGAGAGAAAACAGTTGTATACGCACTGTGCTCATCAAAGAATCCAGGACACTGACAGCAAAGGCAGTGCCACAGGCGAAAGGCTGGGTCAAATAGAGCTCAGTATCAGGGTCATCATCATCGTCTTGATCTAAGAACTGTACATTTGTATCATTCACTGAAACACAGAGAGCGAGAACAATCAAAATAACTTCCACATAAATTAAAAATCTAATTGAAAACAGTTTTTCAAATGAAAATTAGTAGATTATATCAACAAAAACAAAGCATCTACACCTACAAAAGACCATTGGAGACGGGCAACGAAATTTGAGACCTAGTCATGTGGGGACGCACTTGAACAGGCATCGAATTGCATTAAATAGAAACTCAAACAGAAAACTATTAAATTTCATACTTGACGTCACAAAAAAATTCGGTTAATATAGCTGCAACTGCTGTGTCTTGAAATGCTTGACCATATTTTTTTTTAATTCAGTTGAATTTTTTTTTTTTAGATTTAGGAAATCAGAACCAGAAAATGGTCCAACCAAATTCCGCAAATATGGTGAAATATTTTAACGCACAGCTGCTGCAACAATTAAGAACCATTTTTTTTTTTTGCTGAAACCCAATACGAAATTTTAAGGGCGAATGAGCGCGCTGGACCGGGGGTCTCCAAAGCAAAGTGCATCAGTGTTAATTCTATGGAAAAAAATATTTTCTCTAACACATTTCTTCAGGTGTATTGAATATTTTTGCAAGCGAATTTTTTTTATGTGACAAATGTAGCAGACTTACAGGTCGCGACCCTCCCACATTTTGAAATTGCATTTTCAAAAAGTGGGAATATTTGTAAGAAGACATGTAAGTTATTTACATTTATTATTTTAAAAAAGAAAAAAAAAACGTTTGTTAAAATATTCAATACAGTCGGAGAAATGTGGCAGAGAAAATAGTTTTCCCCCCATTGGATTAACACTGAGGCACTTGAGTTTGGAGACCAACGGTCCAGCGCGCTCATTCGCCCTTAACAGTGAATATAAGCGAATAAAGCCTCTGTAACATGACATTCGACCAATCCACGCCGAGCCCGTTATAATCAGTCGGAAAAACATCAAAACATTATAAAAACGCGATACAATTTTTAAGAAAAATCATACGTGTTTTACATAGCTAAATAAATAATTTAAATATTCATCATAATATAATACATTATATAAACAATTTTATTTTTATAATATTAAATAATTTGATTAGTATCTGCGAGCCAATCAGAAAACGATAGAAGCATGAAATTTGAAAATAGCAACTGAAAAATGTGGTTTGAATTGCCGTTTTTGGCACTGTTTTAACGAAATAGTAACCACAGTCGCCTAATATCAAAATAGTAGCAATAGTAACAATGATATTTAACATGTAATAATGTTTCAATAAGTTCTGACGGTATAGAATGGTTAAGTGAAAGAAAATACCAAGCGTAAAAATAAGAGAAAATAGTATATTAACTAACGGTGTAAAAAATAACATAAAAAGATAAATTTCTTGTGTTTTACTTAAGAGGACTCCCTTGGGAATTCCACATCTTGAAAATCGTAATGTTATTCCTATGGAGAATATTCGCAAGCCAATTACCGCCACAATTTTATTAAAAGGTTACTAGTTTCTTGTATCATTGTAAAGAATGAAAGGAGCTAAAAGGATAAAACTAATTTGTTTTGTGAAAATCGCGTATTTAGTATTTTTAATAATTTTTTGAAGTTAGCAAAAAATGGAGTAAGCATAAAGTTCTAACTTCAAAAAATTATTAAAAATACTAAATATGTGATTTTCACAAAACAAATTAGTTTTATCCTTTTAGTTTCTTTCATTCTTTACAATGATACAAGAAACTAGTAACCTTTTAATAAAATTGTGGCGGTAATTGACTTGCGAATATTCTCCATAGGAATAACATTACGATTTTCAAGATGTGCAATTCCCAAGGGAGTCCTCTTAAGTAAAGTTTTGACGCCTACCTAATTCTGTTATCAATGGGACATTGGTCCCGTACACAGATCCCCGTCTTTGCAACACAATTGGACTACCGAGGGGGGATAAGGCATCTGGACCTCCTGGATCTGGTGCAGGAAAAAGAATTACAGGCAATTATTTAATACACTCTAAAAACATCACTTTTAAACAAAGTAAAAATAACCTAAACCTGAGTATGTGACACAGTCAGAATTGCTCCAGGTAAATACATATGAAGAGTACATGGGGAAAAACCGCTTGATTTCGTAGAAGGCTTTCCTCAATAGGCTTCTTTGGTGATTATAGCGAGAAATCGCCTAAACTCGTGTAAAGAAACTGGTTACTCGCCTCGTATTTCTTTCGCGGCATTCCTGATTTACGCTAGAGATCAATGGACACGTGTCATCCGTTTGTACCATGATTGAAGAACCAAAAGAAAAAAACAGTTTTCCTGTAGCCAATGTCCGCCAAGCAGACACAATTACGAAGACTCCTAATAAATCAAGTGGTTCTTCCCATGTACTCTTCATATTACTCAAGTTTGAAGCCTGTATATATGCTCATATTTCTGAATCTATGCATAATTCTCAAGCGTGAATACCTGGTATATTTATTTTTGAGCCTACCCAGGTTAAAGAAAAAGTTGAAATACTGTACTCATTTTTTTAGCATGTCTCTGTTTCAAAATCTAGCATGGCCTATTTAGTGATTTTTGTGTTATGTTCAATGTGCTTGCTTTTGAGTTGCTTGCGTGGGCTTAAGTTGTTTACAAACTTTCTTTTTACAACCTACTAAGACAAATACCTAAAATAGTTGAAATCATTATTTGATTACCCACAACTTGGAAATCAGAAAAATCTGGAAAAGTCAGAGTAGCACTTTAATATTTCCGCTTCGTTGGGAAGTCAGGATAACACTTCAAATGCAATATTCTAGTTTCGTCGCTTAATTAAAATTAGTTGTCATTTAATAAAGTATTAAGAGTATGTCTTCACTGTAAAAAAAACCTCTGTTGTTTTAACAGTTAAAAATTGTCAACTTTAATGCCAGTTAATCATTGTTTTTTTTTACAGTTTGAAACTGTAATTTGCTTACAGAAAAAATGTAATTTTTTCAGGGTAAAACTGTTATTTTGGTAGGGAAAAACTGTTATTTTAGCAGGGAAAAACTGTTATTTTAGCAGGAAAAAACTGTTAATTTAATAGTTTTCCTCCGTTAATTCAACTGTTTCTCCCTGCTAAAATAAAATTCACAATACTAGCCCTCATGACAGAGTAATTACTTTGTCGCAGACGGTTCAGTATTGGGCTCGCATGCAAGAGGTTCCTAGAAGAGGTATGGACCTTGCCCAGTTTTGATCCAGGTACCCCTTACGCGCGAGCCTAATACCGCGCGCGCGCGAACCTTCTCCGACCAAGTAATTACTCAGTCACGAAGGCTAGTACTACGGCTAACGGTATTTGTGCTGAGCTATGATCTCAATCACATGGCCCTTTGCACGTCTTCAAATTTCCCTTGTGCATATGATGGGTTGAGAGTGTGACGTCATGTTAACGAAGATAAAAACAGTTTTAAAACTGTTTTTCTAAAGAACAGTTTTTAACTGTAAAAAATATAGTGTTTAACTGTAAAAACAACATTTTTTTACAGAGTTGCAATAAATCATACAAGTTACTTACTGTGTGTTAAAACACCTATCGTGTCATCGAATGTCATAGCTTTGATGTTCAATGAAGCCAATATGGCCTCCTTGTCTGCTAAAGTCGGATCATCACTGCTGGGTATCTTTGCAGACAGTATAACACACATATCACAGAGGTTGATGTTGACTGCTCGTAAATCTGCTCGGCTCAGCGGAGAGCCCTAAAAACAAAGAGGTAGCAAATCGGATATTATTATTATATAGAGTAGATAAATAAATTCAATTATAATACAATTGGATAGCGTCTTAATACAATGAAATACATATAAAACGAGTTTATTTTAATTTCGATGTTCAATTTAAAATGCATCATTTTAAAAAGCTTCATTTTTTAAACTCGCATTCCAAGTATTTTTTAGATGAATATTCTTTTTTTATGAGTGGAAGCTAAGAGGAAAAACTAAATGAATCTCAATAGTTTAAATTTTTTTTTGTCGTAAACCTCAAATTTACACAACGCAATATACCATAATTCAACATATTCTTTTAATATTTAAGCATGAGACAGCATTCACAAGCAAAAGGTTTTTCCTTCAACAAATAAGTACTATAATAATTGTGGGCTTTATCACAGTTCACTATAATTTCAGAAAACATCTTCATGCGATGGGACTTTTTCAACAAGAACCCACATGTAAGACATGTCATAACAAAGAGGAAACGGCACATCACATCATTGAATGTCATGTCCTTGCCCATTCTCGATTGATTACCTTAGGTATCATTAATGATAATAAGTTACACATTAGCTCTATCAGGGACCTGGTTGACTTTATTATCACTAAAGTAGGAGACCCTAACAAATGGAGCTAAGGAACTTTTTGGGTCTAGGGTATGGTACAAACTGCCACCCAAAAGCAGAGGTGCCACATATCGGACAAACCCAAATCAAAAGAAAAATAAGAGTAATAACTACTGTAAAAGAATCTTACATTCAGTACAGAGATTTTGGGTAGATTCTGTAGCATCTTCCATTCACGGCGAAGATAGTCGACGTTGCCCACGATGACAACGTGCTTGAGTTCGTGGTAGTGAAAATTGCTGGCCCGAAGTGGCATCACCAGGTTCCGGAGTCCGATTAACGGGGAGTCCGGATCGGCGAAGAGGCACACCACCACGTGACCGTTCAGAACGGTCATGGCGGCTTGGTTGCGGTCCTGAAACAAACAAATGAACACTCTTAAAACAAAAGAGTGAAATCCACTCCAGTTGGAGAAGTGCATTTTCGACACTGGAAAGGAGTGAATATTAACTCAGACTGAGTTAAAATCACTCGTTTGGAGTGATCCTGTCGGAGGTTTAACACACAAAGGATCTGCTCCTTTCGGAGAAGTGCATTTTCAAGACTGGAGGAGTGAAAATTACTCTGATTGAGTTAAATTCGCTCGTTTGTTTTAAGAGTGAAGAGTACAGGGGAAAACAAGTTGAGAAATTCGCTCGTTTGTTTAAGAGTGAAGCTATAAGTGCAAAATAACTTGTTTTGGAATGTTAGCTTTTTCAAACGGATTATATACGTATTGATATTATGAATGAGTAGTAAATCGTATGTATATATAATATATTACTACACACCAGTTTAGGATTTAATTTTTTTTTTGCAAATGAAAATGTGGTTAGTAGATCGCTGTCTTCTACAACACCTGTATTAAAAGCTAACCAACTAGATTTTTTCCGAAAAGTGATTTTATGCACTTGAGCTCTTCAAATAGTCTCATATTTAAACTCCTCTGTAGAAAAGAACTCTAGAAAAGAGTTCGTGTTCATTTTATTATGAGGATAATATTATCAGAAGTAAATACTTCACATGACCACAGTTCAAAATGAAAGTATCAAAAGTGAAAAAGAGTTCTAGGATGTTAGCATCTCATTGTGATAACTACATTTTCAGAAGTAAATACCATAAAATAAAAGCACAGTTTAAAATAAAACTATCTTAAAGAGTTTAGAAACCAGTTATCATTTGATTGTGATTGCATATTTTCAGAAGGTAAGTACGCTGAAATCTCAAACTTAAGCACATTTCAAATGAAACTCGCAAAAAAAGTTAGACGCTGTCATTTTAATTGGATAACCATATTATCAGAAGTTAAGTTCGTTGACGTCTTTAAATGAAGAGTACAGGGGAAAAAACCATTCATTACTGAAAATCGGTCCGTGGAGGTCTGCTGGCGAGTAGCGGCAATTTCACCCTTCGTTCGTTTTCGCGGTTCAAGCGTCGTTTCAAGAATTAAGATCTGCGTGAATCTTGATCATAGATTCGAAAATCGTGCGCCGCTTGATAACCAAGACAAAGCCGATTTTCACACACCAGTTTTTGAAGGCTGTCTTCTCCAAAGACCTGATGCAGAAGATTTCTTGTCGATGAAGGTGTTTATCCCCTGTACTCTTCAAAAAACAGTTCATATTTAAACTCTCGAAAAGAGTTCTAGAACATCATCGTTTTATTATGAGGATAATATTCTCCGAAGTAAATACTTCACATGACCACAGTTCAAAATGAAAGTATCAAAAAGAGTTCTAGGATGTTAGCATTATTGTGCTAACAATACTCACAGCAGTACACCCGTTAAGATCTCAAATTTAAGCACAAATCAAAATAAAACTATAAAAAAAACAAATTCTAATATGTTTGCATTTTTTTTAAAGAGAACAATATTATAAACGAAAAAACTTTTTAATATCAAGTTAGAGAGATTATATACGTTCATAAAATTCAATATGTCTTGTGGCAGTTATCCGCACAACAATTTCAAATATCCGAGACACCTCTAACTACTGAAGAAGGGGTGGCAGAAGGAGATTTCTCTGAGATATTTTTCTCTCAATCGTTTTCAAAAATTAAGATAGAATTCATAAATTCGAAAATCCAATTATAACAATGGAACCACTTGATTTTACGAATTTTTCGAAGGCATTTGTTAATAAAGATTTGAAGTTTTTTCATGTTTGTTTTGTTCCCATGCCATGTTTCAGCTTCATGTAATAATGGATTTTACAATTGTGTTAAAAATAGAAAATAAATAGATAAGTTAAAGTAAAAAATGCTAAAATATTAAAAACATGTAATCAAAAAAATATATAATATGAAACTAGAAAATAAAAATGTCAGTGGATCGGGCATGTGCTATGCAAACCCGAAATATTCAAAGTAAAGGAAGCTTTAGAATGGAATCCGCAAGGCAAAAGAGAAAGAGGTAAGCCAAAAACAACGTGGCGTAGAACATTCAACAAGGAAGTAAAAGAACTTAGAAAGTCATTGGGAGAGATTAAGACCTTTGCTGCCAACAGGGTGAGGTGGCGGACCATGACGGAAGCGATATGCTTCATATTGGAGTGAAAGAGTAAGTGAAAATTATAACCATGTTCATTTTATAAATCCAGAGGAAAAAAATTGTGTCAAACATTTACTGATTCCCTCTAACACTTATCACATAAAAGAATAATCTTACCAATATACAATCTTCAAGGGATTTAGCGGGACACCAGTGAAACATGCCAGTCGAGTCGTATTTCATTTCTGTTTTCTCGAAATCAAAATCTTTTGCTTGGTCATCGGCCAATCCCACCGCTAGAGGGCCTTCCTGTTTGTTGGAGCCGTTGGTACCGGCTGCCCTACTGGTGGGCCTGTCGAGCCACGGGAAGAGGCACAAAATAATAGGATGACATTACAATGCAAGGATCAAAATAAGAATGAATTTAAGGGTTTTTTGTGTGCAAGTCTAAGTCCTTAAATAATTATGTTGTAAACTATTAAATAAGAGGTTACTACAACTTTTATACTTAATGCATATGTAACATAAACAATTTATTTAAAAAATTAAATCTACAAAACTAAAACTTACTTTAACCTTAAAAATTCCAATAATTTGTAAATATTCAAATATTTTTATAAATTATAACACGCATAACATAATACACTAGGATTATTTTAGCTTATTGTTTTACTACTTATTTCAAAGTAAAACTTTCATACATCTACAAAGAAATTAAAATTTGTCTTAAATAAACTTAATTGCAACATTTATTTGTAGTAAAAAACTAAACACAACAACAGTTAAATTACTATAATTTTGTCAATGAATAATAAAATTTTTATCGCAATAAAAAATATGACTGTGAAATATTTGATTGTGTTATAAAATGCATGTACCTAATGTGCAAAAGTAAATTAACGAAAATGGTAAATTTGAGTATAATTAAAACCAAGAGTTAAACATTTCAGAATAAAACGTATGCAAACCAGAACATTTAAAATAAATTCTATATGGAATACAAAATTCTCTGAGAGTTAAAAAAAGTCTAATGGAATGACATTTGAAGAGCTTAGTGGAAGAACTAGAAAACGAGCTTTAAAGTTTTTAGTTAGCTCTTAATTTTCGTTAAAAATGGTACTCGCAAACACTAAAAAATATACGTAACTTATTATGAAAGGGGAAACTTTAACAAAGGAGAATGCTGAATACTTTTAGATATTCAGCATAGATAAACACGTTCTTTAATACAAAAGTATCTCTTTTCCCCAAAACTTGTCAGTAAGTAAGATCTTCTTCCCAAGCCTTAAGCCCTTCAGTTTTTTACATATGTCTAAAAGGAAAGATAAGTCAAGCAACAAGCAAAACTTTAAGCAGAGCAGATATTGAAATACCCTATTTATTCTAGCTATAAAATTACAAAAAGTAAACTAATTGAACTAGTTGGCGATGTGGTGTAAACTATAAATAAAGCTCTACCAGAAGATTATCAATGCTTTTTTTTTTCTAAAACTACTAAATTTAAGTGGTAAATGTAAATGCTTTATAGACCTTTATGAAACTACACAACACAAGAGAGACGATAACTGTAATCTTATTAGAGATTGCCTGTTTCAAGTAAGCGAAGTCTAAACTTTATCCAATCACAGAAAATTAAAGGTTTTAGTCTCTTTCACTTGAATATTTTTTTTTTTATTATTAAGATCAAATATTTTTTTTTAGTATTAAGATCAAATAATTTTTTTTTATTAAGACCAAATAAAAAATAGCTTGCATCAACAAATTTATTAATTTAATTAATTTATAAAATTAATTAATTTTTTTTATTAAGGCCAAATATAAAGTTATTTTTTATTAAGACCAGATAAAAAATATTTTTTTATTAAGACCAAATAAAAAAAAGCTTACATTTAAAAATTTAATTAATTCAACTAATTTATAAGATTTAATTTATTGTTATATTTTTTATTAGGACCAAATAAATGGTAATTTTTTTTATTAAGACCAAATTAACAATAATTTTTATTGAGACCAAATAAAAAATAGCTTACATTAAAAATATTAATTTATTTAATTAATTTATAAAATTAATTAATTTAAATATTTTTTTTATTAAGACCAAATAAAAAATATTTCTTTTTATTAAGACCAAATAAAAATTATTTCTTTTTACTAAGACCAAATAAAAAAAAATAGCTTAATTCAAAAAATTTATTTATTTCATTTCCTATACTAAATAGCGGACCACATTTTATTGAACAATAATTAATAAGAGACCATGCTGAATGCTATTAGATAATGTTTAGTAATGCTTAGTTATTCAATTAATGTATAAATACTAATATTTTTGCAACCTCATAGGCTCACTAATTTGGAACATCTCAATAATTTTACTTCAACAATAAAACTCACATTTTATTTAATAGTTCATAAAGTGCAAAATTTTGTATAAATCGATAGACAACTATAAAATCTGACATTTAGACAAAACATGCATCATGCTCGAGGAAATTAAGAACATCCTTAGTGCTTCATGGAAAAATAGATAGATGCTCAACAAAATGACAAATAAAAAACAATACAAGAATTATTTCATGCAGGATACAAATGCATGCGTTTTTTCATACAGAAGAATGCAAATCAGTAAAAATAGTCCTCTTTTACCAAATGGTGCATTATTAATCGATTCCGCATTGCAGTCTTAAATTTCAGAAATTTGAAAACTCTTATATAAATAATCAACCTATAAATCTACGCAATTCTAACGATATTTCTAAAGCAGAGTGAGTTGTTCAGAGATCGAAGTTATGGTAACGATTATCAGGAAACCGAAGCTTAACACTTTCGCTGCGCCAAGTTTCTTAGAAGTATAAGATGTCATAGAAAAACTGAAAAAAGTGACCGAATATTAACGGACATATCACGTGAACGAAAATTTTCCAACCTAACCTTCAACTCATCCATATCTTCAACACAAAACTCAAAATTGGAAGTAATCTGCGGTATGCTATAGATATTGAGGTGCAAGAAGGTATCTCTCTACGTCGTCAACCCCGCACAATCTGGTTGATCCATCCTAGTATTTGAACCAAACAGATGCATAGATTACGCCACAGCGAAGAGATACTACGTCATTTTAAAGGATGCGTAGATTCAGCTAAAAGTTATCAGGAAATATAAATTTGAGCCAATTGAGAGGATGCGGTTCTATTAATGACTGCTTGAAAATAGTAAATGCGAGCAACCGTACATTCAACGCTGGTAAAACCCTATGCATAACTTTGAGAAGTTGAAATTCAGATAAAAGTTGAAGATCCACTGAACTGAACTGAATAACTCTGGTATGAAAAGCTGGTGAAGCCTATTTTGGGGTCACTTGGCGACAGCTTTAGGGAGAATATGTGCCACATTTGGCATGAATGCGCCGATCACAACTGACACTTGACCTAACAGTTTGCATTAGATGTTGTCGGCACAAGCCTAATCGCTCTCCACATATTCTCCCTAAAGCTGTTACCAAGTGACCCAAAAATAGGCTTCGCTAGCTTTTCATGGGATGCTTCTTACAGAGTTTCAGTTCAGTTCAGTGTGAAGATCGGGTAGCGTTGAGGTCTGGGAGGGTTGAATGAATAAGCGTCCATGTGATATACCCTCAAGTTCTTGATGTCTCGATACTTAGCGAGCGTGTTAAACGATGGTCATCGCACCTTGAAGAGGGCTATTGTCCGAGCAAACGGGAACTAAAGAAAAGAAGCGAATCTAAAAGGCCATAAACAGAGAATATGGAAAAAGTGGAGAAGTAAGTAGTAGAAGTAGAGGCATACATGAGTTTTTTCACTTCATACGCTAGGTGTAAGCCAGCAAACGTGTCGTCGGTCCTGGCGCCGTGCGCTGTGTTAGCCAGCGGGCTAGAAAGAAACAGGAAGAAAAGGGGCCAGAAGTGATAACAGGATGTGCAAAAAACAACACAACAACAACAACAACACACGCGCGATTATATACTCGCCGCCAACCAAACAAGAAACGGTAGGGATACCGGATTTTCAGAAAAAACAGCCGGTGTTTCCAAAACCGGTTTTCGTTTTAGACCGGCCTTATGAAAAAAAAACCGTTTTTCAGTCAAAATCTAGGGAAAAAAAAAACGTTTCGGTTTTACATCCCTAAAGTGTTTCAAATAAGGGTGGCGGGAAGTATAGTTTTTTACGTCACAACAACGCGTTTCCAACAACGTGGATTGACTGTGAGGTGCCAGCACAAGAAACAAAAACAAGCAAAGCAACACTTTTTTTAAAAATTTAAATTCACAAAATTAGAGAATGAAATCGGAATTTCACCGGGTTACAGTCACTTACTACTGCTCAGTTTCAGAATGGTACGCATTCAAATGTTGTAAAGTCTGGATTTGATGTGGACAAACCTTCCATGCTATTAAATGTATTCAGACCTTTTTATCTGATTATTACGGCTTGAACAGTAATTTATGTCTTCACTTTGGATCATTTTATTGTGGCTCAAAACCATCAATAAGTGGTTATTGGTTAAAAACAAAATTTAATGCTGTCTTAAGAAAACAATAAAAAACTGAAGAAACTTTTTGTTGTGCATTAAAAGGGTAATTGAACTAATGATGCACTGTTTATTGCATATCTCTGTAATTGTTCAAAAAATACTTGACTTTTTTTTGGTTTCAAAAATTTCAATTTTTTCAGTTTTAATGGCATTTCCAAAGTTACCAGCCTTTTCACCTCTCATGTTACAATATCAAAAAACATATTTACTATGAAGCTAATTAAAAATAATACTTGAATGGAAAATGAAGAATTGCACTGGCGAGATTACATCATAAAGTGTTTGTTTAACTCTCTAAATAATTACCATTCAATTGTAAAATAAAGTTATGACGTAGAAGTCAAAATTTTTACCATCATGAAACTAAAATTATTGCTTTCCATTTTGATAAAATTTTGTTTTAAGATACGTTAATTGTTAAAAAGTAGACAATTACATGCTTTCATTTACAATTGGAAAAAAATGGAAAACTAACGAAAAACCACACAATTATTTAAATTATAATTCAGAATATTTTAATGTCGTACGCGGATCTTGAAATTGCAAAAAATTATTTGTGAAAATTTCTAGTTAAAATTTGGTCATATGTTTTACAGCATACTGTATTAAAAATTACTGAACAAAAGATTACATATTGTATGATATTAACTTGGCTGTATAGATCTATAACACAAACACAAAATAATATGTACATTATTGCTGATGAATGGCATTACATTTAATTTGGATATTCAAAATGAAAGATTATGAGTAAAAAAAAATTATGCTAAAACGCAGAAAAAAGAGAAGGCATTTAACATTTTCTCTCAATTTTACATAAAAATTTTTTTTGTACCATTTTGGTAACATGCACTCCGTGCCAACCTAACTTGGATAAAAACAAATAGTAAAAAGGCAGGGGGAAAGGCGCGATTGGTCCGTTTGTTGGAAATTCCTGTAAGGTAATATTTACATGCAAAATGATCTGAATACCATTTAACCAAAATACACTTTTCATTCTGATAAAATTGCCAAATTTTCTCAATTAAAATTCAAATCTGCTGGACCTTAAACGAAATTAATGATTCAAACATGTTCTCTAGATTGATTCACAAATAATTTATGGAAATCTTTACATCCGCGAAAGGATCTTCTCCATAGCATATTTCTATTTACCCAAGTTAGGTTTGAAAAGGATTAGTTCTTCTCTACTTTTCCTTTACGAAAGAATGTGGTTGCATTTTACATAAAATTATCTTCACATTTGCAGTAGACAGTTCCCCAGTGAAAATCAGTTTCACCTCAAAATAAATAAAATATTTGAAAAAAAAAAGGAATTAATTAAAATTTATATTCATTAATCAGTTAATCCTTTTAACAACCGTTAGATACTTTCAATATAATTATGAAACATATTTTATATCATTGATAAGGAATTTTTGAAAAATATAATAATGGAGTTATTGAAATTCAAAAATAAATCTGATGACAGCTGGCACACTGTAGAATTACCATTTCATTTTAGAAGTACCAAAAAAGGTTACAGAGAGAATCGTAAAAGTAAAATTGGTTTCGACAGTACATTTTACAAGAAAACTATTATATAATTCAAACTAGCTTTAAATGGGACCAAAGAATTTTTAGTATTAGTATTAATTGTGAAACTGTATTCCTATTATCTAAGATAAATCCTCATCGTTAGTACCCGTCCAAATAGTATAGAAAATCGTGCTATTAGAGCAAAGACTAGAAAAAATATTTATGTTTATTATTTGCAAGATATAACTTTCTATCTTACATTTCTCATTAATTACGTGCAGAAAATCTGAAAAACTTTGATAGAAAAGAAAAAAGTACATCTATAATACATGATTAAAAAAAAACATTCGGTGGTACCTTAATGTTCAAAAAACAAAATATCATATTTATCGATGAAACATATATCAATTTCATATCGATGAAAAACTTCTAGTTCGATTGAAATTCCCATTTCATTGGTCGAATATCGTGACAGCACAAATACAAATGCGTGAGAAGACAACGTATACAACACACCGTGATATATAATAAACAACACGATATATATCCACCACCTGCGAGAGATATCGCACGCATGCAGCACAAGAGGAAAACTGGAATGGACACAGAACAACGGATCAACACTCACCTCGGGAAGAGACCCGGGTTGTTGGGGGCCACCTGGGCCCCGTTCTTCGGAGCCGGCGATGTCAGCAGAGGGGTCCCGGGATTCTGGGTCCTGCCTGGGGCCTTGGCAGCCGTGGGGGCCCGGTGTCGTGGGCCGTGGATGTGGCCCCCGGGCGTGATGGTGGTCCCGCTGCCGCGATGGGCGGCGTTGTGGCGGCCGCCGACCGACGCTTCACTCAGGTTGGTGACTGAACAACGGATTGAGTTTCAGTGGCCAATTTAGTAGTTCTTATGTTACGGTAAACTTACTTTGAAGAGAATGATTAAATCTCATTTTGGTTAATTTAGTTTTTTAAGTTACGGTTAACTGACATTGCATAGAAAATTAACCCCTTATGCACTGCAGTAAGATTTTATTTTAATTATCTACCGTCGCCCATTCTAAAACTATCTCGGCAATTAATGATAATATATGAAGAGTACACGGGAAGAACCGATTGATTTCGTACAAAACCGACGCTTTACTCAGGTTGGTGACTGAACAACGGATTGAGTTTCAGTGTGGTCAATTTAGTTCTTAAGTTACGGTTAACTGACATTGCAGTGAAAATTAATCCCTTATGCACCGCATTAAGATTTTATTTTAATTATCTACCGTTGCCCATTCTAAAACTATCTGGGCAATTAATGATAATAAATGAGAAAAGTACACTCTTTAAACGAACGAGCGATTTTAACTCAGACTGAGTAATTTTCACTCCTCCAGTATGGAAAATGCACTTCTCCTCTTGTAGTAGATCCTTTGTGTGTCTAACCTCTGACAGGATCACTTCAAACGAGTGATTTTAACTCAGTCTGATTTAATATTAACTCCTTTCCAGTGTCGAAAATGCACTTCTCCTTCTGGAGTAGATTTCACTAGATAGATTGTTTTAAGAGTGTACACGGGAAGAACCGATTGATTTCGTACAAGGCTTTCCTTAATAGCCTCTTTGGGGATGATAGTGAGAAATCGCCTGAACTGGTGTAAAGAAGCCAGTTACTCGCTTTGTTTATCTTTCGCGGCAGCCCTAATTCACGCCAGAGTTGAGTGGAACGAGTCACTAGTTTGTACCGCAAATGAAGAACCATAAGGAAAACCGGTTTCCGGTCGCCAATGTTCGCCAAGCAGAGTAATTACGGAAAGACTCTAAATAAATCTATATGTTCTTCCCGTGTTCTCTTCATATGCAATAAATTATAATAATAAAGTAATTAATTGCTGGGCAGTTAATTAACTTCGTGATGCATTTATTTTCGTTTAAACTTCTTTTTATTTATAATAGCTAAATTACACTGACCGACAACGAAATTTTGTTGAATGATTATGATTAGCCCTTTCAGTCTTTAATATTTTGAAACTAAATATTGCATTAATAAAGTACCCACTACCATCAATTCTCCCTTAATCGAATGAAAAGTGAAATAACGGTCTTTAGTTGTAGAAAATTTATCCTTTATAATAAACATTCTATAACTCTTGTTTTGGTCACGGTGCTCACTCAAAACTTTGAGTGGTACAAATTCCACTAGATTTCGAAGAAAATCTGTATTTGATTTTAGTGCATCCATTATTGTCAATATTTAGAGAAAAAATAGAGTTAATTTTTGTTTGAATTACATCTATTTTTTTAATTATTTCATTAAGGGGGTATAGGACACAAAATCTCCAAAAAAATCAAAAAAATTATTATTATCATAAAAAATAACACAAATATTTTAGAATAATTTAAAACAAAAATTTTATTTATATCTGCAGTAGAACGTGAGATGAGTAGTTTTTTGTGTCATGACATCTGTGTTGGCGAACCACGTTTATAATCTTTGCTTCCTCGTAATATTAGATAGGAATAACGTTATCGAATCCTTAGTTGGTCGGTCGGTTTGGAGCGGTTCAGTAAGGAAAGTGATAAACTTCAAAGCTGTTTTTCTCCTTGATCGTGTTTTCGATGATTTTTTTTACTTTAAATTGATATAACTCAAAATCTGCTGCCCATAGAGTGTCAAAAATTTTTACTCATATTTTTCAAACATATATCTTTAATTTGTCTTTAGGGATTAGTTGTAAATAGTTTATTTTTTTATTTATTAATTTTTATAAAAAAAGTGAACCTGTGAAATTATTAAAAAAAAACTTCAATAATTTTTTTAAAAAAAACTATGGCAAATATGAAAAATCGGTAAAGACAGTTTGTTAAATACATTTTTCTGCTTATAAAAATGCTAAATATTTGTTTGCCGATAAATAAGTTTTTGACTTATAACAAAAATAAGAGACATCACTTTTTGACACATTTATATTTTTAAAAAAATAAATAATGATAATTTAAAACCTCTGACTATCTAAAAGTGTAAGTATATTTAATACACACTTATGGAAAAAAAATTATATTGATATCTGCAATATTAAAGAAAAAAGTTGAAAGTGTCCCATACCCCCTTAAAATTCATTTGTACTTAAAACATTGTGTATTGTGCATACTTACATTCGTTAGGATTTTTTGTTGCGTCTAAAAGGGAATAAAGAAAACATTATTCGAGATATTTTTCCTAGTAAAAACTAAAAAAAAATTTAATTGATTTTTTATCTAAATCTTTTATTTAATACCCAATATAAAGAACATTTATAAGATTTAAGTTTAACAGTAGGCGTAGAATACACATATATATTTTAATATTTATAAATTTTATTTTTTTAAAATAATTTTTACATTTTCAACTAAATATCAGAAAATATGAATTATTGGCTACAAAAATGAAATTTAAAACAAGTTTAACAACTTCAATTTTTAGTTAAAATTTTAATCTTTTACTGGGAAAATATAATTTTTTCGTCAACGAAATTATATATCCCTCAGTTGATAATAAGTAAAACCCTGATATAACTGCAATGGAACCTCGGTTATTCGTCCCCCTTTTATCCAGAACTCTCTGTTACCCTACCCTCCTTAAGCCCTAAACCAACATAAAAAAAATTATAAAACAAGATAATTCTCAATTGTTGACAAAATATACTGGCTAAGGAATCTACGGCGATTGTAAAGTGAACATGTTTGGTGATACTGAAATCGGCAAACTTCCGCGATTCAAAAATCGGAAATCTCCGGCGATTCTGAAATCTTAATTCTATTTTAAGATTTTTAAGATTGTAAAACTTCGGCAACTCAAAAAAAAGAGTGAACTTTTAGCAATCCTTAATTTTCGAAAAAAATCCTAGAATTTTATAAAATCGGGAGAGTACAAGTAATATCTACAATAAAACAAAAGGTTTGAGATACGCGGACTTTTGGCGGTCTTCTTTTGTTGTATAAGTTTTACTTCTTCTTAGCGCTGCAACCGATTTCCGGCAAAGGCTATCTCAATAAGTTAGAACCATTTTATTAGTAAGTTTATACATAAGCTTTACTATTTAATACAAATTCTCTATTTTCCTCAATTTTCGATTTTCCTCCCTATCTCTGGTCCTAATTAGAACGGATAATCGAGATTCCACTGTATTTACACTGTAAAAAAAGCATCTGTTGTTTTTACAGTTGAATATCATAATTTTTACAGTTAAAAACTGTTCTTAAAAAAAAAAAATTATAACTTTTTTTTTATCTTCGTTAACATAACGTCACACTCACAACCCATCAAATGCACCTGCCCCTCAGAGAAATTTGAAGACGTGCAAAGAGTCAAGTGATTGAGAATATCGTTCAGCACAAATACCCAATGCTAGCCCTCGCGACAGAGTAATTACTTTGTAGCAGGCGGTTCGGTATTGGGCTCGCACGCAATTGGTTCCCATATCAAAACCGGACCCGGTCCATACCTCTTCCAGGAACCTCTTGCATGCGAGACCAATACTTAACCGTCTGCGATAAAGTAGTCACTCAGTCGTGAGGTCTAGTATTGTGCATTTTCTTTTAGCATGGAGAAACAATTAAATTAGCAGGGGAAAACTATTAAATTAATAGTTTTTTCCCTGTTAAAATTACAGTTTTCTTTTCAGAAAATTATAGTTTTAAACTGTAAAAAAAAGTTATTAACTGGCGTCAAAGTTGACAGTTTTTAACAGTTAAAACAACGGTTTTTCTTTTTACAGTGTACTATCTTAATAATGAATAAAAATGTCACCTCTTAGTTTCACCCTCTTGGGTATTTCTGGAGGTGTAAAGGTTGGGAACGTAGAGTTGTGAACACTCTCATCTGAAAAGTAAATGTGTGGGGAATCAATCGGTCACAAGTGGTGTGCGACATCCATGGCCAGCACGAAAGCAAAACACCAAAAGCCGCCCAAGCACCAAAACTCGTTTGACGAATACTATGTTAATAGATTTTTGTAATTTCGATTGTAATTTTAACAATAAAACATCTATGAAGAAATTAAATTTTTTTACTCTAAAATGATTATGAATAAACTTTTTGTCGGCATTTTTGATTTTTGCAAAAAAAAGTACTAAATTTTCACAGAAAAACTAATTGAAATGTAATAGTTGTTTATAGTACTTAATTTATTTTTATGATATGATATTTTATCAATGTCATATATTGTATTTTATTAGTGACGTTATCATACAAAGAAATTTCTGCTTAAAATTATGACGGTTAAGTTCTTTATTTTACTAATTATAAAATTCATCGAGGGTTTAAGTAAGTAAGGCAATTTACCACACACACACCTAACCTCAAATTACATCCAACACTAGATGGCGTTCATTTACCAACAATTACTAACAGCCATCTAGATTATAAGAAGTATGTCGGATATATGACGAAGCAACTGGTTCATCATCTTGAGGTACCGTCTGTCGTACGCGGTTGGTTTAATATCTTTGTCGACACTAAATGCACTGTAGCGGCCTCTGTAATCCACAGTCTACCAAAAGGATCCTCAAAGTGGAGATGAGTTACCTCGGCTTATATACAAATACATTCATTGTTTTTTAGAAAAGTGGCACGAACGCACTGATAAATCTGCACCCACTAGCGTGTGAAAGATGTATTGAAGTTGCGCGTGTGGTAGCAGCCACAACACTATAACAAACGAGTTTTAGAAAAGGGCGCCTTATGCTTGCAGCAACGACATTGAAACAACAGGACATCACGAAGCAACACAGATACACTGAAAGCATTAACTGTGGAGCAAAACAAACACTTGGAATATGCTTTCCACAGCAACAAAAGGAAAATGCAGGCAAATACAAAAGGCAAGCAGCTTAAATTAATAGCAGGTCAATAAAGGTCAGACATTTAAAATAGCAGGTCAATAAAGGTCAGCAATATAAAAGGAAGATTCCTATTAAAGAAGAAAGGTACAGCAATGAAAAATTAAGATTAGAACCCAAATTAATAAGCAGGTATGAATCAAATATCTTTGTAATTCTTCCAGATCTAGAGAAGCAACAAGATGGCGTTACATCAGCGAACTTATTATTGAGTTAACTGCGCTGCCAAAGCATTTTAGTTAAGCTGATGGAACTACTTAAATGTTTTAAAACTTAATATTTAAATTGCAGTATTGATATAAAATTATAAAAAGCAGCAATAGTTAAGATATATTTATTTGTACGAATATGAAACACTAAAAAATTCGCTGTTAAAGATAGTTTGGTTTAAATGAATCTAAACTACGAATTAAATAAATAAATAGTAATTTAATTGGCTTACTTTATTGTGTATTTATCTATCTTAAAACACTGAGAAGAGGTCGAAATAAAATCTGTCATCACTTCCAGAAGATGTCGTCTAAGCAGTTAAACATATTTTACACAATTTACAAGATGTCGATTAATTTTATAATAAAATTTATCGGTAGTTTTGCTTTCCCCATTCTGTATACAACCGTTGAATTATTTAAATAGTTTTTAAGTTCGACACTGGTATTTCTAAAACTGTAAACTGAGATCGATGTGTTCAGTAGTTCTAACTTGCCACAGGTAAAGATTCAAACTCTAAATTGGCAGGGTTTACTTAATTGGCAATCTTGAATCTTTTAGGTTGATCAACAAAATGAGGATTAAGTTGGTTTCAAATTTACTGGTGCTAACCACTTAACTGTTATATATGCCTTTACCTCACAACATTAAAAAAAAGAATATTGGTACAGTCAGCTCTGGCCCCATGCGGTCTGTTGAGTACAATAGTATCATGTTTGGCGTTTGTTTTCCCCTTTTACTATGGAAAAATCACATATTTCTGTAAGCAAAATCGCAATAGTTATAGTTGTTTATTTAATGGCACGAATCTATTGGCCTAGAAAATTTTTTATATCTTGTAATTTTAACTCAAAAGTTCAATCAGACACTTTTCTATTTGTAGCAATATATTTTCTAGTTTTAAATTTTTTAAAATTAATTTTTTAAATTTTCTCTGTTATCCCACCATAAACTTCTGTTTTACCAACACCTCCTAAAAAAAACAAGAACAACCCTGAAGTTTTGCAAAGGAGCATGGTTGTCTAACAACTTTTCCCCATTGTCTAACATTTTCTCCAAGTCTAGCAAATAAATCAGTTTAATTCGTCAAACTAGGAGGGGAATTTCAAGTTACGGACCGATTTATGTCGAACTATTCTTCGAAATAGGAGGATGCGTCAACGTCAAACCACGCGTAGGCTTGCTTTGCTCTAGAAGGTATTGGTTTGTTTCTAAATTTTACCAAGACCAAACTATGTAGAGTATCAGGCTTCGACAACAAGCGGTTAAGTGACGACAACATATGGACGGGACTAAGCGCTACTTCAGTGAAGTGGTGGAAATGGTTATCTAACAAGTGAAGCTTTGTTTGAGTTAATAGTAACGAATTTAACCGCTTCACGCGAGTAGCGTTTAGTACGCTGAAGTCGTGTCCAATCAAGTTTAACTGTGATGCCACAAACACGGATAAGTAATTTTTTTAATGTAAATCCAAAATGCTAATACTTAAAGTGTTCCGGCATGATAACTCTCTTCAGTTTGGCCTTGATTTGATCATAATCTAATACATAATAAAGCCTTTCGAACTCAAGAAATGCACGGATTTACAAGCTGTTAGGAAGCAGTTTGCCTAGTAGTCTGTGGGTAGTTAGGAGGTAAAAACCTATTTTTAACCACTTAACCACATTTTAGTTAATAGAGCAAATTAATTATCCATTGAAATGAAGGAAAAATTATTAATTATCCATTACATTTAAATGGAACCTTTATGTCAGGTCGCGTCATCTATCGATTGCTAACGTTCCACTTTTGATCGAATTCAGAAGGCATTATTATGTATATGGCTATGATTCGAATGCGCTAGCAAAACGTAAAGATGATATGATTGACAACATTCAAGAAACGACCAACAACGTAGATGTGCAGACAGAACACATAGATTGAAGAGCGTGCACACGGCAAGCACATGAAAGCTATTTCGGAAGTGAACCTACTATTATCTGATTCGGATACTTCTGCGTCAATATCAACTGCACTGCCAGTCCTTGAGATAAAATACTCTGTGGAGATTCACAATGATTGGGTTTTACAATGTCACGCAAACTTCTTTATTCACAATACACAGAGATATCAGTTTAGGAATAACACTCAGAGCTTCAAAGCTAAAACAAGCCAGGCAAATCGCTTATAAAATTATGATTAGAATTTAAATTTTAAATTGCAAAAGTAATATAAGCAAAAAAATAATAAACGAAGTTTTCCAAAGGCAGTTTAATTATTTAAAAAAGTTAGCTTTTTCTAATCTTTGTTTTCTATGTTTTCATTGCTATTATAAACATTTTAAAGTAAATTTTGCACTCGATTCCAATTAACAATTTTCCAGGATGCGTGCATTCGCATATTAATTTATAAACTAGTTTCAAAATCCATTAATTTTTGAGATGTATTACTAAATGAGCCAGTTAAAATATCTCAAACATTTATTTTGTTTAAATCAAAATGAGAAAGTAGTTTCGATTTGTTTCTTTCAGAAATATTTGAAAAGTACGTGAGAAGAAAAACGAAATCTCCAAATGTGCGAAATATGCACTTTTTTTTATCGTTGGAAGTATTTGCACTTAAAATCCATGCAAGTAAGAATCTTGTTTGCAATGTGGAGATATATATCTTGGTATGTGCGTGTGTTCAAAGGGACTACAATGCAGGAAGGGTTAACGGTTTCCATGTCACCACAACACATTCATCCTTAACAACATTTAAACCAGCATGCATTAAACTAAGAATGAAGTACACTGTAAAAGAATAGTGTTTAAAAAAAACATTTCTAATGAAGAGACAGAAAAAAATCTGCATAATTTACACAGATAATTGTTATTTTTTTACAAGCATTTTAACTAATATTAATTAAATTGAGTAGATTTTTTCAGCAAATTATAAGGAATTTTTTCAAGTAGTTTTTTCTGTAAAAACATATTATTTTACAGTGTATGGACGTGATTTTTATATAGGAATATAATTTTCGGTTTGCAATGAGTTTATTATGTAGGATGACAGTATAGTTATGACACATTGATACGAATATGACAGCCAGGCATATGAACTAACTACCTAGAATATCAATTTACACTGAATGAGAGCATGCTACATCAACGTTCAGCTTCCACAGTGGTGGTTTGGATAATGAGGATTCACAAGTTTTTTTAAAAGCTCCTATTTAAATAATAAACTCATAAGTTTTCATAAAATCTGCTGGTTAATGAATGCGTTACAAATGAAATTGAACTTGAACGTGAAATCGGACGTTACTTGAAAATTTAAATAGAGTATCAGGCCTCGATGGCAAATGATTACTTGATGACTGACTATGAACGGGATGACACCTTTTTAAGCGCTATGGAGTGAAGCAATGTAAAGGGTTATCCAATGCATGAAGCCTCGTTTGAGTTTGTAGTAACGATTTTCCCCTCTTCACTCGAGTGGCGTTCTGTACGGTGAAGACTCAACCAATCAAGTTCTAACTTCGATGACAGAAACACGATCATGTAATTTTCTATAAAACTTTGAAGTTTTCTATTAAACTTAAATTTAAATACAATGATAAATTTTTAGATGTTCAGGACAGTTACTCTATTATTCAGTTTTGCCTTAGTTATAAGTATTGCATGTATTTTAACAAATTCCTAAAATCTGGAATTTTAGACACTTTTCAATACGCAAAATTAGTAGGTAATTATCCATTGAAAACATACAAGACCTACATTAAAAAATTGAGAGAATTTGCAGTTTTAAGATTGATACGGTATTTTTGATAATCGATTTTCTATAATTGAATAAATTTAATAATTATTTTTGATAATTTAAACAAGTGTACGGTGTAAAACGATTTGCTCAAGTCTGCCAATGTCGAGGCATTCCTTGAAACCTGAATAACTCGGCTTCACTCAACACTAAGGTCAGAGAAGATCTCGCTCACACTTTCTGTCCAGTTTATGGAGTCAACTGTTCCAAAAAAGGTCGAACGAATCCTGTTCGAAAATTGAAAAGCATAGTTGGTCGTACTAGAATAAGTTTCGTTCTTCCGAGCAAGCTGCACTTCGAACAGAACAAATAGTGTGACGTTACTCAAAGCTTCATTTGGTCTTATAAATTAGGTAGGCCGTGATTACTCCTATATAAATGTTCCTAGTTTAAAATGAATTAGAAATGCTTCATTACTAATTCGTTTTAAACTAGAAGCAGGGGGGTATAGCCGTGGTTCAGAAAGATAGTTGAAGGAAATTAAAAAACATAATTAAGCATTTATTTAAATGTTAAATCCATAAACCACCACTGGGAGCGTGATTTGCGAAAGACAAGGACAACATCAAGAGCTGTATTGCCATGAATACAGATAAAGGAACGTACTTGCCCGTCCAACTACTTGGACAGCTCTGACCCCTTTCTTAAACAGCGCCACTGCAGCGAAAATAACACACAGTATCCATTAGCATAGAAGGAATTCAAATAGATAAGGCTTTTCATGGGGGGGGGGGGGTAAATTTATATTTCATTTGAAAAAATAACATCAATACCATAATAATAAAAAAAATCCCGATAGTGCAACCCTAATGATTTCTGATAGGATAATTAACTTTACCATTATAGACTTCATTTTATTAAGTATAAAAAAATATTAACTTAGATTAAATGACTAATTCAGTTCATGTATAAAGAAAGCATATAGTATACTTTAATATTAACCAACAATACCATTCTTTTGAAATTTTTCAAAACTTTAAAAAAGGACTAAGGAATTTTTGTATAGGAACTACTGAAACGAATGACTAGTTACCTTTTCATTAATTTAATAATGAGTAAATAATTGTAAATGAAATGATGGAACTACAGATATAAGCATACACTCTCACTAGCATCACACACAAACGCATTTTAGCAAGTATTCATCACAAATTTAAAGAGAAATTATTTTGTTAATAACCATTTGGATTCTATCACGATTACCTTAATATTTTGATAATGACTACTGTATTATATATAATTAATATACAACATCTTTTGCATTTCTAGGGTTTTTAACATAACAAAATCGCTTGAAGCCTACGAATAAACACTTTTAACACGCTATCCTACGTTTTAGATTGCATACTAATCCTATACTCGAAGCACTAAAACTTTAACAATTCCTACGACATTTTAAACTTGTACGGTTTTCACAGTACGACGGTTTCAAAGCGAAATTAAGGAAAATAAAAGGAAAGTAGAAAAGCACACTACGTCTATCTAAGGATCTGTTAGAAGTTCTTCTACAAGAATTGGAGTCAGTAACAGCACCTAAGTATGTGTCAGCCCAAGCAAATAGGTTAAAGAAGCGTTGAGCAGAATATGAAAAAGAAACTGCTAACGGCCAAAGTTTCAGTATAAGCCACAAAATAACTGGAAAAATAGTTACTCATTTACCTTTCTGTTTAAATTCTTTGGGGGCTGCATGTGGACACAACATTACATGGTATTATTGATGCAAGGATGAAATCTCATCAGTGCCATTCTTTTTCAAATTACATTCATTATCGAAATACTAATATCTACTTTATTTCTATGTATATGCATCTGGATTCAGCTAACTCATATAGCATATTTTTTTAATGCATTTCAAGTAAATACTGTCACCAAAATGAGACCGACTAAAACTAATGTAAATGCACCAATTTCGTAATCAAAAGCATTTCAGAACAATTAGTTTTTATTATAATGTTGACGACATTACATTTCATTAATGACACAACATTACATGGTATTATTGATGCAAGGATGAAGTATCATCAGTGCCATTCTTTTTCAAATTACATTCATTATCGAAATACCAATATCTACTTTATTTCTATTTATATGCATCTGGATTCAGCTAACTCATATATTATATTTTTTTAAAAATGCATTTCAAGTAAATACTGTCACCGAAATGAGACCGACTAAAACTAATGTAAATGCACCAATTTCGCAATCAAAAGCAGAACAATTTGTTTTTGGTATAATGTTCCATTCTACACTCCTTGCCAACATAACTTGGGTAAAAACATAACTTGGGAAAAGGCAGAGAGAAAAGCGAGATTGGCCGAAATTCTTGTAAGGCAATATTTACATGCAAAATAATCTGAATAAAATTAAACCAAAATACACTTTTCATTCTGATAAAATTGCCAAATTTTCTCAAATGATATTCAAATCAGTTAGACTTTAAACGAGTTTTAAACATGTTTTCTGGATGGATTCACAAATAATTTATGGAACTCTTTACATCCTCGAAAGGATCTTCTCCATAGCACATTTCTATTTACCCAACTTAGGTTGGCAAGCAGTGTAAGTATGAATCTCAAAGGAAAAGCATAATTTTGTGTTGAATTATGCATTTGATAAAATACTAATTTTTTTAAAAGGATATAATTTTAAAGTAATTTAATTTTTGTTTACGTAATTGGTGCAACTAATCCACATAATTTAAACAAAATATATCGTTTTTGTCATAAATTTGTAAAAGCAACTAAACTAATACTTTTTCTACGTCACTATCAAAAGTTCATTTTACTCTGAAACATATTTTTTTTCTTAAACATTAAACAAAATGTTGTTAAATTATTTGTTTTCATGTCTGACGGATAAAATAGGTATAAAAAACAAATTCAATAAAAGAAAACTTTGAACAAGGATATTCTATTCAAAAATAAGCTTGATACTTACGGTTTTTACATTTACATTTCTTTATTAGCTTTTCATCTTTGACATCTTCATGGCAATGTTTACAATAATACCATGCCCTTTGGAAAGGCAAAAAAAGATGAAAATTAAATTAAATTTTCAATTACAACTTGCGCTTAACAAACTCTTTTTTAAATGTTGAATGTAATTTAACTGTAGTAGAGTCAACATAAATACATGCCGAAAGTTATAACTTTTTTTTAACATTTTTAAATTTTCTAAATTTTTATACGACAGGTTAAATCTAAATGATGTTTTATAAATATGAAATGAAATATAAATGTTCGAGTAAATTACATTTCAATTTACTTAGATGTTTAATTACTAATCAAAATCAGATTATTATTAACAAAAAATTGAAAAAAATCGCTTTAATCGTATGAATCGTACAAAGAGAAGTTTTTAGAGTTTATTATATTTGGAACTGGGAATAATTACATATCCATTTTAGTATTTAAAGCATTTTCATTCTTTTTTTACGGAGTTTATTCATCAGTTGATGAATTTTAAAATAATCCACAGTTTCTAATCTCTTCTAATTTGAAGACTCTTTTGGTACTCTGATAGGCTACGTTCGAATTTTATCTGAAAACTAATTTCATTTATGTAAGTGATATAAATTATTCGAGGATAATTGCGAAAAAACGTTCACAAGTCGAGAACAGTTAAAGAATTTAATCTTATTTTGTTCCCTTTATTTTTTAATTTATTGCTTGAATAATTATAATTATAATGAAAACAGTCGTTGTAACCTGACCGGGGCACAAAATAAGCACTACTCTCAGTTGGGGACGCTGAATAGAAAAACTCAACTACGTTTAGTAAGGGACTCGTCATTAACCCTCTAATGCATACTGTTACCGTTTGGTAACAAGTTACATAATCCACTTTATTCTATTAAAGTAGACCTCAATCTTGACAAATTTGTGTTTTTTTCATCTATTACATTCCATTCTGAAGTTTTAGTTAATAATAAAACTCATAAATGACAGTAGTAAAAGTGTATTCAAAATTAAAGAGGGAGGTTATTAACTGTTGTGAAATTACGTTTTCTGGCGTAAGTCAAAGTAGAATAATTTTAGTACTAAATACAAATAAATTGTTTTGAAAAAATATATATAGTTAAAAAGGGTTATTTTAAAATATATTTAGTAGTTTTCTAGTCATTATTATCAAAATTGGAATTTTTTAGTTGGTTTTTGTCACATGGAAATTTTTTTTAAAATTGAAATTATTTAAAACCTAATGCAGTTAAATTTTTTTCAGTATTTTTCCCATAATGTATGAGCATTGAAGATACATATATATTTTTTTGGGATGAAAATAAAAATTCATGCATTAGAGGGTTAAGACCTTCATTTCCATCGGTGAACCATATAACCTATCCAGCTAAGCCTCGCTGATTTTTTCTCCCAGGATTTGTACGGAGGAATAATTTTTTAAAGAAAAAATCTTGATAATTCGAGTATAGGCACGGCTTTCTCAAATACTAAGTCCGAAGAAGCTCTCCCAATTACTCTCAGGGATGAAATTTTGACGTCATAGTTCCGGGTGACGCACTGAAGATGAAGACAACCTTTCCCGAAACCTGTTCGGAACCCCTCGTTCACGGCTGACCACATTTTTAGCGTTCTGAATACGTCCGAACTGGTTTCTTGATTTTCGGCACTCGGAACAGTGACGTCAAAAATTCCGTCTATGCTCATGTTTGGGAGGTTTCTCTGGCCTTGTTATGGAAGTTGGCCGTGGTATAGGTAATACTTCGCCTTAGTAAGAGATGATTTTATAAGGATATACAGTACCGATTAAAGTAATTAAATACGGATATAAAGCAATTTAATTATCTAAATGTTTCCTTAAATATTAAAAACTTGGTATAAATGTAACTATAATTTCAAAGAGACTTACCTTTTAACTTCATCGGCCGATTGAGCCATGAAAAAACCTTGCGCGTTCGAACCGATTTTTACCTTCTTCTTTGGGTTGATGGTAATTTTAGTGTCAGAGCTGTCTTCGTTTGGGATCTCAATGGCCAACAAGAGAAGTTTTAATTTAACAAAGCAGAGCCTAGAGGAAACACGTTGGGTTTAATCTTAATGAACAGACAACAACAAAATTTGAATGAGTGAGTTAAAGCAATGACTCAAATTTTATTCTATAAGTTATATTAAGTTGTAGAAAAAACAGTTTTCTATATTATATATTTAGTTTTAAAGGTTCTAAGAGTAAAAGTGAAATCAAGTGGAAAATGTTTTCAATTGTCCTTGGATATAGCATAATTATTTAAATACATTTTCTTAACGATTGTGCAAAAAAGTATGTTTTTATAAAATATATTATTTTCTATTTTTTTTTTTTGCAATTTAGAAAATTGATGAAAATTATACTTCATACCAGCATAAAATTAATAATTTAGTTCAATTAAAGAATTCAGTAATCAAACCAACCACTTTTGATACTTATATCACGGAATGTCGTTTAATATCAGATGAATTAAACAACCTTTCACTGATATTAAATTCATTAGCTAATACGATATTTTGAACGTGACAAACTTTTACAACACCTCTAAATACCTTTTCATATTTCTAAAACATTTCGTATAGTGGAAAAAATGATAAATATGGATAGGATAACTATGAATTTATGTGTCTTTATGAGAAATACGGAGCAAGTAGAATAATGTATTGAATAAATATTTGTATTAACCGATTCTTCCAAAAATAACCTGATTTTAGATTGTTGGAAATTTGGTGGTTTTTACTCCGCATTTAATTTATTAGTTGTGCAGGCTGTGTATGTCTGAACGTTTTCGAAGCAAACTCGAAAAATACCATGTATATTTCACGTCTCAAATATAAAATTAAACAAATAATAATACAGTTATATTGTATAAATATGTTACATAGGTTCATGTAATTTAGAGGGAAACATATAAAAAAAATAACACTAATCGATATCGAAAAAATACCAGTCAAAACAGGCAAAGTGGTCGCATTTAAGACAGTATATCCGCTTCCGCAATTTGTTTTATATGGGCAGTAAAAAGTGCGGTTTCTGAAAGACTTCAAAACTTAGCTTCCCGGGATTTTTTTATACTTTTGTTCAGTGAAACCAGGACCAGCTACTTGTATAATTGTACTTTAAAAGTTAATAAAAATAATACTTACTACAGGGTGGCGCAAATATAAGTGGCTCAGCCATGGAGATAAGAATAAGATAGAAATGCTGCCATGGCACAAAACAATACAAAAACATGTTTGCTAAGTGAAGCTATTGATCGCTTCAGTATTAAGCCCAAACGCTTGGCGAATTATTTACCAGTAACTATACAATCTTCCCCTGTGCACTAATCTAATCAACTCAAACCTGCAAAGCAAGCACTAATAAGGCCTGAACTCGCCAATAGTCCGAGTGTTGCTCTAGTCTAGTAACCAACCAATGAAAAAACAGGGTTTCCAAGTGAAGGTACTGAACAATTTATGAATACGGCTTGGTGGCTTCAATAGTTTTTCTTGCCAAACATCTCCCTTCATTCGTAGCTCCATGAAGGGGCCACTTTTATTTGCGCCACAATGTATAATTCAAATTTCACACTTAGCGAAGAATACTTACTCCGCTGCCTGCGGAAAGGTCATTCCACCAAACGATGGCGATAAATTCTCCGTGTACATTTCCATCCCTGTGCCGCACAGATAGTCGTTTTGCCATTCTGGCATGTCTGGCGACTGGAATAGAAAGAAACACGATAAACACCCAAATAAATACATTTAATTGTAGGGTAAACAGGGCTTAAATGTGTGTGCATTCCTGGCCCTAGAAACCCATCATCTGTTATAGCAAGACTTCGTTCAAACCTTTTTAAAGACATGAAAATATTTCCCGATAATACAGCAAGTTACCCATTCTGCAAAAGCTATCCAGAAACCCAACTAACGCCTGAATATTTGTTTTGAATGCTAATCAAATGAATTTTTTTGAACTTGGCGCACCACCACATGACGTACTTTATAGTTATAGTATTTTATAGTACTTTATACTCCAAGCCTGGCGACTCTCATCATAAACGCGTTTGGCCCGATAGTAATAGCTTTACGTGGACACGATAACAACAATGTGTGTGAAACTTTAAATGATCATTTTAATTAATGGCGATTAGAATTTATGTTAAATTTCTGTCCCATTTCAGCTTTTTCAATTTTGAAATTGTCTAGAATTATGTATGTCTTGTAATATGTTCAAAGCTGTGGATTGTGATAGAAATTGACGACTGGAACAACCAGGTATACAGTGACGTTGCATGTACGTCAAATGTTGTCTTAACGACCACAAGTAAACCACCCGGCAGCTAATTTGTCTAAGCTAGAATGGCAACGACTATGGTGATCGACATCAAACGCTGTCTGCTATCCCATAAACAAACTACGTTTCATCCCTTCAATTGATTTTTACGAAATGGAAGTGAAAAATAAATTGTGGGCAAACCAGAAAAAAATGGAAGAGTACAGGGGAAATACGCCTTCATTGCATGGTAATCTGTCTGTATCAGGTCTGTTTGGCCAAGATAGCGAGTCATCGCCTAAATTGGTGTGAAGAAACCAGTTTTCCTTGGTTTTTATCAAGCAGCTTATGGATTTACACTATCTCTATGATCAAAATTAACGCTAAACAAATAGTCGTACGCTTATACCGCGGAAGAAGAACCAAGGAACAAAGCGATTTCCGATCACCATTACTTGCCAAGTAGATTTCAATACGGGCAGATTACCTATCAATGAAGGGTTTCCCCCCATCTGTACTCTTCAGTTATAAGTAAAGTAGAGCTATACTATTAAGGCATAGTGGCGTTGCTATATCGAATTATTAAATTTGACGAAAATGGGCAAGCAAGTCTATCTTAATTTTTACGTTTTAAGTGTATTATGCCTCGGTTACACTACCTTGATCTCTAACTTGGGCACCTTTTTGAGAGTGACCTCGGTTTTGCCAAGGTAAAAAAAACGAAGTTAGATGGGCTCGTGGCCTTGAGCGGCAGTTCGGTCGGCAGCTCGGAATTTCGAGGTTACATTGGCGTGGTCACTGACTTGGTCGCTGACTTGGTTTTCGTCCATGGTAGTGCAACCGCGGTATTACAAAAACAAAGAAGCCCACTCACGGTTTTGTATGACCTCATGGCAAACAAGTTGGCCATCATAGTTGAGAAGCCAGGTGCGAGACAGCTTTGGGCGATGAAGCCCAGTTTCAGTTCAGATACACAGATGACATCATCGCCACGTTTCCAGTTCCAGCTTGGTATATTCAAAAGATACGCCTGCCAACACAACAACACACATACAGAGTTGCAAAAAAATCTACTTACAAACCGTACTAAAAACACACACGCTGGACATTTTATATCTTTGGAAAGGCTTATTAAATGACGATATACCACCTGACGTATTCATCTCTTTTGTATTGAAAAAATAGGTTGAATTCAGTTGTTTCGTTTCAATACCGATTCCTTATTTATGTGATGAAACATCTACAGCATAAATGAGCAATTACGTGATACGATGTCAAGGTATATCGCTGAAATCTCTCGATTGGCTAATCAAAATCCCTAAAGTACCTAGAGAATTTTAAAAACTATTAAGTGTTTTAGAGTTTTTTAGCTATACTTTCATAAGTGATATGTTCAGAACAAAGGAAAACTCCTAAAATGAACCCCAGAAAAATTTGAACCGTCTACAGTTTCCTACTATATAAGCCCACATTTGACTTAAAACACTTTTGTACAGAAACCAGAACACATAGGATGTAGTTAACTTAGCTAAGCATAAAAGTTTAAAGTGGTTTAAGCCAAATGTGATCTTATATGCTCTTTTAATGAGTCATTCTGCGTTTCCATGCAAACTGTCTCCAAAAGGACGTTACTTTATTGTGATATTGCATGAGCTGGATGATGACTCTGATTTCATCTGAATAGTTTTTGATGGAGATGACCCTCATAATGTTGGCAGCATCTTCTGCATCGGGATCTTGACAGTATTTGTTGGCTAGCACCAGGCAAGCATCTGCTTCGTGTACCTGCGGAAAAAAATCACCCCAGTCACATGTGTAGAAATAACATTCATTTATTTGTTTTATTTTTACTTCGTCCATGGGGCTGCAATACTGGCGGTCAATAATTTGCATACTCGGCATATTCCCCGGAACTGATAGTCATTTTTTTTGTGGCACCATCTAGGCGATTCCCGCTATCGATTTTGACGCCCAGATTATGATGAATCTAAGCTATGTGTATGTTAAAGTATGCCGAGATTTAATTTGGCCGAGAGAACCCAAGCCAAATAGGCCCTCCAAGGATCTTTTACATGCCACATAATATGACATGCGTGATCAAGATTTCCCCATCCAGAAAATCCGACTACCCAGCCGGGGCTCAAACCCGCGATTTTGGGCTTACGAGGCGGACATGCTAAACCTCTCAGCCACTGAGCCACAGGGTAAAAATAACAATTTCAGTTTATATATTAAGCCCCTAAAACCACCAGAGTTGGCACTGCTGTTTCAACTCCAACGTTTTATATCTGTAAACCCATAGAGGACCACCATGTAATACACAGCACACTTCTTGTGAAAACGGGGGAAGGGAAAAACCGCCGTCTATCACGGCCAACTTCAATAACAAAAGAGAAGCTCTCCCAAACATGAGCTTAGACGGAATTTTTGACGCCACTGTTCAAAGTGCCGAAGATCGAGAAACTAGTTCGGACGTATTCGGAACCCTAAAAATGTGGTCAGCCGTAAGCGAGTGGTTCCGAACAGGTTTCGAGACATGTTATCTTCATCTTCGGAACTACGTCACTTGGAACTATGACATGAAAATTTCCGTCCCTGAGCTTGTTTGAGAGAGCTTCTTCGGCCTTAGTAGTTGAGTATACCGTGCGTCTATCCAGCTAACTAAAGAGCCGTAATAAATATAACCATTCCTTCAATTTCAAAGTCATCGTCAGTGAATTTACATCTACAAACCACACAGGGTTACAGAAATTCATAGATAGGCATAGCTGGGATGTAGCAGGAGGAAATGTGTTCATCCCCCATAGAAAATCGTATTTCAGCTAAAGGGAAAGTCATAAAATTTTGCGACAAAAAGGCTTAAAAGCTAGCTACATTATTAAAATATAGCTATTGAAGATGTTATCTCAAATTTAAAAAGTTTTTTTTAATTTTTGTTCTGGCTTTTAAGTATAGAAAATAAGCCATTATAAACTCTTTAATAAGCTTACCCCTTCTCTTTCGGTATAACTAACAGTGCTTATAAAACCACACAGACTACCGTTAAGATATTGTGTTAAAAGTTTTGCATTAAATTAGTATTTAGAACTCTACCAAAAATTTAAAAACTTTAATCAAAAAATTTGGATAGGAAATAAGAAAAAGTTTTAACTCCTGTTAAATCTTTTAATAAACAGAAATCACTATCTAACCAATTATTGGATTTCTAATTCAGTTTTAAGATCTAACGCGTTCAGATAAGTTCGTAGCAAAGTTTCAAAAGATTAAAAGAGAATTCTTCGTTTGTTGTTCAGTTAAAACCTCCAGAACTAATATTTGTAAAACTAAAAAAATAAAGTAGATAGCAATTTTCATGCATAACAGGAGATACCTACTTTCACTCGCTGGAGGTCAATAGTATTCATGACGCTTCCCTGAAAAAACTCCACAGTTGTGAAGTGCCTTTTTATCAATCCCTCCAGCTCTAAATCCGGTGGCTTTCTATAAAAATTATTAAAACGTTTTAACAAGCGTAATTTAGCACATTAAGGACATATTTTGCAGACATTTCAAACTCTACACTTTTATTTTCTTAGGGTCAGCGATATATTACACTAAGAATTAGTCACAAGAACAATTATAAGGAAAAATCGCCTCAGTAATAAGTAAGTATATTGCAAATGGACTAACTTGAACACATTTTGCAACCGTCAGTCACTTACACAATTACAGATAATTATAATTGTATTATTTTTCTTGTGTTAAATTTTACAATAAACTTTCTTTAAAGTTACATGTTAGCACCCTTAACAATGTTATAAAAGATGCAGAGAATATCATAAAGATGTAAAGGATGTCAGTAGGTAGTAGGGGATGTTATAAAGGGGGGTCATGAAAAAGTAAGGGATGTTATAAAGAAAGTAAAATCTGTTATAAAGGGAGGTCATGAAAAAAAAATAAGGGATGTTATAAAGGAAGTAAAATCTGTTATAAAGGGAGGTCATGAAAAAAAATAAGGGGGATGTTATAAAGGAAATAAAATATGTTAGAAAGAAAGGGAGGTCTTGAAAAAAAGAAAGGTATGTAATAAAGGAAGTAAAATATGTTAGAAAGGGACGTCATGAAATAAGTAAGGGATGTTATAAAGGAAGTAAAATGTGTTATAAAGGGAGGTCATGAAAAAAAATAAAGGGGATGTTATAAAGGAAATAAAATATGTTAGAAAGAAAGGGAGGTCTTGAAAAAAAGAAAGGTATGTAATAAAGGAAGTAAAATACGTTAGAAAGGGACGTCATGAAATAAGTAAGGGATGTTATAAAGGAAGTAAAATCTGTTATAAAGGGAGGTCATGAAAAAAAATAAAGGGGATGTTATAAAGGAAATAAAATATGTTAGAAAGAAAGGGAGGTCTTGAAAAAAAGAAAGGTATGTAATAAAGGAAGTAAAATATGTTAGAAAGGGACGTCATGAAATAAGTAAGGGATGTTATAAAGGAAGTAAAATGTGTTAAAAAGGGAGGTCATGAAAAAGTAAGGGGTGTCATAAAGAAAGAAAAATCTGTTATTAAGGGAGGTCATGAAAAAAAATAAGGGATATGTTATAAAGGAAGTAAAATATGTAATAAAGGGAGGTCATGAAGAAGTAAGGGATGTTATAAAGGAAGTAAAATGTGTTAGAAAGGGAGGTCATGAAAAAGGTAAATGATGTTACAAAGGAAGTAAAATCTATTAGAAAGGAAGGTCATGAAAAAAGTAAGGGGTGTTACGGAAGGATGTTATAAAGTACCTGTGTAAAAACACAACTTCTACATCAACATCTTCACGGTCCTCATGAAGGAAATCCTTAAGAAAGTGAGACACAGACTCGTAGGTGATATGTCCACAAACTACGATATGCCTGAAACACCACACCGCAGTACTCAGTAAAAAGAGGATATTGACAAATATAAAGAATAATATATTCAATACTATAATTATACTGCATAAATAACCTTAGTTATTTAGTTTAACAAGTTAGGTTAGTTCATGTGGTATAATTATTTATGAAATGCATTGCTTTTTTAAAAAAAAATAGTATCAATCGTTTGTCGCAGTATTTGATCATTAATAACATTAATTCTTATATTTATATGCATCATCTGGAAAAATATTTGTGTTTACTCTAGTATATGTTAGTACACGTTGAAGATATATAAAAGTTTTAAGATAAGTTTTAAGTAAGCAAAAACTTAAATTTTATTAATTTTGCGTAAAACAATTGCTTAATATATATTTGAGTTCCGTAAATATCTTATCCGTAAATATCTTTATAACATTTTATAGATAAAAAGATAAACTTGTTATTTAACAAATTATTTATCTAAATAGTTGAATAATGATTTACTAAAAACTACAAAATTTTATGCAGGAAATTTAATCAGATTACAAGTATCTTTAAAAAGACAAAATTGCCATTACGAATTATTACAGTACTAAATTTATTGAAGTTTTAATTTGAAATAAAATTATTTAAATCAACTCAACGCAACGATACTTTTTATTTGAAAATGCGCGAGTAACGCTTCGAAAATTAATACTTACTTCTTATAATAATGCAGCGATTTTGACGAAATGACTATCAAAATTTAATTACAAGTTAGTGGAGTTTAGTAAGTTATAATATAAAGCAAGCTATGAAATTTCATGTTAATTAGCTTAGAAAAAAGCGTGAAATATCGCAATATAATAAATATTAATATCCTAGTTAAATATATATGTTATGGAAATCAACATTGACAAAGCAATTATTCACGAATATGCAGCTTGACAATCATCCACGACGTATGAATTAAGCAAAAGCAATGCATTTCATTACCATGCCGGTAATACATTTTTCATGCATAAGCCAGAAAGCAATGAAAATTCAACATGCACTTAATGTAATTGGAGATTCAATTCATGCAGTTTTGATTAATATTTTGACTGCTGAACAGTTAAATGCATAAAGTCATTTGTTAAATAGTTGTTTTCTAAGGAGAAAAGTGAAATGGGAACGATTTCTTTCTTTCAAGTTTTCTATTTTTATTATTTGGAGTAAAAGAAATTTAATGCTCAGTAAAATTATATTCGACGTATTCTTGTGATTTTTTTTAAATTCTAATAAGCGGGGGTGTTTGAGGCACAATATATCTAGTTACTGACCAAAATTAAAGTGTTTTTAAATGTAATATTTGAATTGTTTAAATTTTAATGAAATATCAGTAATAATAAAATTTTCCTTATGAACTTTTAATAATTTTTTTTGACAGACTTTCGAAAAACCTATAAAACTAATTTTTTTATAAAATTTAAAAAAGTGTGAAATGAAATTTTATTCCTAATATATAATTGTATTTATTTGCTCTACCAAAAGTTTAATAGCGTATGTTGTTTTTTATTGTAGAAATACGTTTACGTTATTGCAATTTCAGAAATAATTATTCAAATGTAAATTTTGAGAATTCTATAAGATGTTATCCCATATATTTTATTGGTGTAAAGAATTTTTTTAAAAAAAATGAGCTTATTTAAAAACTATTTTTTTTTGCTGATACTCATTCGTAAAGGTTTTTTTGGATTAAATAATGTTATACTTTGGATCTTACGATGAAGGATTCTTATCGTAAACTTTGAAAATGAATTATAATTTAGGATTAAATTATTATTGGCGGTATCAGGGTCGACAAGTTAAAAGATTATTTATATGGTGTTCCAATTCAAAAAAGCTGTGAAATTAATAAAGGTTCTAGAACCTCTATAAATGTAAGTGAAGTTTGCAGTTTACAAACATTGTGAAATTCATAAAAATGTGAACTAGCTACTCTGAAAAAGGCTTTGATCTAGAAGTTTGCATGGTTATGCACTGCAAAAAAACCCGTCACTTTTACGGAAATTTCCTTATTTTATATCGTTTAAAATAATTTCATTTACTTTGCATGTTTAAACCGTTTTGTGAAACTCATTTAAAGCTTTGAATGGTTTTCGCCAAACCTTGTTCGTAATGACGTCATCTAGGGGAAGTACTAAAGTCAACACGATGCGCCTTTTGACTTCAATCGTCGGTGCCCAAGTTGGTATTGCCACTACTGCGGTTGCAGTTGTCTGACGCTTGAGTTGTACCTGAGGCAAAACTTTTTCTCGATTTTGGAAAATACCGAATATTTCCCCTAAAAACATTTTTTACTAGAATTTACCTAATTTGACACAAAAAGTTTCAGTAACAAATTAATTCAATACGAAAACATTCCTTTCAAAGTTAAGTTTTTCATAGTTATTTTCTGTTAATTGCCTGTCCGTAAAATTTGAAGGGACTTTTTTGCAGTGTGCGTTTGTTACCTTCGACCTCGTTCGGACTTGAAGGTCCCCCCATATTTTGGCCGGGAACCAATCAGATCAATGATCTCCGGAATGCAGCTAGCAAACACCGCCTACGATTGGTCGGGAAGACGTGCATGATCAGGAAGCGTAGACACGATGGTGCAGACATAGAATAGGAGAGAAAGAGAAGGAAAAGAAAGACAATTGTTTTTTCGATTTTTTTTTTATGTTCTAGTTTTCCACTACTCAAACACCAACACAAAGAAATGTAAGCCACAATCAATATCAGCTAATGATTGCTTGTTAAGTAAGTTATAAATTAAGTGTTGTTTGTACTTCGTTTTTGAATTTAGCATCGAATATATTTCGATTCAAAGATATACTTACGCTTGTTGAAGTTTTTTTAAGATTCAAATCCAATAAATATACTTGGTTACAAAACATATTATAGGGCTTACCATAAGACGCGGGAATAAGTTTCTAAAATTTGAGACTCTCCGTTTCTTATTAGCAATCATTGTTAAAAAGCATGTTTCATTTTTAAACACCTATTTAAGTAATTATGCAAGTAGCAAAAGGAGAGAAGAAAAGGTTTTCATAGAAATAAATTTATGATAAGAATGGCAACTTAAGTAATTTTTCTTAAATTGCATCTCAAATATTATCATGCAAATTTTTTATTGTGCTTTTATAGTGCAAAAAAAATCTTTGAACATTTGATTGATTTTTTTCAATAAAACACACTTAAAATGCTCCTCAATTAACTTGTGTTTATAAAAAAAAAGTATCAAATGAATTACAATTACTGTTTCGGAAATAATAAAAATTTGCAAAAACACATTAATAGTAGGTTCATTATGTTTCCAAACCTTTTCTTCAGTCGTTGATAGTAGACAGGTAGAGAGAGAGAAGAGGTGGATATAACAGAACAGCCAGCAACAACGGAATAGGCGAAATGCGATGGCAGCACGTCACGAATACACGGCACCAACCAGTACCTCCTAGAGATTAAGCAAACCTACGCATGGGTTGCCCTATTTTGAGGGATAGGTAGGCCGAAATTGGTGTCAAGAATCAATCATAAACCAAGTTTGACCAATTGAGTTGTTTTATTGGCCATACTTAGCGAAATGTTGGAAGCGACACTGTTAAAAGTTTGGCTCAATTTTTCACCAGAATATTGGTTCTTATCAGCTCAAACTGCTCTGTAGTGAAATGATTCCCCATAGATTTCGGTTGAACCTAGTTTTCGCTTCCAAAACCTTAAAAATGGTTGAACCGAATATCAAAAAGATAGAGACATATTTTCCCCACGTCGCTGAAGCTGCAAGAAAACATTCTTGAGATTCACTGATTTCTCGAGAGTAATATCAAAGACCTGGTCTAGCTCTGCTGGGCAACAGGGATCGTCATCAGCAGCAACAACAAGGAGCCATTTTTAGGGTGAAATCTACCACCACATTTCAAACAGTGTAGTGAACCTGCATCGGCCTACCTAGATCCTTCAAAACGTTTCATGGGTAGGCTTGCTTTTTAGGAGGTGTTGCATCAACACATCAGGAACCACGATATACCTTTTTCCGTGCTCACGTCGGAATTCGCCGCCGTACTTAGGTCTAGTCCCCACTAATTCTAGGATCTCAGGGATGCAACTGGCAAAGACGGCCTAGAACAGGTACACCAGGTGGGTTCACTATGGGTTAGGGTTCACAGTGACTCACGCTTTTGAGAATTTTGAAAAACGAGATGGTTTAGTCGACGTAAGAAAAATTCAGTTTTAAATGTAACGGTGATTTTTTAAAAAAATGAATTTTTCGTTAAAAAACAAGTTTGAGTTTGGGAAAGAACGAGAATATGCGACAATAAATTATTTATTCGTTTAAAAAACAAATTTACGTGAGAAATGTATTTGATGGACGCGTGTTGCATTCTGATACAAATAAATGAAAGACAATTAAAACTGGTCCCCACTAATTCTAGGATCCCAGGGATGCAACTGGCAAAGACGGCCTAGAACAGGTACACCAAGTTTGTTCACTATGGGTTAATTGAGTTAGGGTTCACAGTGACTCAAGCTTTTGAGGATTTCGAAAAACGAGATGGTTTAGCCGAGGTAAGAAAAATTCTGATTTAAGTGTAATAGTGAATTTTAAAAAATAAATTTGTCGTTAAAAAACAGGTTTGAGTTTGTAAAAGAAGCTTGGCCCTTTCAGTCCCAGTGATGTCTTTTGGCATCATCATGTTAAATCATAATTAAAAAAAATAATATGGCAGACATCTATTGGGATTAATAAAAATATTTTCTAATTGAAAAGACTATGAGGAACCGAGTGTGCTTTTTGATATCATAAATGGCTTAGAGGATCAGAAAAAAATTTCTAAAATGATGATGTCAAATTGCCATTCGGACTGAAAGGGTTAGAAAAGAACGAGAATATGCGACAATAAATTTATTTATTCTTTAAAAAAAATTTACTTGAGAGATGTAATCGATGGAAGCGTGTTACATTCTGATACAAATGAATGAAAGAAAATTAAAACTGAATCGTGTTTAATCTTACTAATATTCTTGTATATTTTCAACAAATGACAATTTTACGGTCTATATTTGCATAATTTATAACGCAATAAAACTTGCAATTATATTACCACAGTCAAGAAGTATAGAGAAATAGATATTGGCATAGAGGAAAGGCGTATAGAACAGCCAGAAACAATAGTTTGGAGAATTGCTATGGCAGTCTTTTCGATCCAGGCATTATAATACTGCATTTATACCTTTTTCTGTGGAATATTTCGAGGTATCCACCATACAAATTCGTTTTTGTAGCAGCCCCTAACAATTCTACAATCTCTGGAATGCAACCGGCAAAGACGCCCTAGAAAAACGGTGACAAGGCGCCATCAATTGGTTTCACAATGCTTTTTTTTATCTATTTGCATTTGGCAATTTTTTTTTTTTGTGTACTTACGTTTTTTATTGGATATTTGGTTTATTTCATTGAAATTAAATGCAAGTAAGCTAAAAAATTTGGTATAAGTTAATGCTCTTAATAATTTTCAATTTTATGTGATGGTCATTTCGTTTCATACTTTTGTCAACATGTTATTAAAACAATGATCATATATATCCTAAATGTATTAATTCTGTTCTTACTACAGTGATCCAATTCTTGTTTCTGCCTACATTGAGTTTCATGTTTTCTCAATAATTTGCCCACACAAACGCATTTTCTTGCATAATATAATTATGGCCCTCTTGAAGCATGTGGTTATTTTATGCTTCGAATATAAATTTAATGTTTAATAAATATTTTTAACACTTTGTGGTATAAGGATTCTGAATATCATTTTTTTCCAGCCACACACATAATTAAAAAAAAAAAAAGATGTTAGAAATTCTAAAAAAAAAGATAAGTTCCATAATTTTAAATTATTAGCTCCATAATTTCATAAACTTTTAAAATTTAAGAATGGAGGATCTACCATCTTCAAAAATATGTATTTAAAAATTAAGAAATTAAATTCTCAATTAAATATTTACATTTAAATCTCATTAAGGGAAATAACAAGTTTACACTTCAGCCCAATCGCTTCATAGGGTTTACACTAAAACATCTTCAAAAATAATGGATTTAATCCTTCTTTTTAACTAAATTACTATTTGAACAAAATAATTTTTATGAATTATAAATAATAACAAGTAATATAATTAGTATTTAAATGATAAGTAATGAAAATTTTTGGACTCACCAAACCGACGAGAATAAAAAACACGATGAAGGCCCGCCCCAAGGAGGTTTGACAGTATATGTCTCCATATCCGACCGTTGACATGGTCACAATCAGGAAGTACACACATTCCCAATATGTCAAACTCTGAGGGTTTGTAAAATCCAATGGATCTCCGGAGTTTTCGAGCTGCAAGAAAAACAGGATTTTATCTGGGGGAAAATGTATATTATTCAACTGACGGGGTACTCAAGACCAGCGTTCGTAGTTAACAGTTGATAGTCACAAAAATCTATTTCGCAAAATTTCAATTTTGCGACAACAAAATATATTTAGTCGAAGTTATCACGAATAGTTTTTTAAAAAATCACAATGCTAGTTCATTTTTATGTTGGTTTTCAACAAATTTTCAAAAATAATCTTGAAATCACAAAACTTCTATGATTCTAAATGTCTAAAACTATTTCTATGATCATTAAATCTCAAAAATTCGGCAAAGTCGCACATTCGGCAATTTGTACATTGCGAAACTTCGGAGCCACTCCGTGAAATCCTTAAAAATTGCGGACATTCTCCAAATTAGAAACTCTAAACTAGGAATGACCCATGTATGCGGCAGTGGTCAGGTAAACTGCAGTATCTGTACTTATGTCTTGGACTATTGTTGAAAGCAATTTATTATTCTAACCTATGTCTAGAAAAACAAAAAAACTATCTAGAAAAACTCAGACTATAGGCTTTAAAAAATGGGGGATTCTATACAAAAAATGTGTGCATTGTTACAGCAGTGATTGTGCAATTTGTCCCATGCAAAATATTTTTACTGCCATTCTGTAGGATTTTTTATAATATCGATCAAACCAATCACGTTAGGTCCACTTATGAGTCAAAGTCAAGCCAAAAGCAAAGTAGAGCATCGGAAAATTAAAAAAAAAATGGAATTTCGGGAGTCTACAGTATTTAATATTAAGCCGGGGTAATGGGCCTCTTATATTAGGTCAGGCTCTGCTTATAGGAAATTATACTGAAAAACTTATTATTTCAGAGCCAAAGTGGTCCAATTCCCCTCTTAAAACAAATGAGCGATTTTAACTCAGTCTGAGTTAATTTTTACTCTTTCCATTGTCGAAAATGCACTTATCCTATATGAGTGGATTTCACTCTTTTGTTTAGTTAAACCTCCGACAGAATCTCCACCGAAGTCCCTTACGCATTGAAATTTGAACTGCGGACAAGTGGCGCAGATGACACCAGAGCTTTCAAACAATGAAAATTCGAGCTATTTGAAAATGCAAAGTTAGGTGTTGTAAAGAGTTAGGTGTATGTAAGTTGTATCAAATATCTTTTCCTCAAATAAATATCATTCATACACTCTTAAAACAAACGATTGATTTTAACTAAGTCTGAGTTAATTTTCACTCCTTTCCAGTGTCGACAATGCATTTCTCATATAGGAGTGGATTTCACTCCTTTGTTTTAAGAGTGTAGTGTACAATGATGCAGTTTACCTACCCATGGCAAAGGCTGGGGAGCCCAGTCGGTTAAGCACTCGCTTAGCATGCGGAAGGTCCCAGGTTCGGGTCCGGGCATCGCCAAAATAGCTGCCGACCTATAAACGGTCCGTGCAGCCAAAAATGTCCGACGAATAATACTCCGTGTAAGGGAGTGCACGTTAAATATCCTTCAAAGTCCTAACGCGGCGTACGATGTCGCCCTTAACGGTTGCGTTGGGTGCCTATTCAGGTGTTGGCTCGTCATCTGACTGTGGTTCTAAAATACGACGCCCGTCGCCAATAGCCCTCGTGTAGCTCTAGTGCGACGATAATTCAAACCAAACCCAAACCTACCCATGGCAGTGGTTGTGTATACTCACCAGGTGAATGACACCCGCGGCTGTCAACCAAACGCTGATTACTATCGACACCAGCTGTGCTAGACGGATCGAACTGCTGGTCTTCAGAACGTTCAAGTATTGCAGAATGTCAGGAACAGACATGAGGCGAAGTGCTCGTAGAAAGCGTAGGCCTGCAATACAACGCGATTATAACAATTTATACAAGTTGTGCAGTAAATTTTTATGGTGTAATCCTTTCTAATAAATACCGTACGGTGAAATACTTATAACCTTAATAACACGCACACTAATGTGGGATAAATATGGGCCCACTTGGTTAATGTGGATACTACCTAAGGGGCCCAGAAAAAAACGAACCTCTTTATTTTTTTGTCAAAATAGATGGGCCCATACAGGGTATTTCACGTAAGTCATTTTTACAATTTCAATCTTAAATCTATCTAGAAAAATTTATTAAAATAAAGAAACAGTTAAACGATTTATAAAAGAATGGTATCAAATTAACTATGGTAGACAAATTTTAATTAAAAATTATAATTACATTATTTAAGTAATAACTAACACTTGTCCTACATTACTCTGGACATGGAGTACATTCAGGTAGCCTATAATAAGCTTTATGGTTTGCCCACACTTCCTCATGTTGATTAATGTAGATTTAATTGTTTGAAAAAAAAATAATAAATGGGATTCCCGTGGGTTGATAATAGGTAAACCGTAAATATTATTATGGCCTACCCATGTGTGGCCCAGTGTTATCAAAAGGAGTCGTAGGAGGATACAGCGTTATTATTATTTGAATATATAGACATTTAAGTACACTGTTAAAAAAAACCTGAATTTTACGTGCATATTTCTGTGATTATTTTCGGAAATTTACGGAAAGATTGCGTTTCTCTAACAAACAGACGGTTTGTCTGAAATAAACAGCTTGTTTTCGTTTTCTTTAAACACTTGACAAGAGAAAACGGAAAAACACAGTATTTCTGCGTGCAGAATTTCACTTAGGACCCGTATTAACGTAATTTCTCCATATAACCTCGCACTCAACAGCTTTTAGCCTCGTCACATCCGCCGACCGACTTAGCCACCATGTTTTTGTTTGTTTGTTTTGACCACATCTGAAGCAAGAAAGATAAATATACAGGTATGTTCATTTCTTTTAATAAAATAAGATTTTATTTAAAGATTTTATTTTCTATCTTTCTTTTCCATATATAGAATCCAGTTCTTGTCTATTTCTTATTTGTTTCTGTAATCTCTACAGTCCTATAATTGACCGTGGGCTGATTCCTAAAATTAATAATTCTGTTAGTTTACCAACACGCTTAACTACGTAAATTTAATTTAAATGTTTAAAAAAGCTGTCAAATATATGAAATAAACAATGTTCACCAACAAACAAGTGCACATTATTAAAAAAAATAATGAAATGATTTGAAATTATTACATTTAAATTCGATTGAAAAGCAATAGCCTTCGTGTAGCTCTAGTGCGACGATAATTTAAAACCTAACATAACCTCGGTTGAAAAGCACGGTTACGCTATCGCTATCAGCACAGCATGGTTTATTTTTAAAACTATGCAAGAGTATACATTTGGTAACCTTTCTCTTTAATAAATAATACTCTTTTTTGCTGATTTTAATGAATCAATTAGTGATTACGGATGTATGCAGATCACATGCTTTTATTCGATTAAGAAGTTACATACACTATTGTCAATGCTTTTTGTTTTGAAAAGTCGGCACTAAGAAAACACAATTTCCAATTAAATGCAAATTTTTTAACGAATTCAAAATTTAGGAATTGCAAGTGTCCGTTTAACGCTATTTTAGTGTTTATTTAGATAAAGCTGCTAGTGATATCTCATTTTCGGCTCACCGTGTACAAGTACATGTCGGTGATGTTCAAAAGCAATAGCTATTATATTTTACTAGAATACTAATTATAAGATTGTATTTTATTACTTAATACTATTAAATTGCATTAAAATTATTATTTTATACTATTCTCAAATCTGTATTGAGAGATATGGATAAAACAATTAATTAAAGGTACTCTTAGATTCTGGCTGCTCCCTCGCCCCTCTTCACAAAAAAGAGAAAAAGCGTTTTTAAATGACAAATAACAGTGATTCCGCCCTCTAGAAGGGAGAGTGTAGGCTTTATAGCCCATTACCCAGCTCGCCAGAAGAGACAGTCACAAGAGACACACAAAGAAGGACGACACAAACACATAGACAAATAACAACATTTATTGACGGTCACAACCATCCATGCCTGACCGGGATTCGAACCCAACCCCAGCAGCGCCAAAGGCCAGCATCGTAACGATTGAGCCACCGGGGCGTCAAAAGCGTTTTTAACTCTGATTATAAATTATTACTGTGCAAATACTATGGAAAACTTGCTCGAAAAAAAAAAAGCCTAAAATTCACAAATTGTTTAATTTTAGAAGGCTTAAGAAGATTTTGTCTGGTTATCTCCTGATTACCACTTAGTTCTTTACATTAGATCTTTTCATTCAAAATTGGAAATATGTATAAATTAATATATTATTTTTTTAGGTGCTTGCTTATCATAAATCTCCAAAGAGGGTCAAAAGTTCAGAAAAAGAAGAAAACTAAATCTGTAGTTCCTGTATAATTCTTAAATTAGTAGAGGTTTTGAAAAACCATAAGTCTTTTTCAATAATGAAAGAAAAATAAAACATTATTATATTCTGTAATTCTTTTGTTATTCAAATATTGTTAAATTGTATCAGTGGTGTATATCCAGGAGGGGGGGGGGGATAATCTCTCGTCCCAATATACTAAAAAAAATTTTTTTTTTACTATCAGAGACTATTCAAAGTCATGTATGTATAGTACAAATGCAGACACTTAAAAATTTATTATTTTTGACTACAAAGGTTACTGTCTTAAAGAGTCTCTCTGTTAAGGGTTGTTCAACGCCTTAGACACCCGACTCATTATCCCCTACCCATGATTTTGCCCTGGATATACTAACTGTAAAGTACAATACCATTTAGCCACAGAACAATACTAAATATATACATTATACAAAAAATTATTATTATTAGACATTATTTGTTTACGTTTTATATAACAAACAGGATGCATGTTTAAATTTCCCTATGCTTATATTTATAACACCATATATAAATGGTTATATTCAGAATGATGGATGGTTTAAATAGTATATAGAAACAAAATTGACAAGAAAAAAAGCAAAAACTTCTTGGAATTAACTAGAAAATACTATGTAAGTTTTCTGAATTTAAGAGAGAAATGCAAATTAGAAATTCATGAAATTAACAGGAAACAGCTAAATGAAAATTCCTGAAATTAACAGAAAAATTCTAAAATGGAAAATCCTGAAACTAACGGAGAAATTCCGAAATGGAAGATCCTGAAATTAAAGGAGAAATTCCGAAATGGAAGATTCTGAAATTAACAGAAAAATTCCGAAATGGAAGTTCCTGAAAATAACGGAAAAATTCCAAAACGGAAGATCCTGAAAATAACGGAAAAATTCCAAAACAGAAGATCCTGAAATTAACGGAAAAATCCCGGCAACTTGCTGCCAGTAGTTTTTCCGTTAATTCAAGGATTTTTTTCTTACAGTGTATAAAATTATGTTTAAATTTAATTTGAAAGCATTTTACTGATTTTTTAAAAATTATTTCTTACATTGAATAGTTTTCTTAGAGATAACTTTAAGCAAGAAAAAAAATATAAATTTGCCTATGTAAGGCATTCGATGTAGGCCCATGTTGTTTGATCAAAAATAAAGGGGATCCTTTCTTTCTAAGCCCATTATGTGTAGTGACCACGTTACCCAAATGGGCCCTATACGGATCCCACATTAATGTGTTTCCTGGGTATCTTTTCATTCAAATGCAATCCGAGTAAGATTTGGAGAAGGATTACAAAAGTTAAATTAATAATAAAATAACTTAAATAAATAAGATTATTAAAGTAATAAGAGAAAGTATAAAATTAACAAGTATATTTTAAAACTCGGGTGGCCAATGATGATGTTCACCGCAAATGATTCTTACATAGATTGTCTTGCGATTAGCAGAGGCAAAAGCGCGTTTTCTATTCCAGCTCTTCTGGTATTTACACTTCATGGCTTAAGGAATTGTACAACTAGGTGAATTAAGTGTTTACTATTTTCTAAAAAAAAAAATTAAGATGCACTTTGTAGTTCAAAAGTATTTGTGATTTCAGTCGCAGGTTAATTCAGTTAAAATTTAATGCAAAGCACATTTAAATGCATAAATGTTTGAAAATAATCTTTATATAAGAAATATATGTGCATGATTTTTTTCGAGAGTAAAGATATTAAGGAAATGAAAATCTATGATGTACATCGAAGCTACAAAAGTTGTCCTCACTGTAATGTGATAAAGAGCTCTTCTCATCAGTTATTGGCTTCCCTGCCATATTGACATAGCTTTTTCACATTAATTCCAGCACCATATAAACTACTTTCGAAAGTAATGGATGTCGAAAGGGCAGTTTTAGATACTTTTGGACATATTTAACTTATTTGCCCACTGTTAAAAATGCCATGCAAGATTTCACTAAAACTATGGCTCCTAGTAGCTGCAACGGATGTGTGGTGAAATGTGTCACCATATTTTTGGAATTCAATTGAACAATTTTCCTTATTTTTTTAATTAAAACATTAAAAATTGCTCAACCAAATTCCAAAAACATGGTGATTCATTTCATCACACAGCTATTGCAGCTACAAGGATTTTTTTGTGAAACCAAGCGCGAAATTTTTAAGACTGCCATACTTTAGGACAAGATAAAAAGAAATCTTAAAAATATCTTTGGAACGAGTGAAGGACTTACCAATCCATGTTCTGTCCAAGTATATCGAAACGAAGGACGGTGGAATGGTGAAGTAATCAACAAAGGAATATAACTCCAGCATAAACCACAGCTTGTCACTCGCAGCTATAAACTAAAAGATAAATAAAGAGGTAGTTATAGTTTCAATTTTTACATAAAAGTTGAATTAGAATGAGCATAAAAAACATTTACAATTAAATAGAAAAGTTATGAATAGCCGATAGTATAAAAATTCTAATCCTCTTAGGGGTAAGAAAATTTGCTATAGTTTAAACTTCTTTTCTCTGCATTTGATTTAAATTAAAAAGTTTAACTGAAAATTTAAATTCCTATTTTTTTAAAGTTGTATTTTGGTAGTAGATGGTTATAAAGGACTCCTCCATGCTTTTAATTTTAAAGTTAATTAAATTATTAAATTTTTATATATTTTTAATTACGTAAGCTGTTGGAAAACCTGATAGTTTGGTGACGATTTTATGCGTCTGCGTGCCTCAGTACACTGTAAAAACAAGGGAGTATTATTACACTTGTTTTGGGTTTATGAAATGCTATATAAGGTGTAAATATACACGACTTGTGGTGTTCGCACCAACATAAGTGTTATCATTCACTCAAAATGGTTTTTATTTATACTTAAAGAAAAATTGGTGTTAACATACACCAAGAATGTAGCCTTTCGACAACATTTTGAAAACGAAGCACCAAATTTAGTGTTACAGATCGAGCCAATCTAGCAATTCTTTGGTTGTAACGGGAAAATTAGAGCCGTATTTTGATAATTTATTCGTGATGTGCATGGTTTGAGTCTTACTTTAAAAATTTCTAGATAGAAAACTTATTTCAGAGTGCAGTTATTACTTTTAAATGATTGTCTATGTGTTTGCATTCAGTTAGCCCTAAACAACAGCATGAGTTTGATTTTGATGATGGTAAATCGTGTTTGTATTTGCCGAAAATGCAAAGTAAGCGGAACAATTATATTTATTCTTTACATAGATAACTGAATTACTACTGAATAATTTAACTAAAACTTCAATATTAGCAATTCTGGTTAAAACAAGAAAATTAGGGTTGTGTTTATATCTTTGTGCGCTAGCATATATGATTAAAATACATTGAAATGATAAGTATAATAACAGTATTTTCCCATAAGTCATTTAGCTCATTGAAATCTGAATTATTTCAGTGATTAACTTTTCGACTATGAAATCATCATTACACTTTCATAAATGATATTTTATTTACGTTTTGTTTGAAAAAACTATAAAATAGTTAAACTGAGTTTAATTGCACAATTTTTTTAGCTATATAGATAGTTGAGTAACAAAATAAACAATGTCTGGCCACCCTATTGATATCTTTAATTTACGTTAAGTATTAACAAACATTAATTTTGTTTGAGTTAAGCTTTTGTATAATATGTGTACATTTTCATTTTATCTGTTGTAGCATGTATAAAGGTATCCTCGTTGAGTTCAACTCAAGTCGCAAATCAACTCAAGTTACAAAATTAGCTATTTTTAACCTTACAAGTACCAGAACACCCTGTTAGGTCATTAGGTGTTTAAGAATACCAAATCAATGGTGGCGTTTTATCACACCAAAAATGGTGGCAACAGAGTAGCCACCAAATGTGGTGTTTCTACACACCAGTCAATTATCGGTGTTTCATTACACCGATTTAGTGGTGGTGTTTCATTACACCACTTTTGGTGGCTACTTTGTTGCCACCATTTTTGGTGTGAAGATACACCAAAATTATTTACAGTGTAGGTGTTTTATTTATAAACTGATACGTAAATGTATTCGCTTCGTTGTGGTACTAAACTTTCTTAGTTTCTATAAATAATACGGAATATACTCGTATGTTCAATACTCACACGTATAAAAAAGTAGACCATAAAAAATATATTTAGCGCTAAGTCTATCTGCTGGGTGGTGTTGGTTGCCCATGATTGGCACATCTCCACTCCATCACTGAAACACATTAGGCAGAAATAAATATACCAGCAGAATTACACGAAGCAAAAACATTAAAAAAAATCTAACTAACAAAATCTACTAACAAAACTGCATTCCGCCCTCGGACACAAGTTAATAGCAGAATATATAAAGTTTTATTTTTCTTTATCTTTAAATATATGTATCCTTATGGATATTGATATCGATCTTTTTAGAAAAGAGAAGTAGAAAATTTATATTATTAATTATATTATATTTATAGGGACTTATACTATTTCAGTATTAAAGAATTAATTTTTGAACGAAAGGGCATAAAGTGAAATAAAAAAAGCAGCATATTTAAATTATTTAATAAAAACATTTTAAAATATTTATTTTAATTCTAAGACTCGAAGATAGCTTTATGGAGATATTGGAATCAAGCAGCTTATATTAAATTTTAATGGATTTTCAGAAGTGAAACTATAATCTTTATCACAAACTATACGAAAAAATAAAGAAATTGATTTATTGAAATATAATTATATTATAAGTATAATTCATGTACCAAAATGTTAAAAATTATTAATACTAAAACATTTAACATTAAAATACTGCTTAAAGTTAGAAATATTAAAAAAATTGGGACATTTCGACTAAATAATAACTAAAGCCAAATACAACATCAAGATGTTATCAGAAACTTGAAAACACATATACTTTATACAAAATTACTTAATACATAAATATACCATGCAATTGCTACTTTGGCAAAACACCGAACAATCGTTTGAAAGCGAAAATAAAACCAGCTATCATGCTACATTTAGAATATATAATAAACCAACTCACACACAATACTTACACATAGAACCAGGGTAAATATGCTCAATGTTTATAGTTGCTCACAATGGTTACTATAAACACACTCAGGTAACACATAAAGAACTAGTTTATTCGAAAAAGTTTAGAATGTGTTTAGAACGTAATAAAAAAATGTTAAACAAACGCTGTTTTTAGTTTTGAATGGAAGTTATCAAAGATGCTCGTAATTTCTCTAAATTTTTATTACTCATTTCAGTAATATTTGTTCAATAGATTTTTTCGAAAAATAAAGTGTGCACAGTTTAATAATTGATCAATGCTGGTAAGTAGAATTTTGTAATAATTTGAATTTATTGGTTGCATCTGATACAATTTTTCTAGAATTCAATTTTTATAAAAAGGCGTAGACTTCAAACATAGTTGATGAAATATAAGTTTTATTATGTGTTTTTTATAAATAAATCTAAAACATTAAAAAGTTGGGTTTTAAGGCAAAAAAAAATATCCCCATGCAAGCCCAAACAATTCTATCTAACATCTAACATGCATGACACATCAATAGCAGGGTAAATATTCTCTGCCTTTCATGTGATATCAAAGCAGACTTTTACTGTATGAAAATTCAAACTAAGCAAGACATTTCAAGCGCTTATGTGATGTTCGCTAGTGAGTAGTTTCATATTGTTGTGTTTACATATCGTGGTTTTATTGGGGTTTCAATGCGTTCTAGAATATATAATGTCAAATAACTTAAATGAACAAAAACGTAATAGAGACTAAGATTATGCGCACAATCAGAAATGCGTAGTTAAATTCCAGAAAATTACCCGCTAATTTTTTTTGAATTTAGGCTTATTTATTTAATTGTTTAAACATTTGGTGAATTTATATATTTGTAGTAAATGTTATGGAAATGAATAAGTAAATAAAAATAGTTTTGGATTTCTTAAATAATTAAAAATGTCTGTGAGTAGCATAAGTTTACATTAAGCAGAAACGTATTAAACATTTGCCATTTTTTTAATATTTAGTTTAATCTTTTGGATCCAATTCAATTTTTTTAATTCTTAATTGCACATTTTCCAAACTCTCCATCAACTTTAAGCATTATAAATCACAAATAACTAGCTAATTAAGCAAATGTGAAATGTGCCGAATATCTAATTAAAATTGATAGCTGTAACTATCTTTATCGATTTCACTATCTGAATCGTTACAGCTAAAAAAAAATTAAAAACAACCGAAAAACATCAAACGAATATTTTTAGCAATAACCCGCGAGTTTCAGAAACGCGGCTATTTCAAGAAATTTACAAATATATTTTGGGTATCATTTGAAATTTTTTCTCTCGTCGGTTATTTAATGTTAGAGATCGTGGCACTTATCCAAATACAGAGTTCGTGAGAATTTGAAGGGCTGTTTATATATTTACGATTTTTTTTTTATTTCTTGTTATATTTTTTGTAAGATTTTTTTTGCCATTTTTCCCCCCTTCCTATTTAGTAGTGCAAAAATAAAGCTTATAAATGCATTAAAAGTTTGTTTGTTGCGCACCGGTTCTCATAATTATAAGAAAAGCTAAAAGTTTATGTTTTTAGACTCCATTTCTTTTATTTGCAATTCAGATACTAAAAGTAAAAAATTAAAATTTATTATTAAAATGCATTAAGTAAGTTATGCATAATTAGTATGCAAACTTATACGAACGAACATTTTTACTTATAAAAACAGTTTTCTTTTTTTTAATGTAAATAGTTTTATTTTTTAATAAAAAATGTCTCACTATTCCATTTTGTTTGCCTCCTAATCTACTTACAAAAATTCTGTTATTTAAAAAAACTCAAGTTTCAATTATTTATACAAAAATTTAACGTTTACCTATTGTTGAAGGTATTTTAGTACCTATAAATTTGAAGTACTTGTTTAATATTTAAATGTGATGATAGTGTTGCGCGTGTGCAAGTAATTTTTTTATTTTACTCTTTTGGAGAACTTTTTCTAGTTTTGTTATTGATCATAAAAACCAATTATTCAATATACTTATCAAAGAAAGTCTCTGATTTTTTTCATTCAAAATAAATGATCTTTTTATATAAACTGAAATGTATTAAACCAATGTATTTGTACCAAATCTATATACCTACACTGTTATCTTTTTTAATGGCATAAAATCATTACCTTTCATAACTTATTATTATAAATACTTTATGTGTCTTTAATCAGTACTAATGGTAACAAACATAAATCAACTGTAATGGATCCCGATGCAATTGATACCAAATGAGAGTCTAGCAGAGAAGGATAAGGATGGGTAGACATAGAGTCCCTCTATATTGACTACACAAAAGTCGCGACAACTTATGGTTTTGGCTAGATGGCGAACATTTCTTTTCACCATCCGAGACAATTTCATTTGAAGAGAAACCGTCTGTCCCATAGAGCTAAGGCATTAGTTTTAAAATCACAGCTTTTGCAAAAGAATTGCTTTGTCATGTTATCCCATTTTTGCTAGGTATGGGAATCATCATAACATCAATTGAAAAGAAAGTAACATCCGGTTATTTAGTTATTATTAAGTTTTTAAATAGTGTCACCATCTGCTGTATGTTTTTGGTATCTCAAAATTTCAAAAATATATAATTACATAACTCGATAACATTTTCATTTAAAATTTGTCTCATTTCGATGTTATGTTGATTCCGGTACCTGGGAAAAAGGACTAACATGACACAGTAATACTTCTGCGAAAGTTGTGTTTCCAAAACTAATGCAATAGTAGCTCTATGGGACGGACAATCTCTCTGAATTTCATGCCAATTAGAGCCTTCTAAGGCAAGTAACCCACCAAGTGTTAATTGTAAAAATGAGCTTGGTTGTCATGACTCTTTCCGATTATGTAGTCAATATTTAGTGACTCTACTTTGGGAAGGGTTTTTCGCATAGGAGGTTGTGCCGATGCTGAGGATAGAGTAAGGTATTGATTTGTTCTACTCACCCTTTTGTGGAGTGTCCAGTGCTGGGGGGAAAAATAAAAGGATAAGGTTCAAAAGTAGTTAATAAGTTTCGATGTTTTTTATCGGTCATAGAGAAGGAAGAGGAAACTCAGTAACCCAATTCTGAAGGGGCCATTGAAAAAACAAATATGTGAATTTTCAATACAGCAGATTCCCGCTTATCCGAAAGGTACGGGACCAAAATTGAGCAGCAAAATTAAAAAAATTACTGCATATTTTGAGAAATAAATCCAACTTTGAGAAATAAATCTAACTTTGTAAGTACTTATTTATTTTTTGTGTATTTATTTATGCGTATACATTTGATATTTTAACCGAAAGGATCGGGAATTATTTTTTGATATACCGAATTTCGGATAAACGGGACTCTACTTCTGTACTTAACTTTGGCTTCAAAGGTTGAATGCGACATGTTTAGGGTATTTAACTAAATCAAAAATGATTAATTTCAGCCAAAATGTAATAAATAAATATTTAGGATACCCCCTTCTTCACTTCATGCTTTGTCGCACTGAGGAAGTAGCAGGAATCGAGTGATTGTTTTGATTTTGATTGTTTTATTTCTGTAACACCGCAGTTACATACTTCGAGCATTTGCTACGAGCAGCCATTTCAGCGTGGCCTTGATTTTTTCAAGGTAAGGATTTAACATGCAGATACTCTAAGCCTCCACTGAAACTGGCTCTCAAGGTCACGAACCCATCTCGTTTGGTTTGGCGTCAGCGTCAGCGGAAGCTTAGAGCATCTGCATGTAAAATTGTTACCTTGAGAATATTAAGGCCACGCTGAAATGGCAGCTCGAAGCAAATGCTCGAAGTATGTAACTGCGGTTTGACGCTCAAGGCACATTTTGGTTATTAATACAATTGAACTTTTACTACATATTATTTTTTCTTAATAACTCATTTACTTCGAAGAATGATTATCGCTTAATGAAAATTTTTTAAACTTATAGGCCATAATATATAAAGGTATAATGGCCGATATAAAAATTCACAGAAAATTAATGAATAAAACAATGAATTTGTGTGAAGATATTTTTGTATTTAGTTTATAAACTAACTTTGAATCTTAGGCTAATGTATATTTAAAAGTACTTTTATGCAATAATAATATACTGACGTGTTACAAAGAAACTTCAAAATGCTATTTTCAAATCCCCCAATAAGAATTGTTGTAGGAAGGAGAAATTCATAATTTTTGATGCGACCTATTTAACCGTTATTAAAAATTATAATGTAAAAAAAGTTAATTTAACACTGTTGCATTCCAAAATAAAAATTGAAGTATTTTATTATTATTTAATATATGTCACTGCAAAAAAAAAGTTAAAACTAAATAAAAATTTAAAATGTTACATTTACTCGTGTTATACAGATATACAGATTGACTTAATAATAATTTTTTTTAACCACTTATAATTTCTTTTACACAATTTATGAGTTAATTTGTATAGTGAGTTCAAAAACTGCAAAGGAAATGTAATAAGTTGCGTATTAAAGTTAATGAATTTGTACAACTTAAGTTGTGTTGTTTTACTAATTAGGTTCAAATTCATAAATTAGACGCCAGGATCACGACTCTATTTTAAATTGTATAAAATAAAAATTTACATTGGTAAAAGTAAACAGAAAAAACATTAATTAAGATTAATTGCGATACGTTAAAAAAAAACACATTTTCGGAAACTGATAAAAACTTTTACTCCTCTTAACAGGAAAAGTTTACAACTTGTATATTGGAAATTTTGCTGCGACGTTATATTTTAAAGTACTTTGTTTTTTTTTCATATTTTGGTACAAAAATCTAATAAATAAGGCTTTAAAATTTGAAAGGAAATAAAACTCACAATTTTGCCCTGAAAGTTATATTGTTAAGTACACCTTTGTGGTTATAAATTATACAAAATTTAAATTGAAAATTTATCTTTATCTTCCAAGACACTAAATAAAATAAAGTGTATAACCGATAATATGGATCAATAAATATTTGAAATACTACTTTTAAAAAATCATATTGAAAGTTTTTCAAATTAAATATGATAGAAAATTATTTAGATAGGAATTATTTTGCTCGATTTAATATAAAAACAACAACTTTAAGAAATTAAAAAATATTGCAAAATTTGCTATCGCAATTTGATTACAAGTCAATTTTCTATCAAATGTCGTATAAAAAAAAGAAAAATATTTAAATTTTGTAATGAACATTTTCAAAATCTAATTTTAAGGAGGGACGTTTGTTTATATTTAATTACTTGCAGAATTACTAATCAGTTAACATTACTATCTAATTTTATAGTGCTATCCAAAAATTTCATAACCATTTTAATAATCAAATTTTTTATTAAAAACCTAATGTGTTTTTATACATAAGAACCATTTTTAAAAACATTTTGAATGTGATTTAAAATAAATAATTTATTCTTAATTATAGTTTTTTACCCTAACTAAGCAAATATACTAAAATATTGAAACTATACTTTTAAAGTTAATTAATGTTTACACGGCATATAACTATTATAAAGTGGTTTATAAATATTATACTTAGTATAATACAAACATCATAATTAAGATATCATTGATTAATGGTAGGATAATTACATGATATCGAATTTTATTTATTACGTTCAAAAGGGTTTTGAACCGTTAAATGTTAAAAATATGGCCTTAGGTTTCACCAAAATATTTTTCCTGGTAGATGCAATCGCTGTGTGGTGTGAAGTGTTTCATCATATTTTCGGTCTATGGTTGAATCATTTATCTGGTTTTGGTTTCTAAAACCTACAAAATGGTACAACCGAATTCTGAAAATACGGTAAAAAACATTTCACCACAAAGACATAGTATAGGGGAGAGTGTTGTACCTTGGGTTGGGACAATTTTTACATTTTAATTTTTTCTTCGATAATTTTAGTCAAAATAAAAATTTAAAAGCAACATTTCAACACACCAATATATTCCTCTATAATATATTTTTTTAAATCCTGGCAGCTTGAAATTAAAAAATTGCCACTCATTTAAAGTAGAGAGGATAAACTATCCCAAGGTACAACATAGTGTTGTACCTTGGGACATACCTTATAATTCAGTCAATAGTCATACACTTGAACAATTTTGTGTCAGGAAACAAAACTTTATTGCTTTTTCAAGGAAATACACAAATAAAACTTCATAATTCAAGAATAATTTAAATTATACAGCAAAATTGCAAGTCCAAATTATTTAACATTATGTGATGATACAATATGCTTTACTGTCCCAAGGTACAACACACTACATGCCTTAAATAAAAGCAAGATAGTGGCCAATCTAAATGCATTATCATTATTTTCTCATAACCAAAATATTTTAAAATCTGCTCTTTTATGAAGAAAATAAAATGCAGTTGACTTTCTGTAAAAGTACAAAGGTAAAAAATTATATTAGAATGAGAAAAATATTTACTTTGGGGTAATGAAATATTATTTTTTGTCACCAATTCATCAATTCAATGATGCTAGTGTTAAATTTTATTATGTTGATGATGTCTGTTGGTTAAGGCTACTATTAGAAATAAACAATGCATGAATATTGCCAATAGATTCTTAGAAATTGTCAGTGTCCCAAGGTACAAGCGTCCCAAGGTACAAGCGTCCCAAGGTACAAGCGTCCCAAGGTACAACACTCTCCCCTATACTAAAAACCATTATTCTGGTGAAACAAAGCACAACATTTTGAACATTGTTTAATTTTGTTGGTTCAAAATACGTTTGAACATTGTTTAATTTTGTTGGTTCAAAATACGATTCATTATTCATTTTAAATAAATATATATTTTTAAGGAACCATTTGTGTTAAAAAATAACTCTTCTAATAAGAATCGTCTTATTCTCATTACAATAATTACTTTTTTAAAAATTGAATTAAATTTAGTCATTAAAAATCTGTTTTTAAAGCCTTTCGTGGTACACTGCTCAAAACAATTAGGGAAGCGCATGGTTTAAACCCTTTCACCCCCATTGATGCCATTTGGAATAATGAGCTTACGTTTTTTTACACTAAGTTTAGCTCTCACTTATTTATCGTTAGTGGAAGAATCATGTTTTCGAAGAATTAAATAATGTTTGTTTTAATTAAATGAAAATATGAAAAACATGGTAACATAAATTCACACTTCATTTGTTTTTTGAAATAAATTGACTCCATATCCTTCCTTATTGCATTCTTAAATGTTTAAAATTTGATTTTAACTTTTTTAATAAATAAATAAATTATTCTAAAATTCATTCAAAAGTCATGATTCTAATTCCCTCCCCCCCCCTAAAGTTTTAGTTTAAAAAAATCCTGATTTTTCCCTGTTTTATTACCATGTCATTCTGGATGCTTAATGAATCTATTTCACAAATTTTAGATTCTTAGAATAAAAAATTAAAGTTAGAACTGGTTAACACAAGTACGCAAAGTGCTCCCCTAATTGTTTTGAGCAGTGCAATTAATTATTTTTTATTCGGTAATTTTGAGAAAAAATTCAAATTAGTTTCGAAATTATTTTGAATAAAATTCCATACCGTGAGGCATCGATGAAGTAGATGACTAATGACGCTATACTAAGTAGGAACACCAGCACCACCTATAAAAACAAATATCACATTACTCATTATTGTTATTATTTTAACTTAATTAAAAATTAACTATCAAATAACAAGATGTGAAAAATTATGAAATTGAAACTGATAAGATATTAACTTTATAATATATTTATTAATTTACCAATTCAGTTAACAGTATAATTACTTAATTCCTAAATGTGAGTAAATTAAGCTTGAAACATCCTGTTGGTAGCAGAATTATTAAAAAATTTCTTTTTGTCATAATGTCACTGTAATACAGAGTTGCACAAAAGTTTAGTCACAACACAACGTGTTTGTTTTATACAAAATTATTGAGGCACAAAATAAAATCTTTATATGAATTATTCATCAATTCGCATTAAAATCATAATTAACATTAAATAGGGATAAAAACAATTAATGGCAAGTTTTGCACCAAAATGGCATGAATGACAAAAATCTGCTTGCAAGTTTAGGCACACTAAATAAAAATAGAAATTCATTAATCGAATAAATAATTTTAGCATTTCCATTTTAGCCTTTTCTAAAGCTCCCTTTAGCTCCGGAACGGTGGAATATACTGTTTGTCACTGGCATAAACTACTCTAATAAGGATTCTTCAAAAACTTGCGATGGGATTAAGGAAATAGAAATTACTTCTCTAAAAATATATGGTCAAGTACGCATCAGGTTAAATTTATTTCACATTCTTAATATTGTTTGATAAATTTATTAAATAAATATATTTTCAATTTTCAATTTTTTTATCAAATATTTTCATTGCGATTTCATTCAAATATGTTTCAATTCTACAACTGTACTTTAAAAAATTAAAACTTATAACTTTTAATAAGCATAAATGTAAATAATGTTGATGCTGTGTGTAAAGTCACATTTTTTAATAAAATTTAAATTTACAACTTCTAACTTTAAAAGTATAAAAATGTGTATACAATGTTTCGCAATCCGAATTCTACATAAATTTTATTAAGTAATGGTATACTGTCACTTGATTTGCTGCTTAGCAGTATTTTGAAAATTTTAGTTTTTTAAATTCAACTATATAAAACTAAAATATAAACATTTATGAGACGAAAATGTGTTCTTATGTTATAAAAACCTTAGCATCTCTTGACTAGTGACCTACTGAGGCAAATAAAGTTACTGTTAAACGAATTCACTTTGACCAAAATTGTTTAGGAATATTTGACCATGCAAAACATTTTCGTATACCATAGTTAAAAGTATCTAAACCCCATATTTAGTAATTTATAGCCTCTTTTCACTCTCAGAAATAACACTTTCATTTTTGACGATCCATGAATCCTCAAGCCTCATTTCGTTAATTTTGAGGTTTGTTTCGTCAAACTATCAGGCGACTTTTGAGTAAACGCGAATCCTCACTTTTACAATCGTGATTTGACGATTCTGTATCTTGACTTTGAGGAAACTGAATCTCATTGTTGTACTCACACGCTCAAAAATGACGAAATATTTCTTTAGATTAGACGACATTAAAATCCTCATAAAAATGACGATTCAAATTTCCTCACTTTGAGGAAATGAAAACTCGGAGCATTTGTCAGTAAAGGAATCGTCGAAATTAAGTAAAATGTCGTCGTTTTTGTGCATTCATTTTTAAGAGTGTTACAGAACTTTGGCACAAAGGTTCGTAAACTTGTTTCAAAAGACGTTTTAGGTTGCATCAGAAATGAAATTACGTTTCTCTGCACGTTTTTATGTATCATCCAAACTTTTTTTGTTGCCGTTGAAAACGTGAGAGGGCGGAACTAGACATTCTCTAGAGTAAAAGACTAAAATAGAGTATCTTATAGTAGAAACAACTTTCAAAACTATTTCCGTGGATTTTTTATTGTGTAGAACGTGACTGAATGAAGCTTGTATAGTTCTTGAAATTATTTTAAGGAGATACACTTCCTTAATATGGATAAACAGGCAGGTTAAAGCGTAGTGGTCACATCATGAGTTTAAATTTCCAACTTAATTCTACTTTTAGCTTCCATACTACGTTTATAAGTAATTCGTAAAAAGCGGAAGCTTTAAGCTTTTATAAAGGCTATGTCCGTCCGTCTATATGCCTGTCTGTCCGACCGTTACCCACTTTCTAAGCTCAAACTACAAATTGTACCGACAAGTGTAGGCGGGAATCGAACCCCCACCCGGTACAGAAATTCCATTTTTATTTAATGTTTTCACTGTTTCTACTTCGTAAAACGCACGAGAAACTTTATTGAAGATACTAATAACACATTTAGGAATATTTATTTTTGGAATATAAATCAGTTTAGATTGACGTCATACTACTTATCAAAATCGAGTTCTTCTGATAGTTCATTATGTGTGTATTTGCATGCGTCAAGTGTTGAGTGGCAACTTAAATTCGGAATGAAAATAAATTCTTTCTGAAGCTCCGATTGGTGAATCAAGGTCAGGTGCTAAAACATTGCACCAATCGGTGCACTTCAAAGAAGTCAGTTGGAAATTTGAAAGTAATTAATAATTTTGAAATAACCTTTTAATTTTTTAACTATTCATAACTCAAATTAAAAAAAAAAGTTAAAACATTTTTAGCAAAGGTTTATTCCCCTTATAAAATTATATACTTATTTCGAAATTCCACCAAATCTACGTAATCGGAAATTGAGGTCTCAATCATAAACTTTGCCATTCATTAATGACACATTCAAATGCATACTTCCGCCCCAATTTACAGCCCCCGTTCAAAGGGGCGGCCCTACCTAAATACCTAAAAATAGTCAAAAAGCGCCCTTAAAATTCCCAGCCCCAGCCCAGCATTGGAATATCGACCTCATCTCAAATCCTATTGGCCCACATGTTGCCATGACAACCAGCCAGCTATTAGAGCCTGTTGCTCTTCCAGTGAATTACGTCATTTCTGACGTCACAGAAACAATCTCAAACTAAAACGTGATGAACCTGAAGCTGAAGCTAATAATATAAGGTAAGGATATGGGGATTTTTGTCTCAGTTGATTCGTCGACATTTACCTATTGATTTAGCGCCCTGTTTGAGATGAAGGGTTTGTGATTTTAGTGAGAGGAAGACTGCTAATTTTCAGATTAGGTGCAGATCGGGGATCGAAAGAGTTTCTAATTTCAATTACTTAATATTTAATGTATGCTAATAAAAGCATTGAGATGGTGTTAGAGATATTAAGCGCGTTTACATGAGCCATCGAATCCATGGAATGCCAAAATCCCATTAGGGGAAAAAGAGGTCGAGCAGGATTTTTAACCCAAATGAGTTTCTAACCAAAGTCTGTGGCCGAATCCATGGTATGAAACGTCAAACCCTCCTTCATTGGAGGGTTTGCGAAACCCTCCATTGATTTAGCGTCCTGTTACCTATTGATTTAGCGCCCTGTTTGAGATGAAGGGCTTTCGATAGCAGTGAGAGGAAGGCGGCTAATTTTCAGCTCTGATCGGGGACCGAAAGAGTTTCTAAATTCAATTACTTAATATTTAATGTATGCTAATAAAAGCATTTATTCTTTACAAATTATTTTAATTTTTTTCAAAGCATTTTGAAGTACGAACAATGATAAAATAATATGTTAACTATAAATAAGTTATACGGCTTTTTGTGTTGTATTTATAGCACACAAAATGTGTGTATATTTAGAGTTTAAGGCGTGTCCCTAAGTAACTATTAAACATAATTCTTTTAACCGTTTCTTTGAAAAACAAACTATTTTAGCATACATTTGTATGGAAAGTATGTTTAGATTAAAAGTATACGAGTCAGATTTTGCACGCTGCAAACACGTTTGTCAACTGTCAACTATTTTTTTAATCCTTTCCCCCTTGCGAGTTTTTTTTTACAAAACTCAATTGATTGGTTATTGAGTTTAAGAACTATTTAATATCTAAATTTGAAATGTAACTGCAGTTATATTCCGAAAAAATAGCATTTATTGAATTATAAAAAAAATTATCACGTGAAAAATAAATAAAAGCGTTTGTCATGCAAAAAGAGACATCAAGTATTTGTTGAAATAGAATAATATTCGGTATTCCAGTAATCTGGATAATATCTGCAAAATAAAAAATGCCAAATAATATTTTAAAATATATGGTTCCAAAAGCTCAATATTTTTTTAATTTATCAATTCAATTTTTTTTTATTTACTCAATTTCCCTAATTATTATATTATTTTAATTATCATTTAATTTTATGAAAGTCAAGTGCATAATTATAAATCAACTATTAAGATTTTTTCTGCAAGTAATTGTATGTGCTTTTTAATAGAATTTTGAACTTGGTTATAGAAAAGTTAGTTATTCCGATTTTCAAAATATGCACAAAAACTAAGAATTTATAATAATATATTTTGCATGGCATAATTTGTTAATTCTAAAGTATTATTACGCGTTAATGATTATTATAAATTAGATAGAATTTTTGGTATTGGAATCTTATACAGCAAAATATTTGAAATCGTTGAGTAGAATTGTTTTTACAAATTATTCAAATTTTTACAAAATACTAATTTATGTCCAGTGAGATAAAATGCAAGTGCAAAAAAATGCATGTTGTTGATGAACAAAATATGCAATACAAATCCCATATATGCATACAAATCCCCCCGTAAGACTAGCTTGGGCTCACCTTACATGGTAAAATTATTATTTATTATATGCTTATGAATTATTTATTATATGCAAAACTACACTGCTCAAAACAATCAGGGGAGCACTTTTTAATTCCAACTTTAACTTCACTCCCAACTTTTTAATTTTTATCCTATAAATCTGAAATTTGTTAAATAGGTTCACTATGCATTCGAAATGAGAAAAAAAAACAAGAGAAAAAATCTTAAGTTTTTAATACTTAAATTTAAAGGGGGGAAATGGAATAATAACTTTTTAATAAATTATAACAATAATTTTTTCAAAACTTTTTTTGTTAAAAATAGTTGAAATATATTTTTAAACATCTAAAAAATGCAAGCATTAAAAATTTAGGGTCAATTTATTTTCTAAAACTGTTTGAAAGTGAAATTTACTTTACCTTTTTTTTCATATTTTCATTAATATTAAAAAAAATATTAAATTCTTCAAAATACGTTATTCTTCCATATAATGATGTATCTAACGATACATAAGTTGCGAATTTAACTTAGTCAGAAAAAAATCACAAACTGATGATTCCCAATGGAATCATTGGGAGCAAAAGGGTTTAAAACATGTGCTCCCCTAATTGTTTTGAGCAGTGTAGATAATTTTACTTTTTCCAGATATATTTATTTACGTGTTGGATTTTTAAAAATGTAATGCATGATTTTAGCTTCCACACTCCGTTTATAACGTTTAAAGTGGAAGGTTTTATAATCGTTCAGTCCGTCTGTCTGTCTGTCACCCACTTTCACAGAGTGAACCGCAGGTCTTACAAACAAGTGGGATACGTCATATTGAAGCAAAAAATCAGTTTAGGCTACATTCCAAATTTCATTAAAAAATTTAAATTTGAAGTTTATTTAAAATTTCAATAACTAAAAATTTAATGTACATTGAAATAGCATGCAAATTCCATTTTTATTCAATATTTACATTGTTGCCATGACATCAAACGTCCTAGAAACTTTATTAAAAATAAACAAGTTGGCTTGTTACAGAATCTGTCACTTACACCGCTTCCACACAACATTTACGCACAACAGGAATGACGCTAACAACACCTTAGAAAAAAATTCGCCAAGCAGGGCCTTAAGCTAGTTCTAATTCAAACTTTTATAAGTCAAAATTAACACTTTTCTTTAATTTTCTTCTGCAGATTTGATAATTAATCTTTATCGTTTGCTAATTTTTTTTTAAATTCGAAGGATAATGATACATTTTATAAATAACTACTTTTTTGCAGCCACAAGTTTACATTTCGGAAAATGAATTTGTGAAATTGTTGTTTTAAAATAAAAGCGAAACTTTGCATATTTTTATGCATATTTAGAATTTTTTATGCATCTTTCTTCATTCATATGCAATGAACCTTCAAAATAACTTAATTGTTCAATTACAACAATCCCAATGGAATTATATCACACAAAAAAAATATTTTTACAAGAATTTTATTCTTATTTTTAATAAAGTTTCTCGGCCGTTTGATGTCATGGCAACAGTGAAAATCTATAATAATAAAAATGAAGTTTTGTGTGTGTGTATGTATGTATGTATATATGTCTCTCTGAAACTCACAAACTAGACATTTGTTTGACTCGTAACTTGGTACAAATACGTAGTTCATACTTGAGTTGTAAAATAAGAACTTTCAGAGCTCAAAGTGTTCTATTTTTAGAGAAAATTCGAATTTTCTGGGAAAACTACACCACTTTGGCTCAAATCCGACGATTTCTTTTCTTTCCTGATGCCATCTGAAGAAACAATTAAATAAAACTTTCAACGAAAATAAATAAAATTGAAAATGTTTATTTTATTGTGTTGCCATAACTTTCAGAAACTAAATTCATTATTTGAAAATAATTGATATGTTTCAAGTGACGTGTTTCCAACAAGTCTTGATTCCTGGATTTCTTATGGGTTTAGTTGATGATTTCGTCAATGATGGTTCTGTTGATTACAAATATGCATGTTCAAACAATAAATGTGTAGTTTACCTATAAGTTCTAGAGCTGTCGTTAGGTCTTTATTTTCTCGCCAAATACGTTGCCAATCCCGCCAAATTATAATAAAAACTCGCCAAATGGGCAAATGGTTTGTTGAGCTATTACTGAACAATGATGGTTAATAAAGATCATCGCACGAGCTGCATGTTAGGGTTTTATGTCTTTACTTTTTCGCCAAATACATTGCCAATCTCGCCAATTCATTGATTAAAACTCGCCAAATGAGCAAAATGTTTGTTAAGCTATTACTGAACTATGATAGTTAATAAAGCCATCGCACTAGAGCTGCATATAAGGGTATTATGTCTTTATTGTTTCGCCAAATATGTTGCCAATCTCGCCAAATTATTTATTAAAAATCGCCAAATGGGCAAAATGTTTTTTAAAATAATTTATAAGCTGGTTGGATATGCTAAGATCGTTGTGTTAGAGCTGTATAATGTGTGTATTTGTAGCTATATCTATTTTCTCGCCAAATTATTTACCAAAACGAGCCAAAAGAGTTAAAAAAGGTTTTATGTATTTATGAGGGAATTGTGATGACATTTATGAGTACATTTTACAGCGTATTTTTGATTTTAGAATATTAGGGCAATGAATTGAGATTTTTTACTTGATAACGAGTGGAAAGAGAATAACTTAAGTTTATGATTTTATAACAGGTTATATGGTACACATACTTGGATCGATTTGATATTTATTTAATCCGTGCGAAGTGCGGGTATAAATTTGCTAGTATTGAATAAAAATGGAATTCGCATGTTATTTCAATGTAGATTATTTTTTTTGCTATTTATATTTTAAATAAACTTCTAATTAAAATTTTTTAATGAAATTTGGAATGTAGCCTAAACTGATTTTTTGCTTCAAAGTGACGTATCCCACTTGTTTGTGAGACTTGCAGTTCGTTCTGTGAAAGTGGGTGACAGACAGACAGACGGACGGACTGAACGATTATAAAACCTTCCATTTTTTACGTTATAAACGTAGTGTGGAAGCTAAAATAAAATTCTTGAAAAAATATTTATTTTTGTGATATAATTCAATTTAGATTGTTGTAATAGCACAATAAAGTTATTTTTAAGGTTCATTATATATAAATGAAGAAAGATGCATAAAAAATTCTAAATTTGCATAAAAATATGCTATGTTTCGCTTTTATTTTTAATGCGACATTTACTAATTTATTTTTCGAAATGTAAACTTAAGGCTTCAAAAAGATATTCATTTAAAAAATACATCATTATTCTTCGAACTTTAGAAAAATAGCAAACGATTAAGATTAATTATCAAATCTTCAAAAGAAGATTAAAGACAAATATTAATTTTTGCTTAAAAAAGATTGAATTAGAACTAGCTAAAGGCCCTGTCTGGCGAATTTCTTTCTGAGGTGCTGTTAGTGTGTTTCCTGTTGAGCGTAAATATTGTGTGGAAGCGGTGTAAGTGACAAATTCTGTAACAAACCAACTTTCATCCCGAAAAAATATATCTGTATCTTTAATATTCATACATTATGGGGAAAATACTGAAAAAAAAAATTAACTGCATTGAAATTTAAATAATTTCAATTCTTAAAATTTTTGCCAAATGGCAAAAACCTGCAACAAAATTCCAATTTTGATACGAATGATTAGAAAACTACTAAATATATTTTAAAGTAAACCTCTTGAACTATAATTATTTTTTCGAAACAATTTATTTGTATTTAGTACTAATATTATTGTACTTTGAATATTGCGAACGACGTAATTTCACAACAGTTAATAACTTCACTCTTTAATTTTGAATAAACTTTTACTACTGTCATCTATGAGGGTTATTAGTAACTAAAACTTCCAAATGAAATGTAGTAGATGAAAAAAACATATATTTGTTGAGAGGGAGCTCTACTTCAATAGAATAAAGTGGATTATGTAACTTGTTGCCATATGGCAACAGTATGCATTAGAGGGTTAAAGAAAAAAAAGAAGGCAACTGTCTTAGTAAATAAACAACTTAGTTTATTTTCTTCCTTTGAACTGTTTATGCGTAAAGGAAAACAAGTTTTACAGTATAACTATAAAGTATTAGTAAAATAAATTGCTGACATAATGTTTAAAACAAATCTAACTTAGTTAACACTTGTGTAAATAAATTAAATTTGATACTAAACTTAAATATATTTGATGATTAGGTTTTAGTTAATCTTGCAATAAACAACGTTCAAATAAATATTAAATAATATAATAAAATGCATCTTCACATCACAAGAAAACTATTAGGTGATTCTATATTTGCATTAGATTAACTATCCTAATAACTTTTACAATATAACTAGATTTATAATAAACTTGAAAAACATTACTTTTTTTGGCAATGGAAACTGTCACATGACACACATTTATAATATTTCCCTCGTTAAAAATTAAACTTTTAACAAGACATAATTTAACGAATCATAATAAATTTTACATTACGCCGCAGCAAAATTCTTAGGAATTACTGCCGACTGTAAGATAAATAGATAAAAATGAATCACTGAAAGTGGTAACTAATTGCATTTAACAAGCCAGTCATGTTTTGCTTTTTTTTTTTACTTTTTAAGAGACACGCAATGCTCCATTGACCCAGGAGAAGCATGTTAGCTGCCCTTTAAAAGCTTACGATTATTTATCAAAAATCCCAGAAAAGGGTTGCTACACAGATTGCACGCACAGTGGCATCTTTAAAGCAAATCCCACTATTGAGTTGTTTTTAGAGTGAGTGTCTCTTAAATCTAAATAACAAAGAAAGTCATTATTTTCGTCAGTTTTTAATTATTTAGTCAGTTTTTTTAAGAGAAATCTGCATTTTTATGCAGAATTCTGTCTTTAGATCAATTACTAGCACAAAAAATTAAAATATATATTTAAGATGTGAATACGATATCATTCTGACATTGCGATATCGACTTGATATCGAGAGGAGTGTTGTCTCAAAAACTAAGTAACAGAGAAAAATTCTAATTTTTTACTACTGAGAACCACATTTTTATGCAGAATTTCATCTATTAGCCCAAAATATAAAATTATATACTTTCGATGTTTATCCAATATTATTCTGATATTGTGCTATTGAGATGACATCGAGAAGTGAGCGTGTGATATCCAGGGTTCTTAACAATGCTGTTTTTGAATAAGTAAGATGATATTCTTATAAAACACTAAAAATAATTAAATTTAATTTGAAAAAATGAAAGCTGTAGAGAGAGAATCTTTATTGCATCGCTGGCAACAAATGAACTCGGATGCATTAAAATTGAAAACCACTCCAGAATTATTTCTTTATTTTTCTGATTTTTTATGGATCAAAATACCACTCTCAATTAAAAACTAAAAAAAAGTAGGAATTGATTAACGAAAAGGTAAGGATTAAATTTTGAATTTTTAGTTGAAAGTGAAATTTAATGCATAAAAATATCAGAAAAAATAAAGAAATAATTCGGGAGTGGTTTTCAACTTTGATGCATCGGAGTTCATACACATACCTTAAATTTCTTCTCTTATTAGTACTTAAAAAATAGAAATTGATTAACGAAAAGGTATGTTTAAAATTCAACTACTAAGATAAGAAATTTAAGATATGTGCAGTACACTTTATACTACAGTAAGGGTGTGGATTTTCATTGAGGATTCTTAATGTATATTAGGGAATTTGAAGTTTTACTTCATATTTAATATTAGGTATAATTTATCTATTTGCTAATTTCCTCATAATAACACATCTAAATTTGATCCCTCTAGGAACAACAAGATCAAAAAATGACTTACCAATAAATATCCTACAAAATGCATGTTTGTAAATAGGGAAAAATTCAATTTAGTCATGTACGGGTTGAACAAAAATTAAAACACTGAGGGCTCTTTCTAATATGAAAGTAAGGGGTAAATTGGATATTTTACGTGTATCATGACTATATAATAATTACCTCTTCTAGCAACGTCTAAACGTTACCACAAGAAAACCTTACTATTAAAACGGTAAATTGTGATCTTGCAAGTTGTTTTCAAAACAGAATTTGAATGAACATTTTAGTTTTATAAAACCTCAGAGTGGGTAACTTTGGTCCAAAATGATAGGGTTTTTTTTACAAAAGAAGAAAAATTAAACTACATAAACGATTTAAACACTTAAAAATCATTGTGCAGTCTAAGTAATGTACTTTTAGGAATAATTGGGGGGATTGAATAGGAGAATTTTTTTTTTCTGATCGTCTACAGCCATTGATGATATCAAAAAGCACATCATTCAATTCTTCAAACTTTTTTGTATTAGAAAATATATATATTTTAAATTGCCAATTGATGTCAGCCGTATTATTTTTTTTAATTATGATCATAAGCATAATGATGCCAAATGGCATCACTGGGACTGAAAGAGTTAAACGATTTTTTTTATCCTAAAATACAAAACGAGTTGGTAAAAAAATGTTGCACTTCCCTATGATATTGAATCCCGTTGAAACTTACAGTTGGATCGCTGTTAGAGGACCATCATTTCCTTCAACATGGAAAAAGTAGTAGAAATTTCGAGGTCCATTCATAAATGGTGTGAGATGATGTTTAGATTTATGAATGATGCATGTGTGAGTGTTCTCTATTTTGGAGGGCTTCCAATTCTGACGGTGTTGAACTAAGTTGGAAGATTCTTTATCTGTTTAGCAATATGATGATATCAGTATGATGAGAATATCGTCTTTCTTTATTTTGTGTTCTTAATATTTGTATTACTTTTGCATTCAAGATATTGTCAATATACATCACGCATTACGTACACTGCTCAGACAATTAGGGGAGCACTTTGCGTAATTTTGTAAGCCTTTTTAGTTCCAACTTTTTTTATTTTTTGTTCTAAAAAATCTAAAATTTGTGAGATAGATTTATTATACGTCCTGAATTAAATGGTAAAAAACAGAGGTAAAAAGTCTTAATTTTTAGCTTATATTTAAGGCAGGGAAATTGCAATCATAACTTTTGAATAAACTATAACAATCTTTTTTTTCAACACTTTATTTGCTTAAAAAAAAGTTCAAACCAATTTTTAAACCATCTAAGAATGCATGCGTGAAAAATTTAGGGTCAACTTATTTCATAATTTTTTTAGAGGGAATTTTGTTTTAAAATGTTTTTAATAGTTTCATTTATGTTAAACAAACATTATAATTAATTCTTCAAAAGAAATTATTCTACCATCTAACGATAAATAGGTGCGAGCTTAACCTATTGAGAAAAAAACGCAAGCTGAGGATTCAAAAATGGAATCATTGGTGGTGAAAGGATTTTATACCATGCACTCCACTAATTGTATTGAGCAATGTATTTGAGTGCGTGTCACCGATTCTTGCTTATCGAAGAACATAAAGAAGATACTACTGCGATGCGTCTAATTTTAAATTGAAACCAATTTTAGGTTTTTTAAAATTTAAAAAAAGCAATTGAACTAAAACGGTATTTAAATGTTAGAAAGGCTATTATAATCTTTTCAATCGATTTTGTTTCTGATTTTATTTTATTGGAATCTTGTTAAACTTGATTTCTCATTGATGTCTTAATCATTTTAAATGAAATCTATGCAAATAATGGTTACATTAAGAGTAAATATGAAAAATGTTGCAATCTGAGAACAAATTTTGAATTTTGATTCTAATTAATATTATATTTAAAATTGAATAAAGGTTTCTAATCAACTATTCCAGTAGTATTCAAAAATATGCATTGACAAAATTATTCAGTCAAATATAATCTATTGAATTATTATATTTAAAAACTCATAAAGTTTTTTAGAACCCAATCAATTCGATTTTTTAAATTTATATTAAAAAATTATACCATAAAATAACAAAAATATTCACAAAATGCTGATTCTGACAAGGCTTTTAACTGATGTTTTTTATTAACTAATTATAAATTATATTCTAAAAAAATATATATTTGAAATGCAACATTAATAAAAAGAACATTTTTTTATAGTTGCTATTAATATAAATGAAAAGTTAAACGCGATAACTTCCTTCATTTTCTAATAGTCTCTACAACATAATTTAATGTTTAAAAAAAGCTACAAATTTTTATGTTAAAAAAAAATTTGAGCGCGTAACTACACTACCCAAGATGATAGAAGTAACTCTTTAAGGTTTTAAACCGCTTTCTTATAATCAAAACTTTTTGCGAAATGTGTAAAGACATAAAATCTTCGAATAGAAACACAATACTTGGATTTTACACCAATTCGCAATACTTTCATTAGGGTCATATGGGGGAATTATGGATCAAAAAATCACAACATCCTATTTTTTTCTAAAGTATGAAAGATAGAAAGATTTAATTTTGCATGGAGTAAGCTTAAATAATTTAGAATTTATTTAAATAATCACTTTACATAAAACTTAATTATTATTAGTTTTATTTTAATTATTGAGTGATCAGGAATTACCCCGGGTTTGGGCAATTATGGATCACACATGGGGTAATTATGGATCACCCTTTTTTTTATGGTAATGCATATTAAAAAGTAAATTAATTTTTGGTTGCAGTTAAAATATAATTCAAAGCAAACTTTTAAACGCCTAAATTAACTTTTTATTAATCTTCTTTCTCAGAAAAAAATTAGACTTTATCGTTTGCTAATTTTTTTTTTAAACTCGAAGAATAATGATGATCTTTTTTAATAAATTATGCCGCAATTTCCCATTTACATTCTTCCGAAAATTCGGTTATTTATCGTTTGTTAAATTAATTTACAGTTCGAAGTATCTCGAAAGTTTCTCGTAAGTTTAACGAAATGAAAAGAGTCAAAATATTGAATAAAAATGGAATTTGCATGTTATTTCAATGTACATTAAATTTTTTGTCATTTAAATTTTAAATAAACTTTTAATTCGAATTTTTTAATGAAATTTGGAATGCAGCCTAATCTGATTTTTTGCTTCAAAATGACGTATACCACTTAGCTAAAAACACAAGAAAAATTAAAAAATATCACTGATCCAGAATTACCCCAGTGATCCAGAATTACCCCAGTAAACTGGGGGATAAATCGATATACCTTTAAAATCATTAAAAAATATAATTATGAAAAAATTTATATCGGAATGAAAAGCTTAGACCTTTCCCTACTGAAAAATAGCACCAACAATATAGTTAGTTCAAATATGTTTCTCCAGTATGGATCTTAAAAAAAATCATGTTTTTCAAAGACAATCTTTCTTGAAGATGTTTTTATACTAGTGTAAAAAGTATTTTTTTTCTATTTTTTGCTGCAAAGTTACATTGTTTTTGAACTTGATATAAGAAAATAGAATGTATAAGGAAGACTTGGCATTATTTTTTTTCTTCTAAAAACCATTTTTAATCCTTAAAACTTAGTGATCATTATTTACCCCGGAAAGAGAGTGATCCATAATTCCCCCATGTGACCCTACCTTTTCTTTAATATTAGGTCATTGAAAGTAAAAACTAATGGAAAGTTTTAAAAATAAAATGTAAACAATTAATATAAAGTAAAAAAAATCCAATTTATAGAGATGTTACCGTTATAACCCGGAATCAGCTAAAACTAGAATTAACTACTGAGAACAAGTTTTAACTAAAGAGAGTGGGGAAAACTAGTTTCCTCTACCTAAAACTAGATTTCACTTGTTAATACCGGTTTTGACCAATTGTACTGGTTAAAACTAGTTGTAATTAGCAAAACTAGAATCTAACATGTTTTAGATAAAGCTAGAAGTAACTGCGAATACTTGACTTTTTATTTATTATGAATGTTAATTTTATATAAACTTATTACGGTAATGGAGTCCTTAAAAAACTCGATGTACGGTTTTTAATGGAGTGTTCCCCAATATCAAAACGCTTTCATTGCATTTCAGCCCAATAATTAACTAAACTAATCCAAACCTGTTATCCTAAATCATGCCATTTTCCGTTAATTCTAGTTTTATCTAATTTAAGTGTGATATAGTTAAAACTAGATTAAACCAATATATTTCGCCAAAACTAGTATTAACTGGCAAGAGCTGGTTTTAGCTGGATTAACTAGTTTAAACCAATGACATATGTTAAATTTAGTTTTCACTAGTTAATTCTAGTTCTAGCTGATTTCAGGTTTTAACGGTAACATATGCATAGACTTATTTTATAGTTAAAGAAAGTTAGAAAACTTCAAAAAAATCTGTTTAAGAAAATCTCTGTAATTAATCATACAAATGAGATTAGTTAGAAATACTATTGATCGAATTATGTCAGCCAATAAATCTTTACTTCTTTGCACGCAAATGTCTCGTCGAGTACTTTTTAAAGACTCACGATGAAAAGGACTGAAAAAAGACAAAACTGCTTTTACTTAATTAAGTGCATCTTCCATATCGTCAAATTAATTAGGTTGTAAAAATAGTCACGTGATTTATAGGGGACATGCAGGGAGACTGATTGGATATGCTTCTTATTTAAAGATGGCAGATTAAACAAATACTTGAAAGAATAGAATTGAATCGATTCTCAAATGACGTTATTTCATGCCATTTCTTGTTTGATGACTTGTTAACATGCAACAATGTTGTCGAAAGCGAAATATTGGACAAGGTTGACGATTTTTTTATTTATGTATTCGATCATTACGATTGTGAGATTATTATGAACATGTGCAAATATATTTTTCACGTAGACTGATTTTTTTGAAGTTTATTTTTGCATAAAAGTATAAAAGTCAACATACTTAAAAATCAACCAAATATCAACTTATATAAATTATAAAAGTGATCTAACAAGCAGCACTAAGTTTTTGATGTTTATTAACTGCATAGTTTATTTTTCTGTTTTATTTTATGATAAATTTTCTTTTTTAAAGAGTACTTTTATGACGAGCGTAATGTGATCTACTTTATAATATGAAATAATGCATAAAGTAATTTTCTAACAAAAAAAAAAGATTAATAGGGTCAAGTGGGGTAAGTGTGATTGGGGGTAAGTGTGATAAACAGCTCTTGTAACTTTGGAAATCATTCTAAAAATCTGAAAGTTTGCAATATATAACATTAGACCACTTATAATTAAACTAAAAAGAAATATTGACCTTATTTTTTGTTTAAAGAAAGTTTTGAGCTTTTGATTTTAAGTGCAACTGTCTTCTTTTTACACACTTACCCCTATGTGGGGTAAGTGTGATAAAACAGCAATGTATTTTGAAATGCAAATTTTGTACACTTAAAATTGGAATTCAAACATATAATTTTTTTTCTACATATGTATGTTTCTTATATTAATTCACTACCAATTTTAGGATTTGGAATTTACTTGAAGCAGAGAACGAATTTTCTTAAGGGGACGCGGTACCCAAAACATTATTTCTAGAAATAATAACATAATTTTTTTAATTTTATTGGTTTTATATTATGTTCTCTCTAAATAAAAATTTTCTAGCAATAAAAACGCATATTTACAAATACTTTTTCATTTATTCAAAAAAAAAGTCGCAATTTTGAACTTTTTTTAAAACCCTACTCCTCTTTCAATTTTGAGAATAACTCAACCAAACTTTTATGGTTTCTTTTTAGTACTATTTGTGTAAGAACTGTGCATGGGTTTTAAGATGCGAGCTTCAGTCAAAAAGAAACATGCATTTATACTGAAAATCTCAGAAAATCACAAAAAAAAACAAATTATTGAATTCAACATTTTCTAAAAAAATAACTATACATAGAAGACCTTATTCCATGCACAATTTTGTGCACAATATATATAAGAACACAGGTAAAAAATTTCAAAATTCTAACTTAATTAGCAAAAAAGCCTTAGGGTTTATTAAACACAGGAATTGAAAAATGTGAAACAGAGAAAAAAGGTTGAAAGCAGACGAAATACGCATTCCAACTTATAGGAATGACTCCAGAAAATATTTAATAACTCTTTTTCTACAAAAGATATCATTATGAAACTTTCAGTAAATGTTCAGAAAGATATTGTAAATAATAAGAAGTAAAAACTGAAATTTAATATTTTGATCTATTTTTGGGTAATGCGTCGAAACAGTCAGACGAAATACGCATTCAAGCGTATAGGAATGACTCCAGAAAATAGTTAATAACTTTTTTTCTACTGAAGATATCATTATGAAACTTTCAGTAAATGTTAAGAAGAATATTGTAAATAACAAAAAGTAAAAACTGAAAAATCGATATTTTGACCAATTCAGAAACCCTATCACACTTACCCCACTTGACCCTATATCGAAGTTATGAACTAGAAATTGCACAACACTATTATCGAATTTGAGTAAATTAGTAACTGTTTCGTATGGATTGCATAACTTTTCAAAAAATATATCTATCATAAATCTGTACTTTATGGATAAATATAGATGTGGCAAAGATATCAATTAGGTATAAATTTAGATGTTTAGAACAACTATAATATGTTTTAATTTCTTATAAAAATTTTGTTGCAATAAACATTTTTAAAACTTCAACTTTACTTTTCTATGTGATATTTTTATCTAAGTTTATTCCCATTTGGAAACAAAAAGTACATTTATTTACTGCAGACACAATATGTACGAAAGTTTGACCTTTTTTTAATTTTAAAGTAATAAAACTATCAATTGTTCAAAAACAAAAATATTGGGCAGATATTTTTAATGGTTTGGGTCATTTTTCTATTATAATAGCTATATTTCCCCTATGCAGATTGAAATCTGTTACAAAATACATTTTATAAGTAGATGTTTGGGTATGTTGGGTATTTTGCAAAAGGTAATAATGTTTTGTATATGCATAAGGTATGTTGATATATTGCCTACTATGCCAATATTGTTTTATGAATAAAAGAAGTAATCGTGTCTGTATAACAAGTTGTTAAACGAGATTATACACAGATTACATAAACTTCAATTCAAGTTATCTTATTCAAGAAAATTTCATGACCAAATATACAATATATAATTTATCTTGTGTTATTTCTGTATTGTATTGTTTTATTCTCAAGAAAGATTTACAAAGCTTTATCATGAAGAATACTTTAGAATTTATGAAAAAGGAGTGTGTTTTACATGGTGATATTATGTTATGATTCATGAATAGAAATACAATAAATGCATCCTTCTTTTACCATTGACAAGTAACAATTTTAAAGCAATTTTAGAAATCAACATAAATGATATATTTTTGATTGATACAAAAACATATGCCAATGTCAAAAATGAAACTTTACTGTGATTGAATCCTTTGAATAAAGACTTATTTTTATCACTAGTATCGCAATATGACATATATCAAATGATAAATGGTAAAAAAGTATCTGGTATGTACTTTTTCTCTGGGCTATTATTGTAATTTATTGATTCCCTCTACTAAAAATGCTGTCGACAGAAAAGAATGATGCATTTTCAGCAAACGGTGCCAAAATTTAGTTTTTGTTGAATGAAATTTATCTAATGATAAAACTGAATTATTTGAATTAAGTGTTTGATACCATACGTTTTTTTAATGTCATATAAACTAGAAATTCCTATGTAGCATCTGAAACATTTAAAAAAAATCAATTCAATTTTAAATAATTTTTTTAAGTTTTATTTTAAACAACTTTAAGAGAAACGTGTAACAAATTAAATTAGCTGGCAGACATTTAAATGAATCTTACATAGTTCCATGAATTGATTTAAAAAAAAATAGAAAAACACATGTTAAGACTTGCAGACATCGTTTACTTCCAAAATCAAACTTAACTGTGGAACCGTGATGAAACAGTAATAAAACAAGTAGAATATTATTTAAAAATAATTGTTTTTTTTTATTTCTGTTTCGTTAGACCTCTGAGGGATTAACCAAATTGGAAGAAAATGTATGCACTACCCAATTTTTAAAAAAGAAAATATGCATTTATTAAATTTCATTCTGAGAGAAATATTTATAAAAATTAAATTTTCTTTATTTTTTAAATTTTGAAAAATCTTGAAATATAACTTACTATCTCTCCAAATTATCTAAATGTATTCCTCTGATGAAATAAATGAATAAATGATTTTTTTCAATGTCACAAATACTCTTACACGCTAGAACAATGTATTCAAAACTAAGTAAAAAAATTCAAAGCCGACCTTGTTTCAAAATTTAATATGTCCTACCAAAAACAAAGAGTATTATGTTTACATTGGATTTATTAAAGTACAGTAGAGTCCTGCTTATCTGACAGGTACGGGACCGGAGCACTTTCGGTTAATCGAGATTTCGTAGGAGTTTTCGAATTATCGAGAATCATCCACTTCACACCTAGAAAAACGCTGGCGAAGAGAAAATATGACGTCACACGGAGTGTTCGTCTCGTTACAAAAATCTTAGACCAGGCCCTAAGATACATAGAACCGCAAATTGATGCCACTACTTCAGACGTTCTCCAGGGCTGGGGAGCCCGGTCAGTTAAGCACTCGCTTAGCATGCGGAAGGTCCTAGGTTCGGGTCCGGGCATCGCCAAAATAGCTGCCGACCTATAAACGGCCCGTGTAGCCGTAAAAATGTCCGACGAATAATACCCCGTGTAAGGGAGTGCACGTTAAATATCCTTCAAAGTCCTAACGCTGGGACGAAGTCGCCCTTAACGGTTGCGTTGGGTGCCTATTCAGGTGTTGGCTCGTCACCTGACTGTGGTTCTAAAATACGACGCCCGTCGCCCATAGCCCTCGCGTAGCTCTAGTGCGACGATAATTCAAACCTAACAAATCAGACGTTCTCTTGCTTAAAAGGTAAGACAGAGCTGCTTTAAAACAAACCAAAGTTGACCAGTAAAAAAAAGTATTGCATACTTTGAGAAATGAATCCAACTTTGTAAATACGTATTTATTTGTGTATTTATTTATGTGTTTATGCATACACTTCATATTTTAGTACAAAAAAATATTCCGAAGCCTTTCTGTTAAGCCGAATTTCGCACAACCGGGATTCTACTGTACATATTATTCTGCTGGTAGTTCTACATATATTCACTGGTAGCTGGTAGCTGGTAGCTGATGGCTGGTATTATATTGGATACAAACTTTCGTTCTCCATAGAAGATACTCTTTTGAGTCTAATGCTATAACCATTCGCTAAATATACTCTAGTGAAATTTACATATTTTAAGAATGAAAAGTGATTTTGTTAGAAATTAAGTATGACTGGTATTTCAGAGTTGAAAGCCTTGTATTGTCGCATTTGAAACAAAATATTTAATTTCAAAATGACGCACATGTTTACACATATTAGAAAGCGTAATTTTTCTTCGTGTACAAATTCGTACTTTTTGTTGTTGAAATATAGTTTATCAACTGTACTTTTTTGTACAATGATTTTATGAAATTTTTCATCAGTATTAAAGGATATTTATCAAATGAAAATAAATAAAAAGCAAAACAAAAAATTATAGCTTACATTAAACATTTTCACTCGAGCCATATTTATGAAATCTAAAACTGAATTTCTCTTGATACTGAAATATATATGAACAATTCCATGTGTGACGGAATGACATTTTGAATTGCAAAATTGAAGTAAAACATCTCCCTTTCGGTAAATGTGAACACATGTCCTTTATCGTCCTAATTTTTTAAAAACATAATTTTTATTATTAAACCATTATTGGAATATATTTTTAAACTTATTTAGTACAAATTAAAAAAAAACTAAATTTCAAAAAGTTGACCTTTTTATGGAATGGCCCATATACATTGGTAAAAAAAATACATGGTATTAGACTATTAAAACAAATGCGAGGTATGACTAATTCTTACATTATTTAACCTATTAAAGATCTAGTTGTGTGCGAATACTATATCCTTACTGAATAAAACCGTTAGCATATTTAATTTATAAATTAGTGTTTATATTGTAACTTTATTCGCTCTAAATAAATTGTTCAGTACTATGGTCTTCATTTGTCTTTTCGCAAATTTTCTTGACAGTCGACGTTAATGAGTTAACAAACTCTAACATACGAAGATTCAGTGAATAATTCAATTTTCCCGTAAAGACGATTAATTATTAGGCGATAAATAATGTTTTGTAACTTGTCCTTACGTTAGTTTTAACAAATAATTTAGGTGTCTCAAAAACCCCGTGTCTCATTTTGTATCGTGTCTGCCTAATAAATCAAAACACAACTGTGCGGGAAATCCGATGCAGAGTGTTCAAATATATTTTCAACACACTTTTGAGGATTCAGTAATCAATATTAGAACTTTTCTCCTAGATTCTCTTTTTGAATATAGAGACAAATTCTTTTTTTTTATTAGCAACCGCTTGAACTGTAAGAAATATTTGATGGAATTGATATTCGAATAGATCAAAATTTATAAAAGGCCCTATATCTGAAGGTATATTAAGCATCTTAAGTGCATGATAAAATATATAAAACAAAACTAAATGCATTTTGAAAACGCATTTCAATCATTTATTTTACGTTGGTACACTCTTTTTACAGTGGTAACGGTGTCTTCACAGTGGTTGTACACTCTTTTAACGGTGTGTATACTCTTTTTACAGTGATTGGAAGAAAACACGTCCTAGAAGTACCACTTGCAAAAGTCCAATCTGATTCCATTGCCAATTAAAATTCAATATGTGGTTTCTTTTGCTCTTTACTGACCATAGATCATATAAGCTTACTAAACCAACGGAAACTTTTGGAACCATTTGCAAGAGGTTATTTTTCCCATGGCGCCCGTTCTTTTAAAAAAATATTTTAACTCCAGAATTGCACCTACCCGGCAGCACAACGGTTAAGGGGCTAGCCTTTGAAGCTTCTGGGCTCGGCTTCGAATTCCGGCAAATCGTGGATGTTTGTGTTTGTCAATAAATGTTGTTACTTGTCTATGTGTTTGTGTCGTCTTTTCTTTGTGTGTCTCTTGTGACTGTGTCACTTCTGGAGAGTAGGGTAACGGGCTATAAAGCCTATGCTTATCCCTTCTAGAGGACGCATTCATTGTCATTTGTCAACTCCAGAATTGCAGCATTAAACCTGGAAAGTTGAAGGGTCTCCATAAGGGTACCGGAGAATGAATGAGAAGGAGGCGAAAATCGCCAATATTTTTGCTGTCATAGATTGCCAATAGATGAGTTTCCCAACCATTTTAAGAATGCATAGCAAAAAATTTATAGTGATAAGAAGTTTCTTCTATTAAATTCAGTTTTTAGATCATATCCGTTGCTATAAAAAAAACAATTACTTTATATGTATGATTTGCCTTGGTGCTTGGCTGGCTATTGATCTTATGCTTGCTAAAGCAGCGAGAACTTGCTGCACCATGAAAAAAACTTGGCAGCCATCTAGATTTAAATCAGCAATACCAAAATTTTTAAGATTTAACTTTTCACATAACAGCCTTTGTTGCACCAAAATGGTTTAAAGCACGGTTTACTCAACTTGCAAGGTCACAGAAGCTCTCCCAAACATGTTCGTGGAGGAACCTCTCTGGCCTTGCAGGTTGAGTCAGTCGTGTTTGAAGTCCAATTTTAACGGCTTCATCCTGGAATGTTTTCGTCCTGGGTGTATTTCCTTTTTATGTGACAGTAAAACTCTTTCTGTGTCTGTCTTATTTGACGAAGGCTTATAAGTAGGTCTCTGATCAAGCACACAAGCCGGAATATAAATGTTAAATTCCCTCCCCTCCCCCTACACTCTTAAAACAAAAGAGTGAATTCCACTCCAGTTGGAGAAGTGCATTTTCGACACTGGAAAGGACTGAATATTATCTCAGACTGAGTTAAAATCACTCGTTGGGAGTGATCCTGTCGGAGGTTAAACACACGAGGGATACACTCCAAAAGGAGAAGTGCATTTTCCAGACTGGAGGAGTGAAAATCAATCAGACTGAGTTAAAATAGCTCGTTCGTTTTAAGAGTGTACACTCTTAAAACAAACACTCCTAATTTAACTCAGTCTGAGTGGATTTCACTCCTCCAGACTGGAAATGCACTTCTCCCTTTGGAGTGGATCCTTTGTGTGTTAAACCTCCGACATTATCACTCTAAACGAGTGATTTTTACTCAGTCTGAGTAAATATGCATGCCTTTCCAGTGTCGAAAATGCACTTCTCCAACTGGAGTGGATTTCACTCTTTTGTTTTAAGAGTGTACCTGGAATGTTGGCTGGTCTCTGCAAAAGAGTAAGATAAAGAGAAGGAGGGTTAGGGCACTCACCAATATTCTCCCTGTCGTCGACTGCCCAGAGATGAGCTCCCCGGCCCAGTCTTTCGCTTCGGTCATAAATCCTATTTCGTTTCCGCCGGCCGCTCCCGCTGCGCCCCCGGCCGCCACTCCTGCCTTGGGATCTACCTTGACCACTTTCGCACCGGCCCCGGCACCGCTCCTCTCCCGGCAGCAGAGGAAAGCAAATGCGCGCCAAATCAGGATGATAAAGAGCCCCGCCATGAATGTGAACACGCTCGACAGAAGGAAACACCACCACTTGCGCTCCCGCATGCACTCCTCGTGGGGGCTGAGCACGACCAGGGTCGAGTTGGCGAGCAACTCTTCCGACGTCGTCGACTCGCCGTCGCCCCCCTCCATCGCTGACATCCTCCCTTTTTTGTGAGGAAGAATATCAGTGAAAAGAAGCCTTCTTTCTGTCTTCCGATCTCCGGTTGGTTCCTCCCCAAGCTTTGGTGGTTGAAGAGAGACCAAAATGTCACTGCTGCTTCTTCGTCGTCCTCTTACCCACGCCTATCTCAGAGCGATCTACCCCGTGCAGATAGGTTGGTCACCCTCCGGGGGATCTTTTGCCCGAAGAGAAACCAAGGTCAGTGCCTGCTGCTCCTCCTTCCTCTCCTCTATCTCGTCTCAGAGCGATCTACTCTTGTACTGGTATGTATGTGCAGATAGGTTGGTTTCCCTTCGAGATTCCTTAATGCCTCTCCTGAAGAAAAACCAAGGTCAGTGCTGTTTGCTTCAAGCCTTCCTTTTACCTACGCCTATCTCGTCTCAGAGCGATCTACCCTTGTACTGGTGAGTGCAGATAGGTTGGTTGGTTATTGATACTATTTGGACTTGCTGCTGCTCTTCTTCCACCTTCAGATCTAATAGAGCTCTGGGATGTTCTGCAAGACGTGTTCTTCGATTCGTCTTTCCTCTTCGCCCTTTTCGACTGCCGCATTCGTACCTAATTTTTGCCGGATGCTGTCGAAAATAATATTTATGACCTTACGCGGATTTTTTCTTTTCTACTGTGATAATTTCTGCTAAAATAAAAGCGGATTTCTCTCTGTGTTTATTTCTCGCTAAGCTTCGAGACTCCAAACTCAGCTACAAAATCATACGGGAAGAATGGGGTTTTATAAGAAAAGCCCGACTGTTCCTCGCATCGCGCAATAGAATATCTTCTCAAATTATAAACTGCCAGAAACGAAAAGCGAAGCGAAATAGAATGATTTGACTGCCTCTTTTTTTTAATATATCTCCACCCTTCTGAGAAATTTGACCTTGAACTGTTGCATTTGGTTTGGTTGATTAATCGCAGATCTTATTCTTCTCCAACGCGAAAAATTGATACTAATTGTAGCCTAAAAGTGACTGTGTTCTTCCTTGGTACATTTTCCTTTCTCGTCTTTGTACCAATAATTAACTCTATCAAGAGATCCACCTTCTTTGTGTGAGGTGCGGGCCTATGTATCGGGATGTGAGTTACGTTTGTGCTTCTATAAATGACTATTCTATGTCGCTATCGGTTCTTCTGTGTACGAACTCTAATACACTTTCATCTGTCCCAAAGTTAGTCCTTTTTATAATCACATCGACTTTTTTTTTCTTGGATTAGTTGAGACTTGAGGGTAGTGTTCAGTTTGAAAATATATAGTTCGAAAGAAAAAAATGTTCGTGAGTAAATTAAAGTACTTGTGTGAAGGTGTCTAAGAGAGTGCAATAAACGTCACTTAAATTTTCTAAAGATCCAAAAAATTCGAATTTTAAATTACACACCTTTCACTAGACATGTTTTCGATACATTTGTTACCTAATTTAATACAAACCGATATGGAATCGTCGCCATAAAAATATAAAAAAATAAATCCAAAAAAAAATTAACAAAGCATTAATTTTTTATTAAATTATAATTCTTTATGAAAACAGTCACAAATATACCTAACACATTTACTATTCAAATAATAGCGAATTAAACCATAAACTGAATTTATAAGCAGAAATGTTTAAGTCGTAATTTTACTGATATATTATGATAACTGCTTTTTTAATTAATATTTAATTAATACAGACTATAACTTATCAATAAAGTATTTTACAAACAAAGCAACAAAAGAAATACGGAAAAAATATTTATGGAGGTTTTTTCGTTGTGTTACAAGTTCTTTTCAGCCTTCGATGCTTCTTTAATTCCCTGACAGTAATCATTAGGAATCGTAAGAAATAATGCACTTCTTAAAAGTGAAAGATCTAAACTTCTTTTTAAATGATACTTTAATTGATTGGCGGCATTACATTGGAGATCAGAGAGTATCATAGATACTAATTAAAATATTAGATTTGGAATTTTTTTTTACAAACGATACTGAAATATAGTAATTTAGTTAAAGTAATTTTTGCGAGATATTCAACATGAAATCGAATGAAATGTGATATTGAAAATTAGGAAAATATTTAACCATATTTATAAATTAAAAAACTTTTCAATCAACTTTTTGCACTCAAATAAGTCCTTTTTAAATACTTAATAAAACTCAATAATAAAATTAAAATTTAAATGCTAAACAATAAAATTAAATAAATAAACAATCATTAACATTCGGGCAAACTTGAAAAATAAAGCTACATCATAATACTTGAGAACAGTCAAATCATAAAACTCACCTTTTTATTCGAATTCCCCCCGATTTACATCGGGGGTCCCTGTATTTTAAAAGCGCAAAAACTCACCAATCAAAAGAGACATAAAATGAAACCCCCGGACGAAAAAATTAGGTAACAAAAAATATCGAAAACATGCCTAGTCCGAGTTTTTTAGACACCTATTTCGAGAGAAATGATGATTTCAGTGGAATACTCTCTCTACACCAAAAAAGAGAAGGATGCTCAGCGTTCGAACCTGCTTCCCTCGCGGCTGGCTACAGAAAACGATTTCACAGCATCATCCTGCGACATCAGATGCGCATGCGCAACACCTTCCCCTTCAAAGATGGTGGTTTCGAGAGAAGATTCTTTTTTCCCCTTCTTCACTTCCGTTCGTTGAAAATGGTGAAATAAAAATAAAAAAAATCGTCTATTATTTCGGAACTTTTTTTTTTGGTTTATTTTCTTCGATCGTTTGACGTCACATGTGGTTCGATTTCTGGGGATCTGTAGAATTCCGCCCTTAACAAATGGTGGTGTTTCACTTCTTCGGTCAGTTTTATACGGAGTCTTTTCGGGAGATGGGAATATCTGGGATGATCTCTTGCTTTTTGGGGGGGAAGAAATCGTTTTCTTTCTTTCGTTCTTCGGGAATGACGGAAAAGGAGGAAAAGAGGGGATTCTTTTATGCAATTCCCGAAATTGAGGTTCTAAGGTAGGCGAATACTCAAAATTCCCCCAAATTCTAAAATTTTTACTCTTACTTTAATATTTTCCAAATTTTGTATAGTGATTTCAACTATAATGAATAATACTATTTAGGCATTTTTTAAATTTAAATATAATTTATTTATTTTAAACCGTGTTTTTCTACTAAAAAAAGATGTTTACGCTAACAAGTCTACCACATTGAATTTTCATCCTATATACATTAATTGTGTGTTAAATTCTTCGTTTTGAACTGATGCATGCAATGGCCCTCTAGAGTTACATACAAATTACAAGAAAAGAAGTTATTAAGAAAAATGTCACAAATTAACCACAAAAAAAGGATTTTTTTCGATTAACCTACACTTAGACATTTAAAAAAAAAACTTGTATCCCAACAAAAACATCTCTGTAAAAGAGGGCCAAGTTCTTACAAAAAGAGGTCTGGCCTACAAAAGAAGTGAAATCAACAAAAAGACCAAGTTCAATGGAATTTGCTGAGTTAAAGTTCTAGAAAAAATTAAGCCTGGACAACCAAAGATTTGAAAACAAAAAAGGATCAAGTTCAATAGAAGTTGATGAGGTTATAAACCCCAAAACATTTTGTTTTAAGATGCAGCTTAGGTCTAACACATTCTTACTAGCTGTTTGTGTAACTTGGCCAATACGCATCGTGAATATGGAGTTGAACCCTTCGTACCTGGTTGAATTTCACCTCGGGGCGTTTGAGTAAGTCTGTATTTGATTTATCCTCAGTTGAGTGGTGAATGACACGCACTTCTCGGGTGGAAAGGGGTAAAATAGTAGTCGTACCACATGCGTTGGCGTTGCAGGTAAATAATAAAAATAAAAACGTTTGCTTTTGTTGCCAGGATTACCATCACACTTAGTTGGTGATACTTATCTGAATGAACATTTAGCTGTTTGCAACTGTTGAAGCGTTTTAATAAGGTAATCGTTCTATTTCCTTCAAAGAAAGTAAGAAAGAGTAGGGGAGAGAAGGGGAATGGCGCCATCTTAAGGGAAATTGAATTTTCATGCACAATTGTGTTGCAATTAATGTAAATTGTAATGAGCATAGCATACTACAGTTCATAACCTATCTTGTAGTGATTTTTTAAAATTTAAATCTTTAATAGAACCTGAATAAAATTGTATTTTTCTAAAGCTCGCACAGTGGCGGGATTACCCCGGTATCTCGGGTAATGCCGCCACACCACTGGGGTTATGCCGCCCCATCAATAAACAAAGCAAATGATCTATAAATAATGGAAAATTACATAATAAAATAATACATATAGAACTAAAATAGGTTTAATTAACTATGGAATGCTAAATTATACATGGTACAGCTCTTTTATTAACTTTCTATGTGCAGCTAACTATGCAGGTTTTTTTTTTAAGTTTCGTTGGTCTATTTGACCGGTTCAGTTATTCGTTTTTAGATACGTGGCATCTCTAACGAAAACTAATAAGTTGAAGGGTCAAAATATGTATTTTCTATTTTACGGATTATGCCGCCATCCTTTTGCATGTGGCGGCATAACCCCAGAGTGATGTGACGGCATTACCCCTGTAAGACAAAATGGCATAAACGGCTTGTTTAAAGAAAGGTAGTTAGCCTAGCGTCCAAACTAACGACGTGATAAAATAGCCAAATAATTACTCTTTTACATGATATATAACTGATTTATCTAACTTAGAGATAGCAGTCATTTATCGCTTAATTTCAGAAGGTTCATGATTAGATGAAAATCACTAAAAACCGTATTTTTAAAAAAACTTTACACCAACTCATCGCCCGGCCATTAGCGTCTATACTACAAATTACTTTGTTTCTTGCTACAGGTCAGCGCTCACAGCCCCCTCCCACACACACCGCTGGCGAGATACAAGGGGTGGCGGCATTACCCGAGGTGGCGGGATTCCCCTTCTCTCCCCTAATCAAAGCTCCATATATTATAGTAAAGCTTAGCGGTTTTACTACAAGATTCAATCATTGGAAAACGAGATGCTACGGACATTGGAAACGACATTTGGAACATTGGAAACGACATTTACTTACGTGATCTAAAGAAATGCTCCAATCTCCATCGACTATTGTATTGATCTATTTAAAATTTTTAACACATTTTTTTTTATTTTATTTTACTTGATTATCAATAAGGTTTCAGCTGAATAAGGAGAAAGACATGTTTTTTCAATTGCAAATAGCATTTATTAATATAAAAACACTAACAGAAATGTAATAATCTCGAACATATATATATACATAAAACTACATAATACAAACTAACTAAATGTGTCAACTTTATAGTTCATTATTAAAACACCGCAGCACATTATTGTTCTATAGATATACAACAGATAGCCATCACCACGCAGAATACCACAAGGATTAACCATTTGATTAACTAGGGATAAATCAAATACAGACTTACTCAAACGCCCCGAGGTGAAATTCAACCAGGTACGAAGGGTTCAACTCCATATTCACGATGCGTATTGGCCAAGTTACACAAACAGCTAGTAAAAATGTGTTAGACCTAAGCTGCATCTTAAAACAAAATGTTTTGAGGTTTATAACTTCATCAACTTCAATTGAACTTGATCCTTTTTTGTTTTCAAATCTTTGGTTGTCCAGGCTTAATTTTTTCTAGAACTTTAACTCAGCAAATTCCATTGAACTTGGTCTTTTTGTTGATTTCACTTCTTTTGTAGGCCAGACCTTTTTTTGTAAGAACTTGGCCCTCTTTTACAGAGATGTTTTTGTTGGGATTTCACTTCTTTTTGTAAGTGGGAACACACAGTGAAGTTAATGAATAATGTGTTTAGTGAATAGGCAGTATCCTAATAAAATAAACATAGGATGGAGATTTACACTGCGGCGAGTACAATATTTACAATTCCTGTTTAAAAGAAATATATATTGGTGGCAACAAGCAGTAAAAATAGTTTATAACTTTTTAAGTATATTTTGAAACAACAATTGAATTAACGTCGCACTAGAGCTGAAACCAAACAATATCTATAGTGAAATTATTTCCTGTTCTGACTGCTTTTTAAACAAGAAGTTCTAAAAGAACTAAAATAGCCTACTGATGTCCTGTCACTTTAATACTCACCGAAATTCTTAGAGAATAACAAGCAGGTTTGTAATAGTAACTGTCACCTGGAACTGCTTCCACACAAAATTTATACACCTTAGAAAAAAATAGCCAAACACAACATTTAGTTGTAATTTAAACTTTTATAAGCATGCCTTTCCAACAAAAAAAAGAATTTTTAAAAGTGGACGATTAGAACCGAAAGAAGGACAGACCGTTTTATAAAGGACAGACGGACAGAAAAAAGTACAGACAAAAAATCAAAAAGTTTGAAATATAGGTGTTTGATGTCATACCTTTCGAACAAAAAATAATTTTTAAAATCGAGCGGTTAGAACCGAAAATATGACAGACCTTCTTATAAAGGACAGATTGACAGACGGACAGAAAAACGTACCGACAGACGGACACAAAGTATGAAATATGATGCCATAACTTTATAAAAAAAAGATTTTTTAAAATCAGACGATTAGAACCGAAATTATGACAGACCGTCTTATAAAGGACAGACGGACAGAAAAACGTACAGAAAAAAATCAAAAAGTTTGAAATATAGGTGTTTGATGTCATACCTTTCTAACAAAAAATAATTTTCAAAATCGGGCGGTTAGAACCGAAAATATGACAGAAATTCTTATAAAGGACAGATTGACAGACGGACAGAAAAACGTACCGACAGATGGACACAAAGTATGAAATATGAAGCCATACATTTATAAAAAAAAAGTTTTTTAAAATCGGACGATTCGAACCGAAATTATGACAGACCGTCTTATAAAGAACAGACGGAAGAAAAAGCGTACAGACGGACGGACAAAAAGTATAAAACATAGGTCAAGCCTTTGATATATGTCATTTCTTTCTAACAAAAAAAATATTTTTTTAAATCCGATGGTACTGTTTGAAAGATTCTGTTCAAGAAATCGTCACTTGACCACGATTTAAAAAATACGAGAATCGCCGCCAATAAACCCTTATGTAGCTCTAGTACAACGTTACTGCAAGCAAAATCCTTAAAAAAAACATTTGCCCGTTGTGAAGCATTGGTTCCAACCATTACTCATATGTAGCCCTTGTGCGATGTTAATCCTACCTCCAAACAACCAATGGCTCTTTATAAAACATGGTGCTGGTTGCCAGCTCAGGTTGACACATTAAATTAGTAATATCGTGTGCTAAATCCCACACATGAAAACCTTTAAACGTATCTGAAGGCAAATAACTATTTGAATTGTTGGCGACGACGTTTAATCGCCGCTGGTATATCAGCGTAAGGAGAGCATTGCAACTGCTTATGAAAAAGGGCGCCAATCAGTTTACGCCCAACCCCGGGTAAAATCTTCGAATTTCGGATTTTTCCTGTTATATGCATGCTCTATTCTATAAGTGTTCCAATTTCGTAACTCCATAACAAGCCGTTGTACCTAAACATTATGATCGCCCGTCAGTGAATCAGTCAGTCAGTCAGTGAGTGAGGGACATATTTTGTCGTTTTTTCTGGTTCATTTATCTCTGGCTTAAATGAATTTCGAACGCTGGAAATTTTTTTCTAGGTTAAGTCTCACTAGGACACCCAGAAAAAAGTCTAAACTCGAATCTAAAGTGCGTAGAAGAAAAGAACTGGGTCTCCAAAATTATGCCGAAATGGTCCCAGTAAAGGATAGTCAGTGCCGATTTCGTTATGAACTTGGCGATGCACTGCCGTGCATCCAGATATTTACACCGGATGTTAGAGGTTCACGGCACAGGTATATATTGAAAGAGCATCTGTAAAAATTTTCAGGTGAATTAATGTAAAACTTTTTATACTAGAACTGTTGGCGTAAACCCCTTTTTTTAGGTGAAAAACACCGTTTAAAATAAATCAATTATATTTAAATAAAACTAAATGCCCAAAAAGCATTGTTCATTATATTTGAAATCACTATGCCAAATTTGGAAAAGATTAAAGTAATAGTAAAAATTTTAGAATTTTGGGTATTCGTCTACCTTAAAGTTACAGGGAAAATATCGTTTTTTTTTACCAAAACTAACAAAACTCTTCATTAGATGGTAACTGATTGTTTTTTAAACCCAACTTTATTACTTTTATTTTATAAAGCATTCGCATATATGATAAAATTAGCATTTTTTAAAATTTAAGTAATTAAATGACTTTCTCCGTAATATCCGCTTTATTATGTATATAGGTTATTTTAGTTTAATTCTTCAAGTCATATGTTTTGAATTTGCAATGCAACATAAAGAAGTTATTTAAAAAAAGGCTTGAGAAATTTTCCCATCAATCATATTGTGCCCAAGAATACCATTTGCAAAACGATACCATTTGCCGCTCTATGCAACGGCTGTAACGATTACTTATTTAACTTCGTGTACCAATGTAAGATTATTTTTTACAGATTTCAATTAATTAAAACTATTTCAACAAAAATTACTAAAAAGGTGACGATTGGCAATTCCAAGGACCCAATGTTTACAAATTACTCCAAACTACTCCAATCTCTTATACTTAACGTGAAAACAGAAATACTCATTTTCGTGGACGAATGTAAAATAAATTTTCTTTCTCTATGAATAAATGCTCCAGATTTTTTTTTTTAGCAAATCCCTCTGTCAAAAATAGGCCAGATTCCATGATATTGAGTATAAATAAAATACCTAAATATAATTAGGATCAAATGACAGTGATTGTGCCCTTTAGAAGGGACAGTGTAGGCTTATAGCCCCTTAATTACACAGCTAGCCAGAAGAGACAGACACAAGGGACACACAAAGAAGGACGACACACAACACATAGACATAAACAACATTTTAATGACAAGCACAAACATCCAGTGCCTTTACCAAGGGATTCGAACCCAGCCTACACCAGCTCCAAAGGCTAGTACATTTAAGCCACTGCGCGGGGCGGGCCGGCACCTAAATACAATTAACTGACTATATTTTATCATAATTCGTTAACATATGATTGTAACATTGAGAGGGTATCCAAAAATAATTGAACAACGGCATGCATGTTAGAGATCCTTAAAGGCAAAATTTTCAACCTTTAGGTTATATAGTTTCAAGACAAAATAGATGCCCTTTTAATTATTTCAAATTATCATGATTTAAATTATACGCAGATGTTTTCAGAATTAGATTTCTCTGGAAAGAATCTGGAACTGTTTTCATATGGACGACGGTAAATATTTTTACATGTTATTTTCATTTTTATAAGGATTTATTTTCAATAATTGCAAATGTGGAATAACCGAAAAGAAAAATTTAATTGATTAAAATATTTGTACCGTAAGATACCTAACCTACTTAATTTTTTAAAATTTTACAATGATAGAGAATAAGCAAAAATTTTTATTAACAATATTTTTAACTTGTATAAAACATATCTATCTAACATTTGCCCAAAAATATTTTAGTAAATACTAAAGAGCCTCATTTGCATAGATTTCAACCTTATAGTAATTTTGAATGAATGATTTGAAAATTACAAAATAGCATTCAACCATACACTATCATAAACATTTTAGTGAATAAATAGTAGTAGACATATTCAGCATATACACAGCGATAATAAAGTTTAGACAATGACGTTTTTCACGTTTGGTCAAAAATGCTTTACAATTTTTTTCCAGTAAATGGTTTCAGGATAGACGGAAACTTTTTCGCTCATGGAATTATCCGGGGCTGGAAAATATCTTATATGAGCAAAAAGATTTTTTTTTTTGCGAGCAGGGAAAACAAAACTTTAGCAGGTAGAAACGAGCATTTTAGTAAAAGTTTTTGTGAATTGTGTTTACAGATGTCGTCAACTTTAACTACTACTGAATTATAAGAGTTTGAAATAGTATTCAGCATACATATAGATATTAATATATATTATATATATATAAATAAATATATATATAAAATATATATATATATATATTATATATATATATATATATATATATATATAATATATATATAATATATATATATATAATATATATATATATATATATATAATATATAATATATATATTATATATATATATATAATATATTAAAATATATATATAGTAAAACATGTATATTAGGTAGAGCGGTCCCCTAACAAATAATATACCTTCACCCTCACAGCTTCCTCATACGCACCCCTTTATTTATGATAGGTAGGTGCAACGAAGTATAAGCCAATAAAGTGTGATCGATTTATGCGATCGATATCGCGTTTAATGCAGTCTGAAGCAACAAAAATATCCAAAGCTTCTACTGATGCGAACGGGGATTGTTGTAACACTAAATATGCTACCCAAACTTGAATGATTAAGAAGAGATTAAATACAACTAAATGTTGCATACTCATATGATTCATTGTCAATTTCAAACGCAACTCTTAACTATTATAAAAAATATTTTAAAGATATTTTTAATACAGTAGAACTTCCTGTTCTCTATATTGCATTACAAACAATTTTTAATTGTTAGGATCAGTTATGCTTAAAATTCTAGATATAAAATAGCGATTTATTTTTATTAGTTAAAAATTATTTGTCTTAAGTGACGCAGTCCAAATTAAGATTGATAGAAATATATATTTTTGTAAAATTAACATATTAATAACCGTTACTTATGACTGTCATTAACACACAATCCTTCGCTGAATAAAAATGTTCATATTTAAGTTTAAAATTAATTTTTCGTGTCCTACATATATTGTTCAGTAACTATGAAAATTTATTTGTTATTAAATTTGTTTATTAGATAAACTCTAGCAAATTAATTTTCGCATAGGAAAATTCTCCTTACGATCTGCCGCTCAATCGTTTCATCAACGGTCATTCCTGAGGCAAAAGTAACAAAAAGGACAAAAAAAAGAATTCAAAATATATAAAAACTTGTTTTATATGCAACGTACCCACCTATTTTTAAAATTTTTAATATCGTAATAATGCAAAAAAATATTCAATGTGTGTTTTAATTAATACAAAATAGACCTAAGCCATTTTCCTCCATGAAAAATTTAATTTTAGTAAGTAAAATTAATCAGAAAGTAAATTTTTAGCATGTTTTTTTTAAAATTCTATTTATTAGGTTTGTTGCGGAAAAATTGTCAAATTTGTTTGTTAGTAAAACATATAGCTCCATATAATATCGGTTCTTATTCAACAATGTGAATGGCAGCAATTCTAATGGAAATTTCATTATTTTTTATTGGATACCAAATAATTTTTTTAATACCAACTATTGCTATGCTGTAGTATTCTCAAAACGTTAAGAAAAGCTGCCTGGCAAAGAAATCGTTTATCTATATCCAGTTCTTATGAAAGTGAAACCGATGCAACCAATGAAATTTGCAGTGAAACCGAAGCAACCAATGAAAAAATCCATTGCGATACAAACGAAAACACGAGCATTACATCAGCTGAACCATTACTCCATTTAAAATAGAAAAAGTATGGGTTGATGTTTACTTAAAATTCGTGCGCGGCTCAGTAGCTGATAAGGTTTTAACGTGTCCGCTTCGTAAGCCCTTGATCACTGGTTCGAGCTCCCGCTGAGTGATCGGAATTTCTAGATGGGAAAATCCTGGGCATGCATGTCCTTAATTATTAATTTGCAAGTAACAAGATCCTGAAGGGCCCATTTGGCTTGAGTTCTCTCGGCCAATTAAATAATGGCATACTTTAACACCACAGAAGCTCATATTCATTGTAATGCTAGTGCTCAAAAATTGGTACGAGAACCGCTTAATGGTGCAACAAATAAATGGCTCTCTGTTTCTGAATATGCCGAGTCCTGCAATAGGTTGGCCCGCCAATATTGGAGCCCCTTTTGGAAAAAACCCATCAAAATTCCTTAATAAAAACGAAAACACAGGAATATATAATCATTCTAAATCAGGGGTGATGATACAAACGGTCTCTCTTCTAATGTCTACTATTGGATTTCAGAATTTTGCTTTATGATAATCACTAACTGTTGTTTTAAACTTTTTGACAGTCTTTTAGTTGACCGCAGGCGGGGGGGGGCCATCGCTCAATGAATTTTGGAAAACAATATTTGTGGCTGAAACCAGAAAATTGGTGCATTGTCCCTAGAAAATTTCTTCGTTTAAAAAAAGGTTAAAGTATTTGATTTTGATGAAAACAACCCTAAATTTACAACACTTTAACAATCGGCAAAAATTTCAAGAAAAGGGTCATATATGCCTATTTATTTTTAACCCTCGTCCTTAAATTTTCCGTTTGTTTTTTTAGCTTTGAATTGAAGAAGAATTTAGGTAGTCTTATTTGATCGTTTTTTATGGGGTTTAAGTTATCTTTTATTCCTTATTGTTTGCGTTATAGCTAAACTGTCCATCCGGAAATATCACTGGATTTGAGAAATAGATGGCGAAAACCTTAAACCGTCATTTCACGTTATGAGAAAGAAAGGGTTATTGCATAAAAACACTTGAGATTAAGTTGCCCACGTTTGTTTCAATTTAATAAATCTCTCTCAAAACATTATTGCAAATACATTTTTCTTTCGAATAAGAAACCCGCGGCGCAAAGGTTAGGTGCTAGCCTTTGGGGGGGTTCGAATCTGATAAGTATGGAACTGCACTTGTGATTGTCCGAGTAAATGCGTAGTACGGCTCGATAAAAATCTGTAAGTTCCGTAAGTCCTGTGGGCAGTCATTGCTCTGTTTCCCTCGGGTAAAGGTTCCTGGAGACTATTTCCCTCCCCAGGGACATGTCTAAATTGTGGAGGGGGGATAGATGGCATCATCTGTCGCGTATGTGTGTATTGTGTCTGTCTTACTTGACATAGGTTTATAAGTGAGTCTTGACTCAACATACATAACCTGAGAATATATGTCTACTAACCAACTTTCTGATGGTGTTTATTGAGTTAAACACCACTGACAAGATAAGCTAATAAATACTTTTCAATTAAAAATACTTCAGAAGAATCAATAATAAGAAGAAACAATTTTTTATCTTTATCTTTGAGAGCCACCAAAAACTTTGAATCGCCCTTTCTACTTTTTCAAAGTGTCATATACATTCCCTTTAACTGCAAAGAAAAGTTTCATTTACAGTGGTCCAAAGGGGTTATTGCAGACGAAATTTTCGCGAAACGTTCGAGTTCCATTTCAAAAAGAACAACCCTTTGGAATCGGAATGGTAAAGATTGAACGACACCGATCGATGTAACCCGGTCAGCAGAGACACACCAAAGCTGAGCATGTCATCACCACATATCGAGGGCTTCTCTTAACACACAGGCCCAGATTGCAGCTGACGTCCTTCCTGATTCCCAGATGAGGACTTCCGAAACCTGAGATGAAGAATTTGGAGAAAATAAACGAAGGAAGGCATCTGATTTCATAAAATGGGAAGGGTGAAATGGGTTTTCTAAAACAATAAATGAAATAGGATTGATATGAAAATAACCAATAGTTTAAAGGAAGGAATGAGAAATTCGCACTTTTTACAAGGTACTGTAATGCACGTGACTTTTCTTTTAAATAATAATTTTTCGTAATGACTGATTTTGGTTTTTGTAAACTGAAGTGAAAAAGAATGTGTGAAATCCGGGCGCTCGCTTTGCGACGTTTTTGTCAGAACTTGAGAAAATTGTACTGCTTTAACATCTTTGTCCTAAAAACTCCAGAATTCTACGTTTTAAATTGTCTGGTACTTTTGGTGTTGTCCTAAAATAAAAAAGTCTCGTCCAAAAGAGAGTTTTCAATGCAAATAGTACAGTACGTACCCAAACTGGATTTGATTAGTTTAATTATGACAAATTTAACTTATAGTAGATAAATTAATTTGTCAGGTCCAGGAAAAGGAGATATCTGGTAGATTTCAATCAATTACATGATAAGCCAGACTAAATATTGTACAAAATACCTAAAAAAACTTTTACGAAAGTGCCGAAACATAAAATGGCGCTCAACTTTGAAGAACAACTCCCTAGCTTTATAAGATAACAAATAAAGACAAGATGATTGTGTACAGCAGTCATTATGAATATCAATAACGTTCACGTTACATTGTTAAGAGAGACTGTTAGTACCAATAGAGCTGATGCATTAGTTTTGAAATCACAATTTCTTCAAAAGAATTGCTTTGCCATACACTCTCAGAAAAATCCGTCTCTATACACTAAACTTTCACTTTAGTTTTATTAAAATATTATTAACTCAGATTAATCTATCCTATGTATTACATACAAAAACAGAAAGTTTACGAGAAAACATTGCATCATATAATGAGAAAAGTGTACATCGAAGTCCAGAAACTCAAGATCTGGAGAAAAATACGCGTTTAAAGTTATATTTGTTACCCATTTCCCCCCCCCCCCTTAACGAAGCATGACACAAAAACTGGCTTTAATGTCAAAAATATTTTTCCAATCGTCTTTGGTACTTTTGATGACCTTATTAATAAAGGTTTTAATTAAGTATTTTAAGCCTATAATTTTTGTTTTGATTTTTTCACCGATTTTGGGGTACTGAACCCCCTTAAATGATAATTTTTCGTAATGACTGATTTTTTTTGTAAACTGAAGTGAAAACGAATGTGTGAAATTCGGGCGTTCGCTTTGGCGACGTTTTTGTCAGAACTTGAGAAAATTGTGACTGCTTAAAATCTTTGTCCTAAAACTCTAGAATTCAACGTTTAAATTGTCTGGTACCTTTGGTGTTGTCCTAACATAAAAAGTCTCGTCCAAAAGAGAGTTTTCAATGCAAATAGTACAGTTCCCAAACTGGATTTGATTAGTTTAATTATGACAAATTTAATTTATAGTTAGATAAATTAATTTGTCAGGTCCAGGAAAAGGAGATATTTGGTAGATTTCAATCAATTATATGATAAGCCAGACTAAATATTGTACAAAATACCTAAAAAAACTTTACGAAAGTGCCGAAACATAAAATGGCGCTCAACTTTGAACTACTACTCCCTAGCTTTAGACGACGACTTAGAGACGATATGATTGTGTACAGCAGTCATTATGAATAACAATAACGTTCACGTTACATTGTTAAGAGGGACCGTTAGTCCCATAGAGCTAATGCATTAGTTCTGAAATTACAATTTCTTCAAAAGAATTGCTTTGCCATATTATCCCATTTTCACCAGGAACGAGAATCATCATAACATCAATTTAAAACAAAATTGAAAGAAAAATAACATCCGGTTATTTAATTAACATTTGATAAAGTTTTAAAATAGTGTCTTCATCTGCTAAATATTTTTGGCATTTTAAAACTTCAAAAATATATAATTAAATAACTCGACAACAATTTCGCTTGAAATTTGTTTCATTTGGATGTTATGTTGATTCTCATACCTGGGGGGAAATGGCTAACATGGCAAAGTAATACTTCTGCGGAAGTTGGGATTCCAAAACTAATGCATTAGCTCTATGCACAGAGTTCATAGTTAAAGTATTAGAGTGGAAGATCATGTGACCTCCAATACTAACGACTTGACAAGCATGGAGGCCGCCATATTGACTAATTTTGAGGGTTATGGGATCAGTGTAGCCAACATTTTAAAGATAATAGTGCTGCGTAAAAATAAAATGTAATTCTGAAATTACAAAATAAATATTATAAAAATACTAGAAAAGCGTTTCAAGCTCTTTTAAAGTCACTGAAAATATTCCAAAATGCAGCTAGTATTTTTATGAAATATTTTTTTAATTTTAGAATTAAATTTATTTTTTCGCAGCACTTTTATCTTTAAAATGTTGGCAACACTGATCCCATAACCTTCCAAATTGGACAATATGGCGGCCTCCATGCTCGTCAAGTCCTACACGAGGACGCTCGTCAAGTCCTACCATTTTAAATTTATACTTTAGTTGGTTGTTCAAGTCGTTAGCATTGGAGGTCACATGACCTTCCACTCTAATACTTTAACTATGATCTCTGTGGCTCTATGCACTGAGAAAAAAAATACTGTAAACATACAGAAAATTTTTTAGTAATGTTACAGAAATAACCAATTTTACAAAAAAAGTTTTTGTAATTCTGAACAGAAATCTTCATTTCTGAAGTTACAAAATAATTTCTAGTATTTTAGCCTCGATCTTGATTTGGATAGCCCTCGTGTAGCTCTAGTGCGAGGATAATTCAAACCTAACCTAATCTAATCGATCGTGATTCAATTAGCAAATCGCCATTTTAAATTTATACTTCAGTTGGTTGTTTCAAATGAATTAAACTTCTAATTTCCTAGCGATCTATGTTCCGAAATAGCACAGTTGGAAAAGTGTCAGACTGATCATCTAAAGGTTCCTGGTTCGATACCGGGTTTCGGCCGTCTGCTATTCCTCGGTATTATAGTGGTCAGTACCCCCGCCTGTCATGCGGAAGACCGGGGTTCGATCCCACGTAGTAGGAAAGTAGACATTTGGCTTTTCTTTGCAATTGCACGGAAAATGTAGTATCTTGTATAGTTACTGAAGCATTACTTGTGTGGGATACATTAAATAGTCCTGTAAATCTACATGATATATACATGTAATGCTAACAAAAATATATTATGTGTTTTTACAGCACTATTTTTAGTAATTATTTACTAGAAATTTTCTATGAAAAGTTTTTTACAAAAAAAATGTTTTGTAATGGTTACAGATTTTTTTTCACAGTGTGGGACTGACAATCCCTCTTTATAAATGCAATGTAAGCCAAGCAAAAATTTTATATCCTGCTGTAAAGTAACGACCGTGCTTAAAATGGTGAATAGAAAAGTATAAAAGAAACCTTAAAAGTTTCACTGCGCACCGACACTGGAACATTCTTATCTACACTTCATTTTTTGAGTGTCGAAAGTTTTTAAAAAGTCACGTTCTTTCACTTTTATCGTGTAATTCCGTAAGACTTCTACTTATAATACTCTTCTATTCAATACTTTTACTTTGACTTATTAATGGATAGTGAAGAACAAAAGCTTAGTTTATGCTCCAATTTCGATAATTTGTCAGAATTTAGTTAATTAAGAATGTACTTTCTTATTGTTCGAAGCTTTAGCCAGCACCAGTTCATACTTTTATCTCTTTAATGCGTTAATTTATGAATTTTCTTTATTTTCTATAAGTCTGTTAACTTTATTAGCAAAATTGTCTTATAATAATATTTGCATGTACTAAGATGGTTCATGAGAAAAATGCAATCTGACGCTTTTATGCTGCCACTCTTGAAATACGAAAAGATAAAGGAACCAAATATAGCCAGTGTATAGTCTAATTAAGTTAATATTATTTAATTTATAAGGCTAATTTTTTAAAAAAAGCTTCTATCTTCATTAGTTGATGAAGACCATTAACAATAGAAAATTTAGTTTTACAAAAGTATATTTTTTACAACTAAGGCAAATAATCCTAATTTGGACAGGTGGTTACAAAATAAATAAAACAAATTCAAATAAAGCGCAATTTTGATGTTTCATAACTTTATGAACTGAAAAAAAAAACGTGTATCTTACCCTTCACTGCACGATAATTTTTCTGCATAGGAACTAAGATTTTTATTTCATTCGGTTATATTACTTGAAAAATTAATTTTAAAAAATCTATTAAAAAGTTAACAAAGTTTTTTTTTTCTTTTTGCTCTAAACTAGCGAATGAGTACTAGTCCTTCCTGCAAACTCAGAAAAAATTAAATTTTGACCGTACTTAAATGTATATTTTATACTAAATTAAAGTATCAATATCGACCACAAAACTGTATTTTCCCTATTCGGTGTTATTTGGCAAACATTTGACAACTTAGTTGGGCTTGATTATATATTTATTAGGAAAAAAAAAGAGTTTAAAAATATGGAAAGTTCAACAAATTTCTACCCACACTTCTAAAGGTAGTTACGTACAATAATGCAGGACATAGAATCGTTCAACCTAAACAAAAACAACTAAAATAGACAGAAATGTTGATGCATGTGAATTTAGGTTCGTTTTAGTTCCCTCTAAAGATTACTGCCATGAATAATTATAATTGATTAGCTAATGTCAAATGAGTGCGTTATCTATAAAACAGTTTGGAGCATACCACTTGTCCTTCTGAAGTTTTATTCTATTAGCAACATTCTAGTTTATTTGCGCTTAAATTAAACTCTTTATGTTGCAATAAAGTGCTTCTGAGTTTTTCATTCAAAATCCATGGTAGTCATCCAAAATTAAAATGTAGCGCCATTTCTTTCGGATTAATTGGTAAATATATTGAAAAAAGACGCTGTTCAATGATAAAGAAATACAAAGTTTTCAAACGGATTAAAACTTCAGAATTCGAATTATTTTGCAATTATTTTGCTACATTTTCATTTAAAAACTATGAAATAAGCCCCTTTACTACAAATTCAATACCACCACTACAACCGATTTTTCTGTATGGTAGCATAAAAAGCCCAAAACTCATGTTACAACTACGGGCACATCAACTCTTTTATTCACGTTACAAATTTCCGAAAAAACTTTTTTTTTGCTTTTTAATAGCCTTTCAAAGTAAATGATCTGTGACCTACAAACTAAAAAAAAATCTTTACGTGTGTTCTGGTAACTGGCTAACGTCTGCTGGCTCCCAGCATGTCATCATTAATACACGATACTGCAAAGTTAGTCATGCAATCCAAACTGGCCATTACGGTATAGGTTACCGCAGCCATTATTTCGTATTATCCTTTCGCCCTTATCCTTATCAACACAGTTACCCCTTTAGTTCAACATAAGCGATCGCAGCTTGGAATGATCAACACATCGATTTGAAATCGATACTGAAGGACAAACCCAAGTAATCGATATTCCAGTAAATATTTGACAATACTGTAAGTGATATTTTTGATCAAAAATTAAATGTATCTTATTTAAAATCTGGCAGATTAAGATTATGTGGATTTATTTCTTACATTGGGCAAGAGTTATCAAAAGGTTTATCAATAATGTTAGCTATACTGTTTTGTCTAAAGTTTAATTTACTATCTTATGCACAAGATAGCAAATTAAGGTAAAGAGCATTAAATTTTTGGAAATTAATCTTTAGTTCTAAGAGTGTAAAAACTATAAGTGATATTATTTTGTCCAAAAGTTAACTTTATCTTTTCACACAGGATCACAACCTTTTCACACATGATTTAAGTATATTTACTTTTTGGAAATTAAGTTTAAATTTTTATGGAAAACTGAGTCTGGAAAATGTATATTTTTTATTTCTCAAGTATATACATTTACCAAAAAAATAGTAAGTAAATTGGTGCATATTTTTTTAAAATTTTCGCAGCTTTTGGACTGCAAACTGAAATGAACATTACCCTCGCCACTAGCTTAATCATTTGAGAGATACAAAATTATAAGCTCCTCTAGTCAGTTTTTAGCAACCGGTATAATGTTTTTAAATCCACAGACATTAAGATTTAATTAAATAAAAAAAATTATCGGTATTTGGGAGGTTTTTTAAAAAACACATTTACTGCAGAATTTTTTTAATTATGCTGTGGGAAACGTTGACACTTTGGAAAAATGTTTTATTTCTCAGATGGTTGAGATTTCTGCATTATACAATTTTGAGGCAGTTTTATTTTAAGCTGTAAGAATTATTACATGTGAGCAAAGATCTCTTAATGCCTAGTGTAAAATTTTCACTTTCTACAATATAGTCTTACAGTGAGACACAGTATGTTAGTTCGGAATTACGACTTTTTTATTCGTTTATGAGCTTATTTTGAAATCCATTTGAAATTAAATAAAGTACAGTGTTGCTTACAGTTTCCTCAAACCAATACTACATTGATTCGAGTGGTACTCTCTACCTAGGTCACTGTAGCTCCGCTTTTTTGAGTTTAGAATCATTTAATGAAATTCGTTTTCATCTTGAACGAAATAAAGATATACGTATTTAGACTACTTTTTCATCGATTAACTTGATTGATGGTGTATTAGAGTAGGATATTTTTTCGAATAAATGAAATGATGCTCTACACCAGTGGCTTCAACTTCTTCCATTAAATTGGCTAAAATGTTTGTTTTTGCAAAATTTTGGTAACGTTGCGGCCACACCATTTTTTTAAGGGGGAGAGGGGAGAGAGAAAGAGAGATTAGCGTTGTACTATAAAATACTCAATTAATTGTGTGAAGTGTACATTCCAAAATAACCAAAAAGAACTAGGTTTGGCATATTTGTTTTTACCTAAAAAAGCCGTGGAGTGTGTGTGTTTATGTTTCTTAAGTAAAAATATCAACCAAAGTACATATATTTCGAGATTTGAAAAAAGTAATGATCTGTTAACCACATATTTTAGAAAAAAAAATCAAATTGGAAAATGCATTCAAAAGTTGTTAATCCGAAAGGCAAAACATTGAAGATAAGCAATTTGGCAAATTGTGGTTCGCAACAACTTATAGTATCTTTCATTTATCCCTCATTGTGATAACTGCTTATAATGGGTTATGTAATCGTTTCCGACTGCCTATATCTAGCCTCAAGTCAGGAGCTTTAACACAGCCAATAACGTCTCGTAATTTAGAACCCTGGTCAAGTGACGAGATCGACACCTGAGCGGGCACCCAACGGAAACTTCCAGCGACATCGTACGCTGACGCCGTCGGGACTTTGGACTCCACAGATTTAGCGAGCACGTCTGTCCCAGTGTACTCGGGCCCATCCGTCACGAGTTGGATTCTTTCCACTCTTTCCAGTACAGATATCCGATTTATAGGATGACTGGTAGTTTATTATGAGTTATTTTACTGTTAAAACACAATTGGACTAATATTGATTTATTGTGTTAACCTTTCTACCTTTCTGAGTTCGACCATTCTGAAAAGAACAATTAATAAAATTAATTTTAAGAACTTCATATTAATTATGAGATAAGTTACAGATATCATACTTTACAATGTATTTTATGTATAAGTAATAACGTAGTACTGAAATAACACTGTTCATTCTTTAAATTTCAGTTTTATTGAATAGAAGAATTCTATTTATTTTTAAAAGAGAGGATTGGTTAATATACGTCGCACTTGAGCTAAACGACTAAATCATAGGTGGATTAAAAATAATTCAAAAATACAATACTAATATTTTACTTTGAATAAAACATTCAAATACTGATAAACACTTATGATATCCTTATCCAACTCTATTATCTTTAAATCTATTAACATCTAGGATTACTTTCATTAATAATCCAAATATGCAATCTTTACATAGACGTGTCCGTAGACTTCAAACCAGCACAACCAGAATTAATTAAAGTCTACAACAACCCATTCAGTGTCTATAATTAGATCATTTAAAGCACACTTATCCCTGATTAGATTCTAAAAGGGAATATCCCTAACTCCCCAAACTATGTGCCGTAATGAGCCCACTTGAAAAGTTGTCACGCACTGCTAGTATTCTGGAAGAGTACTCAGCAGTCAATTCACAAAATGAATGCAGACTCTGCTAATACGTGTGCAGAATGGCAAAGGCAGTAGTGGCAGTTTTATTTACCTAAGAAGGGAAATAGTGTGCCTTGGCTGTGTCCTAACGATGTAGATATGGCTGACCACTTGTTGTTTTGAAATCCGTTGTGAACCATAGAGTTACACTCTTAAAACAAAAGAGTGAAATTCACTCCAGTAGGAGAAGTGCATTTTCGATACTGGAAAGGAGTGAATATTAACTCAGACTGAGTTAAAATCACTCGTTTGGAGTGATCCTGTCGGAGGTTTAACACACAAAGGATCCTTCCTACGGGGGAAGTGCATTTTCTAGAGTGGAGGAGGGAAAATTAACTCAGACTGAGTTAAAATCGCTCTTTCGTTTTAAGAGTGTAGAGAAAAGAATAGAGCGGGCCTTGTATGTGAGCAGTAATGCACAACAGAAGCAGACTAGAGCGGTGAATCTTGGGATACCTCAGTGCCAGTTTCGATTACTATGTCTGGGCAGTTGCTAAAAAGACTGCTAAAGCGGTGCATCTTGGGATACCTCAGTGCCGGTATGTTATGCGCAGTAGCTCGAAAAACCTGACAGCCCTGCTTCAAACCATTTGAACTGATAGACCCCTCTACTCTTCCTTCCTAACTCTATGTTGTGAGCGCTATCAAAGCATGATATCTATGAAAAATGTGGCCGGGATAGCCTGGTAGATAAGGTCTTGGACTGACATCCCTAAGGTTGCGAGTTCGAGCCCCGTTGCCTTCCGAAGACCCCCGTGTACGCCAATGGTGACTGGTGCACGTTAAATCAATCGGGGTCACAAAGTCCTCCAAGTTCCCATACCAAATCAATACCTATGGAGGTGACAAGTCAATTCTTGGGATCCTCTAGTTGGCCCCTGTCTCTAAAAATTAGATGGATCCACTTATGTGTGTTGTGTCTGTCTTACTTGACGAATGTTGATAAGCGGGTCTCTGACTATGCACATAAACCTGAATATATATGTCTGCTAACCAACCAGCTATGAGAAAATTGGGTGCTCCTACATTAACAGGCCCCCCAATTTTTTTTTTACAAAAAATGAGGTACAGTTTTAAGCGTCCTTAATTTAACTTTTATATTTAAATACACTCCATGTGTCCACAAAATTATATTTACATATTTTTTCAGATTTTTTTACTCAACGAAGTATTCACACAAAATTTGACGTGTTTCTTAGAGCCTGTACTCTTAATTCCCATTTTACGTGTAAGCGCGCCTCGAGCGAAGCAATAAAAAAGGTATACAAACCCAACCACCCCACAAACTCAATACAAAAAAGCAGGACTTTAAAAGATCTCATTTCAGTTTGGTGAAACATAATTTCGCATTCCAACAGCTCTCAACGTCTTTTCAGGGAACGTCGATAATAAAGCGCTGAGGAGGGCAAAAATAAAAGCACTCCAAGAAAGGAGTGCAATTCCCTGAAAAAGGGACAGCAAGTGTGTAAAAAGTTAGTTGAGAGAACTATTGCTTTATGTTACCGTTCGTTGTAAAAGTGCCCATACAGCTGCAGTAAGAAAAATGACCTTATCTGTAAAAACTGAATTCGGAGAAAATGAAGGTATGGTATGGTATGGTACATATATATTCCAGCTTGTGTGCTTGTTCAGAGAACCGCTTATAAGCTTTCGTCAAGTGGGACAGACACAGAAAGAATTTTTACAGTCACAAAGAAAGGGATAACACATAGACAAATAACAACATTTACTGACGGTCACAAACATTCATGCCTGACCGGGATTCGAACCCGACCCCGGCAGCTCCAAAGGCCAGTGACCGAACGATTGCGCCACCGGGGCGGCGAAAAAGAAGGAAACCCGTTCCATTAGGGGGGAATGTGCACGCTGGACCTGGGGTCTCCAAAGCAAAGTGCATCAGTGTTAATCCTATGGAGAAAAAAATATTTTTTCCTCAGCATTTCTCCGGCTGTATTGAATATTATTACAAGAGGTTTTTTATGTGATAAATGTAGCTGACTTACAAGTCCCAACAATCCCACTTTTTGAAATTGGTTCGAATATATATTTAAAAAAATTTTAATATATAATTTTACACAAAATATTAGAAGCTATCTTAAAAAGTGGGAAGATAGATACTTGTAAGTTATCTACATTTATTATTTAAAACGTTTGTAAAAATATTCAATACGGGCGGTAAAATGTGGCAGAGAAAATAGTTTTTCATCATTTTATTAACATTGAGTCACTCGAGTTTGGAGACCCTCGGTCCCGCGCGCCCAATCCCCCTTACAGACCAATATACGTTCATAAGTTTGATTGAATATGCGGATTTAGCTGCAAATTATAAAAAGTTTTTTAGGTTGTAATAAGATGGATTATCCCATTTTATTTTTGTATGGATATTAATAGCTCAAAACTCCCAAAATATCAGATACGGAGCTCTTTTTTCGCAGCGGCAGAATAGACATAATGTATTCGTTTTTAGATCAGTTTAAGTATTGCTATGCTCAACTAAGCGTTTTATAACAAGGCCTAAAAGTCGCACTTAATAAAACAAATTTGACCAAAATAATATAATCGTTGTATTAATTGTTAACTTTTGAAGTTTTGATATTGCAAGTAAATATTTGCAGTGATGACACTAAATTGTTCTTTATAAATCAATAATTTACACTCTCTCTGAGGAATGAGCAATTTTACCAAAGTGAAAACTTGATTTCACTGAATTTACTTCAAATTCCAATTTTAAACTCTGTAAAATATAACGTCTAAATTTTATTTGTGTAGTAAATAGTTTTTTAAACCTTCTTAATGCCTAAAATTTATAAAAATTATAATGTTATAATTTCTTAAAAAGTTATATATGTCACTTTATAGCCTGGCAGTTAGAAGAAAGATTTATGCGTGTCCTTCTGATGGTTATTCAATAACCGAAAAATATTTCCCCCTTCAAATTTATTTTACTTTTTATTGTTACTAATTTAATCATAGTGAAAAAATGCTAAGACAGCAAAATAATTGTTTAACAGAAGTTTATATTTAAAAACTAATGTATTACGTGCACAGCATCTATAATAGTTAGCTGACGCGGCGGCGCAATGGTTAGGGTGCTAGCCATTGGAGCTGCTGGGTTCGGGTTCGAATACCGGTAAAGCATGGATGTTTGTGTTTGTCAATAAATGTTGTTATTTGTCAATGCGTTTGTGTCTTCTTTCTTTGTGTGTCTCTTGTGACTGCCTCTTCTGGCGAGCGGGATAACGGGCTATAAAGCCCATGTTCTTCCCTTCTAGAGGGCGCACTCAATGTCCTTTGTCATCTATTATAGTTAAAAAGTAATTGGTTTCTCCAAAATTATTGAGTTGAATGACGAAGCTTTAAATCTTGCATAAATCAGGGAGACCAGACATATTTCATTTCGTGGTACTCATTTTAATTGGTTACTTAACTATCTTTCTGTAATTGTGTAAATACTAATCTTCGTTTTATATTTCTTAGTTTTTCATACAAAAACAAAAGCAACATAAATAAAAAAAATGCTTTACGAAAGTTTAATGATAATTTTTAAGTCCAAAAAATTAACCACTGAAACAAATCTGATAAGTCTAGCATAAATTATTGGCTACATAATGGGGAAAATAAAAACCATTTCACCAATATTTTGGATAGTATGTAAATATATATATGTATGAATCGAATATTTTCCCAACGAAACAGATATAGTTGCACAAGATTCAGTAGAAAAGATAAAATGTTCGATAAGAGCTATTAGCTAATCTAGAAATGAAGACATTTAAAGATTAATTCTAATGTTAATTTTTGTTAAATTTTTAAGTCCTCAATGCAGAAAATAGTTATTATAATACATTGAAATATTGAGCAAAAATTAATGTTATTTTACGTTGCATTTTCAGGCCTTCAATACAGAAAAGTAATGAACACATTGAAGATTATTAAATGATATTTTACGTTGCGTATAAGTCTTCAATAAAAAAAATCTTAAAGATATTAAAATATTGAAAATTATTTAATGCTAATTTTTGGTGCGTTTCTAAGTCTTCAATAAAGAAAATAATTGAACCATTGAAAATTACAAATACCATTTTTCATTGCGTTCATAAGCCTTCAATACATAAAATGTGTAAAATTTTTACTGTATAAATAAAAATAGTAGAAAAGCAGATAGTAGAGTTAATAGTAGAAATACAAATTGTAGAATTAATAGTAGATATACAAATAGTAGAATTAATAGCAGTAATACGAAAAGTAGAATTACTAGTGAAAATAATTAATACAGTAGAATTACTAGTATAGATAATTAATAGTAGAATTACTAGTATAAATAATTAATTGTAGAATTACTAGTGAACTAAGTTCTTAATGCTTGCATTCTTAGATGTTTAAAAATTAATTTGAATTTTTTTAACAAATAATAATTTGAAAAAAATAATGTTATAATTTATTTCAAAATTATTTGTACAAATAAGAACGAAATGCTTTAATGGAAAGTCACGGATTTTTGTTTCTTAAGGTTAATGTAAAATTCTAAGTTTTGATCAAGGTCCAATACTAGAAAGACAGATACTCTAGTACAATTAATAGTAGACTACAGAATAGAACTTTAGAACAACCCCATCTTGCACATCCGCCTAACTAACAGATCGATGTGATCAATGGATGGTCGAGGAAGTCATCAATCCTGGATGATTGTGACGCAACGGGAACTCCCATTGATTGTAGATGTTTAGAGATCGAAAGGAGAAATTCGCTCTCTCGGAAATTGGGCCTTAGTCGACAAAGTGCCGCGACTTCAAAGGAGCAAACTGTACTTGTGTTTGTATTGGAGAATATATATAGGTTCTGAATTTAAATTTGTCAATTTGTCAGGCAAGCGTGAATGGCGTTGGTAGTTTAGTTTGGAGGTATTTCATCGAACAAGTAGGGGGTAGGTACATATATATTCCGATTTGTGTGCTTGATCAGAGACCCGCTTATAAAGCCTTCGTCAAGTAAGACAGTCACATAAAGATTTTTTTTACTGTCACAGAGAAAGGAATGTACACCCAGGGAGAAGGCGGGAATCGAACCCGAACTCGTTGCAGCGCACAGACTGCTTGCGTAATGGTCCAAACCACTCGGCCATCCAGGCCCACTGAACATGCATTTCCTTCTTGTTCCGTGGTATTTCGTTTTCAAAATGCATTTTCTCTCTTTCAACCCTCTAGACCGGATAACGACGTATCACCCGACGGTGATGTTTTTCTTCAATTCACATAATTTTTATGGTTTACCTAAATTTTTAAATTAACCCTGTAATGCATGAATTTTTTTTCACCCCGAAAAAATATATTTGTATCTTTAATACTCACACATTAAAGGAAAAATGCTGAAAAAAAAGTAACTGCACTGGAATTTAAATAATTTCAATTTATAAATTTTTTGAAATGAGGTAAAAATTAACTACAAAATTCCAAATTTGATAAGAATGATTAGAAAACTACTGAATACATTTTGGTATTGTAAAGTGTATAGATTAAAAAAAAAGTATATACAAGTGAAATGGTTAATAATAAGTATGATCAATGTTTTATCAAAAAATTATCAATTAGGTTAGGTTTAAAATATCGTCGCACTAGAGCTACACGAGGGCTATTGGCGACGGGCGTCGTATTTTAGAACCACAGTCAAGTGATGAGCCGGCGCCTGAATAGGCAATCAACGCAACCGTTAAGATAGGGTCAAAATTAAATTGTATTAATGAGATTAATAAGTTTTTTTTCATAGAAATCGATAAAATTCGGCAAAAAATATCGATACATCTCCTTTAGGGGTTTAGATAGTTTCTACCGTTATCTCTTTTTAAGCAAGTTTTTATTATTTTATCCGATGTATCCTTATTCAATTGAGATTTCAGATAAACTATTGAAATCCATGGAGATTTCGGATTCTGAATGATTGCCGAATTTGCAGATTTTTATATTTTTAACAAATCTTGCACCTCACAAAGATGTTTCATTCGAATTGAAGAGCTTAGTGGAAGAACGTACTAAGTGACATTTAAAAAAAATTGCGATTTTTGTGTCAAGAACATTTTATTATCTCTTAAAGATATCATGCTTCCCTTTTCTCATAAACTTAAAATTAAGGGCTATTTTGGAATTTGCAACCATCTCTTTTAACGTATCTAAGTGCGAACGAAAAACTTCAAAGCTCAATTTCTTTATTTCACCTTTTAGTTACTTAATACATTCTTCCAATAAGCTCTTCAATTATTTTTTTTATCAGTTTTTATAAAATAATAGTTATTATTTTTCAATTTCGTTAAGACCTGGTCACGACTTTAGCGCAAACGAAGACCCAATAAACAGTTAACAGTGGAGGAATTAAATTTAACTACTAATTTCTATATTTTCGCCAACTCTAGCACGAATTTTTAGAACAACAAAACCGAAAATCTGCTCTCTAATTCTTTTTTAGTAAAAAAAAATATCAGATTGTTTTGATTTTGTTGTGGTACCTATGAGGAGCCTTCGGTATTGTAAAGTGTAAAAATTTTTCAAAAAATATGTAAGTGAAAAGGGTTAATAAGTATGATCAAGGTTTTATCAAAATATTTTCAGTATAAATAAAAACGAAATGCTTTAATGAAAGGTCACGGATTTTTGTTTCTTAAGGCCAGTGTAAAATTCGAAGTTATGATCATGATCAAGGTCCATTAGTCCTTGTTAGGTTTCACTAGTAACAAGATAAAAACTTCTTTTTTATTCTGCTCCAACGAGTTCTCACGCAAGCTTTGACATAGTAGATAAGATCCAATAGCTTTCTGGTAACAGGAACTTGTTCAACATGGTCACAAAGCATATGCTAATCTAAAACAGTTTAAGTTTTTTTTTCTACAAAATCTTTTTATTTTAGCCTTGTTTTACAAGAAAAGATAAATATGAACAATTTATAGTACAAATTGCATATTTCAACTATAATTTCCTTAAAATTGCATGTTTCAACAAAAATGTCATTAAAACTGCATGTTTCAACTATAATTTCATTAAAATGGCATGTTTCAAGTATAATTTTTTAAAATTGCATGTTTCAAGTATAATTTTATTAAAATTGCATGTTTCAACTATAATTTTATTAACATTGCATATTTCAACTATCATTTTATTAAAATTGCATATTTCAACGATTATTTTATTTGATATTTTAATAGGTTACGATATACAGATAACGGTTAACAGATAGCGATAATTTGCATAGTTTAACAGGTTACAAAAACTTTTACTTCCATACAACTTATAATAATTTAAATAAATGGAATATGATGAAAATAAGAAAAAATCTCCAACTCATATTTTACGTATTTGGCCATTAACAATAGTTTTACAGTTAAAATTACAAAAACATATGATTAACTCAAAACATGGGACCTAAAAAACTTAGCATTTGATGGATTCAAATTTATCATGCTTCGTTCTTAGATCTTTTCTTCTACATTTCCGCACACTGTTGTAAGAGATCAGCTTCACTTGAAACATTAGATAAAAAAAACTCAATTAAATAAAATGCAATTACATGCGTAATGCAATTATTGACATAATTAACGTCGCATTCTCGAGTCAAAGTGAAATAATTAATAAGGAAGTGCCTTATGATGTGACAAAATGTAACTCAATTTAAGGCATCTTTATACTGAAAACAACACAATAGGAGAATAAGTATCGGCTGTGGTTTCGCAACATTGTATGCGGGGAGATTTAGGTTTTAATTATCGTCGCACTAGAGCTACACGAGGGCTATTGGCGACGGGCGTCGTATTTTAGAAGCACAGTCAAGTGACGAGCCAACTACTAAATAGGCACCAAACGCAACTGTTAAGGGCGACTTCGTACGCAGCGGTGGGCTTTGGAGAATATTTAACGGGCACTCCCTTACACAGGGTATTATTCGTCGGATATTTTTGGCTGCACGGGCCGTTTATAGATCGGCAGTTATTTTGGTGATGTTCGGACTCGAACCTAGGACCTTTCGCATTCTAGGCGTGTGCCTAACCGACTGGGCTTCCCAGACCCTGTATACAGGGATAGGGTTTTGTAAAAAAATATATATTTATATTATCAACTGTAAAATATACTCTTAAATAAACCTTTTTTTTATTATTGTCCTTCTATTGAAATAAGTATCCGAGTCAAATACAGAAGAGCAAAATATTTAAGTAGGAGGATTTATATTTAATATCTTACACCTTGGATTTCCTAAAAAATTCGGTGTTTTTTTTTAAAGACATAATAGTACGAGAGCTAGCAACGTCGGAAAAACAAGCATTTCAGGTGGGCCAGTTTTAGGGTATGCTATCTCTCTCACTCTCCCGGACATCATAAGGGCAATCTGGCTGGCGGTAGTGGTTGCGTTCCTCAGTGCGCATCCTACTAATACAAGTAAAAAATTGATTGTTCAAATCATTTTAGGACGTTTTATTTTTTTAATATTATTTTTAGTGAACTTTTTGCAACATAAATCTATTATTGCCAGACATTTTTATTGTTGTTTAAGCTGTGCCAGACGCTAATTTTGATTTTAAAAGCTCAAGTGTTTCCCAAATTATCAGCTCATTACAAGTATTGCGCAATGAATGACGATGACGTAATTACAATGATCGGTGAATTCACACCTGAGCTGGTAATTTGGGCAACACTTGAGCTTTCAAAATCAAAATTAAAGTCTGGCACAGCTTAAACAACAACAAAAATGTCTGGCAATAATAGATTTATGTTGCAAAAAGTTCGCTAATAATAACAATAAAAAATAAAACGTCCTAAAATGATTTGAAAAATCAATTTTTTACTTGTATTAGTAGGATGCGCACTGAGGAATGCAACCACTACCGCCAGCCAGATAGCCCGTATGATGTCCGGGAGAGTGAGAGAGATAGCATATCTTAAAACTGGCCCACCTGAAATTCTCTCTCAAAAACGTTGCTAGCTCTTAGACTATAATTTTTTACAAATAAATCATGAACATGAAGAGTAGTTTATCGTATATGACGTCTTAAGCCAGAAATCGGAAATCAGACGAGCATTTTATTGTGGTGTGCTTACACTTGTTTATCGTTTGTAGGCAAATATTGGTTGTCATTAAAATGCAATTGGCTTGTTGTAGGTGGCGAAGTTCCTTCCACTTTCATTCTTAGACTCGCCACTATCCCCCATCAACCTGACTTGCCACTTTTTACACCTCATACGTAAGTTGGTTGGTTGGTATAGGTAGACATATATTTTCAGGCTTGTGTGCTTGGTCGCAAGGACCCGCTTATAAACCATCATCAAGTAGGACAACACAAGACACACACAAACACATATAAAAGATGTTGTCATATGTCTCCACCTCCGCAATTTAGACATGTCCCTGAAGTGGAGGGACATTTTCTCCAGGGACCTGTACCCGTGGGAAACTGCGCAATGACCGACCACAGGACTTTCGGACCCAACAGATTTTACGAGCACGTACTCCGCATATACTCGGTAAGTCTTCAGTGGCACCGGGTCTCGAACTCTCAACCTTCAGATCTCGAGTCCGAGATCCTGACCCAGGTGCGGATCCAGAGTTCCTCCATAGGGAGGGTAATCCAGATTTTTTTTTGGGTGTGTGTGGGGGGGGGGGGATTTTTTTAAAAAATGATTTTTAATAATTCTTAATTTTTAATAAATATTTTAAATCTATCAAAATTTTAATTAGATAATTAATATTAGCAACTCTTTTCAAATACTTGTTTAAAACTATTACTTTTAAAGACATCTTGCTTTTATAGAAGATTTGATATCAAAGCAAATGAAAAAAAACGGCACAAAATGTTTTAATAATGTAAAAAAAAAAACCTAAGAAAGTAGATGTGTTTATGACGGACAAGATAACTCAACAAGATTTCAACGGATTCTAATGAAATTTGGAATTAATTATAGTAATTAATTAAGGTAGTATTAGCTTCTAGTTGAACCTCAAAAATGCCAAAACAATGTTTTAAAAACACCGTTTTTTACCCAAAAACCATGGAAGAAAAGGGTAGAAATATAAACTTATTGTGTTTCTGAAGGGTGCCAATTTATGATTTTTTAACTTTTTATTGGGTTAATTGGTTTTATAAACACATACAAATAAAAAAAAATTTGATTTCCAATCACTGTAGGAGAAGTTAAAAATTCCGTGGATTGGTGCTTTTGCCGCGAGGGTCTCAGGAGATTAGTTACCGTGGCTGTTTTTAAAAAATCAATCTTAAAAAAATCTGATTCTTGTATTTTAATATGTAATGAATAAGCACACAATATTTCGGAACGATTAACTTGTTCCTTCCCTTTTAAACAATCCTCTGAAAACGGTCAACATTCAGGTGGTTACATGTTTCGCCCCCCTTAAAAACAATAAGAAATTCTTGTATTTTGAAGCGGTTCTATATAACAATGTAAATTGCTCAATTCTTAAAAACTTATCTATCAATCTATTTCATATAGATTAAAATAAAGCTAAATGTCAATTTAACTTTTAAATACTGCATTTAAATTCTAGATATGTATCTTAGATTTTTTTTTACATATGCTTTTCTTTTTTTTTCTCTTTCTCTTTTAAAAATACCATTAGTCATTACCCCTATTTCCCTTAACCTAATTGTTTTGAGACTCGGGTGGCTCGGCTTTGCGTTAGTTCCCGAGAAAAGGGAATTTAATAGATAATTACTAATTCTATACAAATTCTATATATATCCTATATTAAAAGTATTATTATTTTGAGCAACTCGGAAAACAACTCAGTATTATTTTATTGTTTAATATAAAATAACGTTACTATGGTATACGAGTTTATAAACACTAAAAAAATATAGAACAAATTTCGATCACTGAAGACAAATTTTGACAATGCACCTTGAAAATAGGTTTGTATAAAATTGACAGATAAAATTTCAGATCTTAGGGGGGGTAATTACCCTATTTACCCCCCGCTGGATCCGCCACTGTCCTGACCACTAGGCTCCTTACAACCCCAAGTATTTGGTACCCTTTGAATATGGGGCCCGCGTGGTCTAGTGGGATTGATCGCAGCCCATTACCCTAAAAGTCTGAACCAAAGAGTACTATAGTATAGGGTAGATTAATGACTCGTACTGAGCTGTCATCGTCATCTATGGCTCACTACGGATATTCCGAATAGAGTGGCAAAAGTGCTAGTTAATTTATAATTTTGATACTGAGAAAGGAAGTACACCCAGGGCAAAGGCGGGAATCGAAAGCTCTCCCGTTACAGCTCGCGGACTGCTAGCGTTATGGCCTGCGATCCAAACCACTCGGCCATCGGGCCCCACATGCCACAATATATTGTCGTGTTAGTCCATGGTGCTGTTGGTAGGTTCAGTCAAGACAGTACTATAGAATTCTTTGGTCTGAGCACTATAACGGGTGCTGGTTATATTCCCGCCTTCGCCCTGTGTGTATTTTCTCTCCCCTGTGCCTGTAAAAATTATTTTGTCTTAACATGATGAAGGTTTATCAGCGTGTCTCTGATCAAACACACAAGCCGGAAAATACACGTCCCAACTACCTGCCAACTTATCATACCTATACACTGATTTGGTGCTACTTGACAAAAAGCGTTTGCACACAAATAATTCAAGATGCGTTGTATTAGATCATCGGAAAATTGTATCAATTAGGTCGACCAATTGGCGTTTCAAGGGTTAATGTAATGGGTAATGCAATTGATTCTAGCTGTCTATTTCTAGCCTCCTTTAGGAGCTTTAACACAGCCAATTACGCTTCGCAATTTAGAACCCTGGTCAAGTGACGATGTCGACACCTGAGCGGGCACCAACGTTACTTCAAGCGACATCGTACGCTAACGCCGTCGGGACTTTCGACTCCACAGATTTAACGAGCACGTATATCGCATTGTACTCGGGCACCCCGGTGAATTTTAGAGGATTTTTTCCACCACCACTAATACGTCTATAGTATGGCTAGGACAAGGACAAAACCAAGAACCTTCTCGCTGTTAGCTCGTCTCTTACACCTTTCGGCCACCGGGGGGCCATTTCAAGGGTTTTTCTTGCCTCTATGATTCACTATCAAAGAAGGAAGCTTTAATTAAGAAACTTGTTTGAAATAATTGGGGTTGATAGTTTTTAATCATGACTCATATGACAGAGCACTAATAATTACTAGGTAATTCAGAACTTAATTTAATAGAAAAATTGCTGCTGAATGGACATTCCAACCTATTTACTGCTTTAACCCTCTAATGCATAGTGTTGCCATATGGCAACAAGCAACAAAATCCACTTTATTCTATTAAAGTACAGCTCATTCTCGACAAATCTGTGTTTTTTTCTCCTATTGCATTCCATTTTGAAGTTTTAGTTATAACTCTCATAGATGACATTAGTAAAAGTGTATTCAAAATTAAAGAGTGAAGTTATTGTTGCAAAATTACGTCTTTGGCAGTATTCAAAGTATAATAGTATATTAGTATCCCCCCAAAAAAACTTCGTAAAAGTAAACAAACGCCAATCTAAAAGAAAAACTATTTTATCAAAAAGCAAGTTCATTATGAAAGTTGTGGCTAAAAAAGCCGTGATATAAAATGAATGCCAATCTCTTGTGTAAAACTTCCTGGTCATAATAAATAGTATAATTTAAGTTTTCCTGCCATAAAAAAATTGCACTCTTTGAGGTTGGTGCCCATCTTAATCCCCCTAATAAAATTAAATCAAGGCCAGTGAACTTGAATTACTAAATCAGAATAATGAAGGATATACTTAAAAAACAAATGTATGATCTCAATACATTTATATAAAGGTATAGAGGGTGGTTAAGATCGGGCACCAACCTCAAACATTGCAATTTTTTTTATGGCAGCAAAGCTTAAATTATACTGCTTAATATGACCAGGAAGTTTTACACAAGAGATTGGCATTCATTTTATATCACGGCTTTTTTAGCCACAACTTTCATAATGAACTTGCTTTTTGATAAAATAGTTTTTTTTTTAGATTGGCGTTTGTTTACTTTTACGAAGTTTTTTTGGGGGGATATCAGTAGTTTTTTTTTTAAATAACAAAAGATACAGACAGAATACGACTACAAAATTGACGACATGATTTCAATGTTTATAGAGAGTTATATAACTTCTGAGAACCAAAGAAATATTATTTCTTACTCTTCATAGAAAAAAGCAAAGTGTTTAAAAAGTTTGAGCTAATATGAACTGAATCCGACAACCAAATATGACTGTTTACATTTATAGATCAAGATCAACCATTCCATTATTGCTGTTGATATAAATTTTTTAAGTAAACGCCAAAACGGCCGCTAAGATGGCTAGTTAATCGCGCAACCGTACCGCCAAAGATAATATCGATTTTAATTATTAAAAATAGAAAAAAATGTTTTTGAAATTTCAAACCTACAAAAGGACCTGAATTGGGGCATTCTCAATCGTTTAGTAGAAACAGCTAAGGGAAGAAATCTCCCCTGTCACATCTGTAACTGAAAAATAGGAACAGTTTTAATAATAACCGAATCTTCATTATCGTAACGTTCCCGTTTGTTATTTTCAGGAACAGTTTCTAGAAGACGTTTTATTGCAGATGTATTGTTTTCGACACATTTCGAGATTACATCGCAGCTGCCTAGTTTTTTTTTCACTTTCGTAGGCATATTAAATTTAAATTTACTTTTATTAAACTACAAAATATCCAGCCTATTCAAGAAAAAACAATAACCAAATACAATTCTTAGATTACGGTTATGTATTTTAATACAAACATTTAGTAACAGCTCATGTTAAAAAATGTAACTTTAATAATTAAATATTACTTTGGCATAGTAAAATATTCCTCAATAAATTTTAGAAACAAATATCATTTCTTTTCATAAAAAAAATAAGCAAAGATTACTTTGACATAATTAATTATTCCTCAATAATTTTAGGGGTAAAATATATTTCTTACTTTTTATGAAGAAAAAACCAACAAAACTATTTTTTAATGGTATTGGTAACTGAATATGGCAACCAAATTGGCAAATATGACTGTTTGTTTACATTTCTGGATTGATTCATCCATTCGAGTTATTCATTAGTTTTTCAAATAAAAACGCCAAAAAGTTGAAATGAAGAGTTTCCGTTTATTAATTAGATTTTTTTTTTAATCTGTCTATTCAGATGTTAGATTAATCAATTATTTTAGAAGCTGTAATAATAACTTAATAGTTAACAGCGCTGCCATGCGGCTCTTCGATGAAAATACAGTAAACCTTGGCTCGTTTTCGGAGGTACCTGGCCGCTAGGATGGCTTGTTTATCGCACATTCATACCGCCAAAGGTAATATAGATTTTAATTAATTAAAAATAGAACGAGTTCTTTTTGAAACTTCAAACCTATGAAAGGGGCTTAATTGGAGCATTTTGAATCTTTTAGTAAAAACCGCTTCCAGATTAATGGTCTAGTAATGGCTGTAGGTCACTTCAAAAATTATGTCAAAATTTGACTAAAACTGCTTGAAAGATTTCATTTTCGAAAATTTCCATATTTTTTTTCTCCGCTGTTTTTGACTCTAGAATAACCAAAAAAAATTTATTGAAAGTAATCTACAAAACCTCTTTACTGTATTTTTTTTTATTGTTCCACGAAGTTTAGTTTGCCTGGTAGAAAATAAAATCAATTTCGCTGTTAACATAGCGAAATGTTTTCTGTATATATACTTAACTGCCGTTTAGCCCTTGGCGTCATTTTGAGATTGGCGGGCGGAACGACCGTTCCGTCTGATTAAATACAAATACATTGTTAGAAAAAATAATTATAGTTCATTAGGGCTATTTAAAATATATTTAGTAGTTTTCTAGTCATTCTTGTCAAAATTGGAATTTTGTAGATAGTTTTTGCCATATGGCAAAAATTTTAAAATTGAAATTATTTGAATTCCAATGCAGTTAATTTTTTTTCAGTATTTTTCCCATAATGTAAATTCCAAGTAAATGTTTTTTTCACTTAAATTTGGTATTATGTATTAATTTTTTATATTTGCCGTGATTTTCCGAACCATATTTCAAGATAATGAGGCATTAAAAAGTATTTAAAATTCACCGAAAGATAAATAGAATAAGTAATGAATTTTAAAAAAAATCTCGGTGTAGCCAAATGTCACGAAATATCACCAGAGGGAAAGTTCATAGTGGCGGCATCTATTTACGTTTAGTTATACTAAATTCGTATCTAAATTTATAACCAAAAATATGAAATATTACGACGCACATGCGAAATGCACATGGATTAATCAATCTAAATACTATGAAAAATAGTTTTAGGATTTTCATAATAGATCAAAAATAAATTTCATTTTCATTCCTTACATCCCGTATCCAAGAAATTTTAAATTAAAAAAATTAGCAAGTGAAAGATAAAAAAAAATCTATTTAAAACTTTCTCTGTACTTACATTACCTTTAAAAAAATTAGTCAGATTTGCACGTACTTTGTTTCCAGTCGTTTTAAAAAATCTTCAAGGATATCACATATTATACAATCTAAACGATTTCAGAAGTTTACTAAGATACAATAGTACAACTTCTTTCAGATACTTTATTTCATTAAAAAAATTTTTTTATTAATAAAAACATTATATTAAATAAATATACCTATTTACTGATTATTATATCATTGTCCCGGTCTTCTCGAAAGAAAACTCAATTGCATCAAAATTGTTATTTGACAGAATGGTTTGAAATTTCCTATTAAGTTTATAAAAATATAGTAGCCTTATGAATATTTACTTTTGTTATAAATATATGTTTTATGAATAAGTTACTTTATGAATATTAACCATTTGTTTATACTATTTGGCTACTTTCCTGACTTCGAAGATTGAAATCTCAAATACCCACGTAGAAGTTGTTTCACTGTTAGTGTACTCTTATTACAGAAAAGCAAACTCAAAGGGGCAAATGCGACTTCTCGGATATAGAACACCAGTTTTACCATTATGCCATTTAAAACCATTTGTAAACAATGATATACTTTATAATGTAGTTTAATTATCATTGCACTAGGGTTACACTAGGGCTATGAAGGTCATCGTAATTTAGAACCCTTGTCAAGTGACGGGTTATCAATTGAAATCTGACAGTCTGGGAACCGAAGGTCTGAATTGTTGGAAACCGTTTCAAAACCTATTGATATTTATTTTTATGAGGTTTCTTGTGGAAAACGCATGAACTATTAAACACCCTTCACTAAATTACCGACTGAAACGAAGAGATCCAACCAATCAAAAACAAATTTTAATTTTTTTATTGGATTAATGAATCTAATTATGAAAAATAGTTTTGGACTTTTCATAAAAATAGCTCAAAAATAAGTTTCATTTTCATTTCTTCATCACATATCCAAGAAATTTTAAATCTGAAAAATTTAATAATTAACAAAAGTATAAATTGTTAAAATATTTATTAGTATAAAACAATAAACTTGATATAACAATAAAACAATGTTCAAAACTTTAATATCTGTCACAGCTTCACTTATGTTAATTGAAAGCGGGTAGATAGTTTCTGCTAGACCCGAACAGTTCAGCAAGGGCGTTTTTTGCCTCAAAGGCACTTAGCAGGCTTAATTTTGGAGATAACCACTTTGAAAGGAAATACAAAGCCCCGCCAGAGAGTACAACCATGGAGGAATGGTGAAACATAGTCAACCTAAAAACATAATAATTTTTAGTCAACATAACTGGTTAAAACACACAATAAGCTTATATCGTCACTTAAGTTCCAACATGTGCTATCTCACTTTGCACAACGGATCTTATTTACTGTACGGTATAACCCTTGGCGAACTTTCCAAAATCACGCCAAAATTCCGTTTTCTGGCGCATTTTGACGTCATGGCGCTAATAAACAATGGCCAGGGTTGCCGGAAAACTTCATCGTTGCGAAGTCAAAGAATTCGAATCAGTTGAATCAGACAGGCTGTCGCACAAAATTATCTATCGCCAAATCCGAAAAAAATTGCGCCAAGGGTTACCGTACAGTAAATCTGCTCCGTTGCGAAAAGTGATATAGCACATGTGGGAATTTAAGTGATGATATATGAAGTTACGAAAATTCAGTCAGACGTTAATGCAAATTTTCCCATTCAATAAGATTCATTTAAGGGTCTTGTATGGTAACAGATCTCTATACAATTCCAATGGGGAAATTTTAGCTTTTATATTTAAATAAACGCCGGCGCCACTTTTATTTGCACCACTCTATTTTTAGCATAGAATTTTATTCACGTACATTATTACCCTTCTCCTTGCAGCTGGCAGACTATCGTCCTTTTCTTTGAGGAAGTACCGCCGCACACCAAGAACGTAGTTTTGCATGTACAGGGGCCAGTTCAACTGGGATAAATCTATCGGAAATACCTGGAAAAGTATCAATATAAAATAAATTTGAGTCAAGGTTAGGTTTGAATTATCGTCGCACTAGAGCTACACGAGGGCTATTGGCGATGGAAATTTGAGTCGAGTTTTATTTATTAGATACACCGTCAACCGTAAACAAAAGATCCATATTATATGACGGGACAACTATAGTCTGGCTGCCACAAGTTGGCAATCAATATATTTTTTATTGTGGAACAGTCCACTTCGAAAAAAGGTAAAGGCTTTGGTTTTGGCAAGCGTTACTATGTTTGGCGATTCATTGCTTTTATGGGCACAAATTTCTTTAAGTCTAAGAAACAGGTTATCAATTGAAGGGTAAATCGATAACAATCCTCTATCGCCGATAACCGATGTTTAAATCTAGTGTGATGCAATATTCACAATCGAACTAGACCAACAATCCCCTCTTCACGCCAAACGCCTTGAGCTGGCAACCCTTGTTCCTTCGGCTTAACACCTTAATTCGAAGTGGAATCTTCCACAATCAAAATATTTTGACTGCCAACTTGTGGCAGTCAGACTATATACCAGTACAAAATACAGACACAAAGACAAATATAACAAAAACAGAGCATCAAAACATAACCAAATTACCCAAAAAGCGAGAAAATCACTTTTGAAATTGGAAAAGTCATCAAAATTATCCTTTGGCTCGCAGATTATTGACAATATTTATAAATTGAACAGTACCTTTTGTTTTTTAAGATAGTTTTTAGTTAATAAAGTTTCTTTAAATACAATTTTATTACGAGTTCTGTATGGTGGAATATTTAAATAAAATTCTTTAAGTAAAAAAGGACAGTCAATTTTGCCATGTAATAAACTATGAAATACTCTTCCGCAATCAAAATAGTTGAGATCCTAAGAAGTGACATGCGAACTATAATTTGGTTTGCACCCTTTGATTTTTTTTATGCAGCGAGTGGAATAAAAGTTTATCCACTTGAAAAATACTTTAAGTGCATTTATATTTATCTATCCACGATAAATGCATGTTAGATCTTACCTTGCGATCTGCAGGGCTCATTTCTACGTTTAGGCGCTGCATGTTTTTCGAAGTGAAGAGGAACTGATGAGTTGTGTAGAGTTGCAGATGATTCAGAACGCTGTGAATTTTCGTGTAAGTGTTTCTTAGTCTGAAATAAAGTATTCATATATCACAATACCCTTACTCGCTTGAAGCAGTTTAACTTAAAACGATTTGCATCAATAAAGATTTTCAGTTACCAATTATTCTAATAAAAATCTTAGCGAAATAAAATTTAACCCGAGACTTGAAATAGTTTGGTAATTTAAACTCAAAATCAGAAACTAATTAAGATAAAACCTGTGAAATCAGAAGTCGGAATAAATGATATCGCCATTGTCTATTTCAAGCCCGTACTTCTCATAAAATCAGTTACATGCTTTTGTAACTCCTCCTAAACTCTTCGGCGTAACAGCGTATTAGCGGGCCAATGCCTGCTGAGCCCATTTCAACTTTCATGTCCTAGGGCGCTAAGCATATGTCCCGGGCCGTGGCTTGGTAACCACTTTATCAACCCACTCAAGGAATGAAAGGATGGGTCAACCTCGCTCAATCCGGGATTCTATCTCCGGACCTGTGGCGTGGCAATGCAAAGCACTAACACTATGCCATTGAGCCTCTCATGCTATTGATTAATGTGAGCCAAGCATATTTAAAATATTTAGTAATAGCACCTGATCAAAATAAGTACAAGGATAATTAACTTTATTTAAGCGATAGGTTTTAAGAGTTCCGATTTAGTTATTTTTAGCATGATGAATGGTCTTAACAATACTAATAACCAAAAATATTAAGTTAACATTAATATTTAGGCAGAAGTAACAAATCTTTCTTACTCATAGATATCATAGTTAAAGTATTAGATAGCATTGGAGGTCACGTGATCTGCCTAACGATGAGACGCGCATGGAGACCAGAATTGGAAGGCAATGGACCAGTGTTGCCAGCACATTAAGGAGAAAAACTACTACGAAAAAATACCATTTTGTCCCAAAATTACAAAAACAAACAAATACCAGAAAAGCGTTTCGTTTTTCAAAGTCACTAAACATATTTCAAACTGAAGCTAATATTTATGATACTTTTTGCAATTTGAGAATTAAATTTTATTTTTTCGTAGCACTTTTCTCCTTAAAGTGGTGGCAACACTGGCCCCATGGCCCTCCAATTTTGGTCTCCATGCGCATCCCGTCGTTAGCATTGGAGGTCACGTGATCTGCCATTCCAATACTTTAACTGATATCCATGTTCTTACCCAATATCTCGCCATACTAAAAACAAAATCGAATCCAGTAAACAAGCTGGCAGATAGTGGAGCAGGTATTTGCACATGGTATTTAGGGTCTGAGATGAAGTGACGACTCCACCAGGCATCGTGTACACAGTTGCACTTGGATACTTGAACAGAATTGGAATTGTAATATCCACAATTCTTGTCCACGTGATTTGATTTGCTTCAGGAAAAACGCAATTGACGATTGGCACTTTCGAGGCAGCAATTGTAGGCAAACAACCCGCTTTCCTAAAAAAATTTGTAATTGGGCGTTTTAATTTTAATGTCTTTAAATTACACTATTTTTATTCTCATCTGTCACAAAAATAATGTTTCTGTAAATACGCATTTTTCAGCAAAATCAATTAAGCCTTACACTTCTTGATTGTTTAGGACTGGATTGGGAAGACATTTTTTCTTCCCCCCTTTTGGTTTCGGACTTCCTTAATGTCAACGGATTTATTGATCTGGTCTGACGGAGTCAGACCAGATGGAAATTAGTAACAACAACAACAAGCCTTACACTCGTACAACGAACGAGCGATTTTAACTTAGTCTGAGTAACTTTCACTCCTCCAGTCTGGAAAATGCACTTCTCTTTAAACCACCTGTTAAACCTCCGACAGGATCACTCCAAACGAGTGATTTTAACTCGGTCTGATTTAATATTCACTCCTTTCCAGTGTCGAAAATGCACTTCTCCAACTGGAGTGGATTTCACTCGTTTGTTTTAGGAGTGTAGTTTCCATTTCATAAGTGCAAAAGCAGCAGATTCCTTTTATAACTTAAATTTAGTTTTACCAATCATTTTAAGTTTTGCAGCAATCGATCGATTTACTTTTGTAAATTTTAACTTAACGCGTATTTTCATTGTCACTTCATTTTAGTTATACGAACAATAATGTTTCTCAAAAAATAGGATTAAGTACAAACTGTTTAACCCAGTGTCAGAATTTACGTCGATATTTCCAGCCATTTGAAATAATAAAATTCCATATACAACTTTCTTCGGCTTATTTAATTGCAAGAATTTATTATTATACACACATTTTGGAAAGCTCGAGATAAACTAAGCCGAAAATTTAGAAGAGAAACTAATAAGAACAAAAATTATAAAATCCTTAAACTCCCTAAAACGTACGATCTCTAACACCAGTAAAAAGACTTCTATAAAAGATGTTGACAGTAAATAAGATTACGAAAATTAAATACTTCTAGCTTAACCCTTTCAGTCCCAGTGATGCCATTTGGCATCATCACTTTCAATATTTTTTTCCAAATGTTTATACCCCGTTATGATATTTAAACACACATCATTCGATTCTTCACGCTTTTTTCTATTGCACAATATTTTACATTAATCTCAATAGAAGTCAGAACTACTACTTTTTTAATTTAGAAAATAGCTAACATGCGTTTCACCTGATTTTTGAAAAGTTCACTTCAGTTCCACATATTTAAAACAATGTTTGCTATTTCGGTTAAAATAATTACTAAATTGTTTTAATAATATGGTCGGATACCTTTAAATATACAACTCTAAGTGTTTTTAGGTATTAAATATATTTTTATTTTGTTGTTTTTCACAGTTAAAAAATGTTGGCATTATTTCAAAAACCATATAAAAAATTAAAAAAAAAATTTCTTGTGGAACTCTTATTTTTGACCTAAAATAAGCATATTTTGTGAATATCAGATGTTTCTGTAGTGTAGTAAATTTTTGGGACTGAAAGGGTTAAATTAACTTGCCTTTTTACAGCTATGGAATGTGCAGCTGCAATCAATGTATTGGCGACGACATCCACCGGTACCCAGTCTGCATTTACCTTGTCTTTGACCAGCAGTGTTTTCAGAATTCCTTTGCTACTCTGAAACAAGATCATGAACATTACCGTCAAAGTCAACAGTCATCAGTTGTGTTAAGCCTTGGTTTCCTCGGAGTCTGTCGCCAGAAAAATGCGACCGCTATTATACGTGGATGACGTCACCCTACCGATCACCGCTTCATCGGAACGTTACGTTGACACGAAGCTGGAAACATAGCGAACTCACTCAACTAACTCTGTTGTTTTGGTTTTCGTCTGTGCATGTCAAAAATGGAAAATTTAGGTTCTTCGTGATTTCTCACAAAATCAATTGGCATTTCTTCTTCGGCAAGCGTAAAACAACTTTCGATTTCCGTCATTTCCTCAAATTTTTAATTTTGGGCAAGCACACCGCACAACAGACAACAGCAAGAAAACGTTGTCATTAGGATTTCCCCAACGCACTCAACAGCAACGCAATCTGGCGGTCGTCTTGAGTTGTCCGGCAACGCTCCCGAGGAAACCACTCTAGCGTAATCAATGTCAGTAGTTTGTATGACGTCACTCACCGTACTTGTCCGACCGCTAAAATCTGTTGACGGACTCCGAGGAAAGCGAGGCTTTGGGCAAAGAGAGGTGAATGAACGTCGTACTAGAGGGGATCTCACGATTTAGAAATGTGTTCAAATGACGAGACTAAGGTTAGGTTTTGAATTATCGTCGCACTAGAACTACACGAGGGCTATTGGCGACGGGCTTCGTATTTTAGAACCACAGCCAAGTGACGACCCAACACCTGAATAGGCACCCAACGCAACCGTTAAGGGCAACACCGTACGCAGCGTTAGGACTTTGAAGGATATTTAACGCGCACTCCGAAGGATATTAACTAACTTACACGAGGTATTATTCGTCGGACATTTTTGGCTGCACGGACCGTTTATAGGTCGGCAGTTATTTTGGCGTTGCCCGGACCCGAACCTGGGACCTTTCGCATGCTAGGCGAGTGCCTAAACGACTGGGCTCCCCAGCCCCGACGAGATTAAGGAGGTGCCAAGGTTATCAAGATGAGATAGCACAATGCAACTAAAAACATCGTATGCTGCTTCGGAACTGTTTACTACGACAGTTTTAACGTGTACCAGTCCCACACACAACGCTATTGGCAGATTTCTTGTCCAAGTACGATCTTTTTATAGAATTGCTTGGTCGTTAACAGAACCCAAAAGGTATCTTCAGTGACATGTCGCCTTAACCTCCATGCCACGCCTGCCCAAAGGATGAGGTTTACTGTGTATTCTAAATAATACCAAGATTAGAAAATCACTATTTCATTCCTCCAGAGTATGAAACTTGCACTAGTATATTCTAGGTATTTTTTCATTACTGATAATAGTATACGCTCGCACACAAATTTGTAATGCATACAAATATTTAGCATCAGCGATTTCGGATTCTTTAAAATTAAAAGGTAGTAACTGTTCAAAAGTATACCTTAATTTTTAAATTAATTTATTACGATTTTTTTCTACGCATACTTCAAGCGTTGAAGGAGTTTCACATTTTAATCAAAATATTCATAAAATTATTACCAATGCAATAAATCCACTCGGACCATTATAGTTGTCAATCCAACCCTAGAAATAAAAGTTACTCTTAGAAAAAAGTAAAATAAAACTACACAATATTTCGCAATATATTTTACTTAACAATTTAAATTATTGAGCAGGATTACCCAAGTAATAATTTTAAAAAATTTACTAAATTTATGTAATTGCGTTTTAAACAAAAATTTTTTAAGAGTGTATGATCTAATCTTATACTATAATACGCGGAATTGGACCCAAGTCGAAAATCGCCCCAGAATTAATAACCTCCGGAGTGTCCCACTTTTTGATTTTGAAAATCTGGTCACATTAACTTTAACCGGTTATCTTTTCACCAATGGTTTCACAAATTTTCTTATGGTATGATTGTTTTGATAAATCACAATTGAAAATTTAAATCTTCGAGTTAGCTTCGATACCTATTTTCTCCGAGCAGAGCTCGGTCACCCGCTGGTAAGGTAAAATAAAAAAAATGGTACGAGAAGGAATTTTTTTTCTTACGAAACATGCAGTTCTTAATTGTAACAATTCTTATAACTTAGAATACTAACCATTTCTTTACCCGTTATTCTAACGTTCTCATAAGCAATCCATGAAGGGCCCTTTAAACTAATCATGAGTACTTTTATAAAGAAAACTCTGGGTAATAATGCAACTGTCTCAGAAACATTAATAAAATGCTGTAGGTTAGGTTAGGTTTTGAATTATCGTCACATTAGAGCTGCACGAGGGCTATTGACGACGGGCGTCGTGTTATAGATTCAGTCGAGTGGCGAGCCGGCACCTGAATAGGCACACAACGCAACCGTTAAGCGGCGACATCGTACGCAGCGTTAGGACTTTGAAGGATATTTAACCCGCACTCACATATACGGGGTATTATTCGTCGGAAATTTTTGGCTGCATGAGTCGGCAGTTATTTTGGCTATTATAGGTCGGCAGTTATTCTAGCTATGCCCGGACCCGAACCTAGGAACTTTCGCATTCTAGGCGAGTGCCTAAACGACTGGGCTCCCCAGCCCGTGAAAAAGTTTGAAGAATCGAATGATGTACTTTTTCAAATCATAAATGGCTATAGACGATCAGAAAAAAATTTGGAAAATGAAAATGCCGAATTGTCATTGGGACTGAAAGGGTTAAAATATTTTAACCTATAAATGTTTGTAAACTTAGTTTAGCCTGTGCCTGAAAATATTAATTTTTGCAGAGAATAAATTTTCTTACTGGAAAAGGCTCGCTCATGGAAGCTGTAACAATACATGGCCGCACTATTATAATGGGCAGGTCGTCTTTCATCTCCGATATCAGGATTTCGGCCAAGGCTTTGGAAGCGTGGTATAAGGAGGGTCGGCCTTCCGTAAGGTATGCAGCAAACTGTTTCAGCTGATCCGGTTTCATCCATCTAAATATGAACACAAAATAAGTTACTCAATACAAACAGACATGAAAACTAGTATTTAACGCGGCATTAATGGATTGGAACAGTACACTATCATCTCCCGATATCCTAAATAATTGATAACCATTTCAAAACATAACTTTTTTGTTCTAAAAATTTGCGAAATAGACTGATTATAAATCCATAATAAAAGGGTGAAAAGCAGGGGGGGGGGAAACTTTTAACTTAATTTTTTTTTAACTGAAATGCAAGGAAAAAAGTTTGTTATAATTTATTCAAGTTAGGATTCCAGAGTTCCTAAAATTTATGAAGAAAAATTGAAATTATACGTTTTAAACACTTAAAAATTCAAGCATGAAGAATTTAGGGCTAATTTAATAAAGTTATTGTAGAGTAAAAAAATTGTGTGTTTTACATGACAAACATTAATTCTACGAACGACACGATTCTTCGATCTAACGATACAGAAAGAATATATTTTTATAGATAAATGCCCCCATGCAGAATTTAATAAAATTAATCAGAAATGAGCGCGAGTTTAACCTGGTGAAAAAAGAATTGCAAGTTTGATTATTCTAAATGGAATTCCTGGGAATGAAAGGGTTAAAGAGCTCAATTCGGGGAGTTGAATAATTGTCGCACTAAAACTACTGGCGACGGGCGTCATAATTTAGAACCACAGTCAAGTGACAATTAAATCCAATAAGTTGATAGGTTGGTTAAATTAACGGTGCACTAAAGACACAGCCAGCAGGTCTGTGATAAATACTGATGTTGTCGGCTTTTTTGTTAGGTTAGGCTTGAATTATCGTCGCACTAGAGCAACACGAGGGCTGTTGGCGTCGTATTTTAGAACCACAGTCAAGTGGCGAGCCAACACCTGAATGGGCACCCAACGCATCCGTTAAGGGCAACATCGTACGCATCGTTAGGACTTTCAAGGATATTTAACGTGCGCGCCCTTACACGGGGTATTATTCGTCGGTCATTTTTTGCTGCACGGACCGTTTATATGTCGGCAGAGTGCTTAACCGACTGGGCTCCCCAGCCCCTCGGCGTTTTTGTAGTATGAAGAATAGAAATCATAATGATACATCTTATTTATTAAACCACACAATAAAGGCATATGAAAAAAAAGCAATGACAGATTGGACACAGAACTTTTGTATAGTAAGTCATGCGCAGCATGCACATCTTAATATTCGCTGGTATTACGTATATTGCGTAAACCGTCTGAAAACAGTGGGGAGTAAAAATGGAGGAAACTGCGTTTTTTCGTTTAATGACACTTAAAATTATTTGTACGTCGGTTAATTATTTCCAACACGTAAATGACATGTTCGAATTCACTGTTCGTCGCAAATTGCTTTCCACTTATTTAAAAAAAATATCGGTTACCAATTTTCGTAGTGAAACAATATTCTTAATTTTTCAAAGCAGGGGAAAAAATAGACTCGTTCAAAATCCCTGACTTAACGTGTAAATTTTGCAGTATCATCATATTCATCATAAGAAACGTGCTGGTGTCCTCAATTTTTACACCCACTGTAAATAAAACCAAGGACGCTAAAAGTTGATATCTTACTCGAGAGCATCTAGAACGGGACGTGGTCCAGTTCTCTCGGTGTATATCTCTTCCCCTATTATGGGTTGGTTACAGAAGCTAAAGGCAGTAGATACATGGACTAACGCCTAATAAGAGGAATATGAATGTAAGTGTATTTAAAATTTAAATAAAAAACCTTATTAAAAAAATTGAGATCAACTTTTAAATTTGCATTGGAATACAGTAATCCCGTTTATCCGAATCTCGGTTACCGAAACTTTTTTTTGGTTGGTTGGCGTTTATGGCTCAAATGCCAGAAATGGCTATACTGAGCCATCCGAAAGGCTGGGGAATTTTGCTAAAATATGAAATGTATACATAAATACACAAAAAATAAATACGTTCTTACAAAGTTTAATTTTTTTCTCAAATTATTCCCCAATTTTGTATTTTTGCTGCTCAATTTCGGTACCGTACCTTTCGGATAAACGAGAGTACTGTACAGATAATTTCATCGAACGCAGGTTAAAAAGCCTTTGCGATTTAAACGTTCTTAAAACGCTGAAAAATAAGTGCAACCTTAAATTACTCTAACTTTTTTAAAAGTTGTACAAGGTAAATCAATATACTCTCTCCAGTTTAGAACAAGTAGATAAAACCATGGTCAATCTAAAAAAAGGCTTAGTATTTTCTAAATTTATAGCCAAAAAAAAAAAACAATTGTTACCTCCAAATTTGGCATTCTCTTGCAAAGTTTCAGTAGTTGTTTCACTCCTTTTAAATTGACGCTTAGAGTAAATCTAGAACAAAAGGTATCAATATTTCTATTAGTTAACGAATGTCAAAAACAAAATGTCAATACAAAATTCAAATTATTTAGTTTGAGTTGTTGGGTTTAGATCGAATTATCGCCGCGCTAGAGCTACACGAGGGCTATTGGCGACAGGCGTCGTAATTTAGTACCACAGTCAAGTGACGAGCCGACACCCGAGTAGGCACCCAACGCAACCGTTAAGGGCGAGATCATGCGCAGCATTAGAACTTTGAAGGATATTTGACGTGCACTCCTCTACACTGGGTATTATTAGTCGGAAAGTTTTGGCTGCACGGGCCGCTTATAGGTCGGCAGTTATTTTGACGATGCCCAGACACGAACCTAGGACCTTCCGCATGCTAGGCGAATGCCTAATCGATTGTGTTCCCCAGCCCGTTACATAAAGAATGTGTTTAACAAAGTAATTTTCAGATAATTAAAAAATAGACACTTCAATTGTAGTTTTCTTGAGCTAACCGATAATTACACTCCGTTCCAACCTGACTTGGGTAAAAAACAAAGAGGGTAGAGGGAAAAGTGTGATTGGTCCGTTAGTTGGAAACTCTTGTAAGGCAAGATTTACATACAAAATAATCTGAATACAATTTCACCAAAATACACTTTTTATTCCGATAAAATTGCCTAATTTTCTCAAATAATATTCAAATCTGTTAGACCTTAAACGAAATGAATGTTTTAAACATGTTTTCCGGATGGATTCACAAATAATTTATGGAACTCTTTACATGCGCGGAAGGATCTTCTCCATAGCATATTTATTTCTATTTACCCAACTTAGGTTGGCAAGGAGTGTAAGTGCTTAACGAAATAAAGTTTTACTCACTCTGGATCACAATCGAATCGGACGTTGGCTGCGCAGTGGAAGACGAACGAGACTTCCCCGCAAAGAGTCTCCACAAGATGAGGCTCGATGCCCATGTCCCTCCAAGCGATCTCGCCATGGATGGATCGAACTTTATTCAAGGCACCCGGACACTCTTCGCGAATTCGATCGAACACCTGAAAAGGCAATAGAAACTCAAAAAATGACACAATTCTAAGTTCCCATAATATACCAAAATTCTTATAAATATTTAGAATTAAATGAAATTATTTGAGAATTTTTTACTACAGTCAAAACTAACTAATTAGTCTTAAAAAATTATAATTACAGTAAAAAATTGATCATCCTATCTGATTGGGATCCGAAATCGGTCGAAAAATCGAAATTTCCTGAGAATGGAAAATTTTCATTAAATAGTAAAACTTATTATATAAAGGAGCACCTGGAAGTAGGCTGACTCCAAATGTCCGAAATCCGTGTTGGTTTTGCGGCTGTAAACAAAGAATTATTAGTGTTAAAGGTCTTGTATGGTAATGGATCTCTATGTAATTCCAATGAAGAAATTTTCGACCTGTTCTCGAAATTTAAAATTTAGGATTGTTAGAAATTCTCTTTATTTAATTGCCGAAGTTTTGATACTTTAAAATCATCGTTTTTCTCCGATTGCATGAAAACCGGAATTTCCCCGTTTCAGAAAAGGTACAGAATTCTAATTTCAGAATCGTCCGAGATTCCTCATTCAGAATCACCGTAGATTTCCTTGACTGAAATCTTTGATAGAGAAATTTTTTGATGTTGACTTGGAGGCGACTGGTTAACAGAGTTCCGTATAAAAGAGGGACGGATAACCAAGGTTTTACTGTAGTTAATTTTAAGCTTAATTCTAAGCATCTCTGAACTATTAGTAAATACGACGCGAAAAATGAAGGGCAATACAGTTCTGTATCATCAATTCATACTAGTCATAACCGGATTAATACAATTTGACTGTATTGCTTAAAGCATACTATATATAAAACGCTGCAAAATATGTACAATTTTATACCTTTAACGAAATGACCTATTTTAATTTAATGATAAAAAATTTGTGAAAAATAACAACACACTTCACATGTCACTAACACTTGGTAAATATTTAATTTGCGAAAAGTAACAAGTGTTTAACGCTTGCTTCTATAATTTAAAAAGTAGTCAAATGTTAGTTCTTAAAACTTTAAAAGTGATCAGTCATATGAAGAGTACACGGGAAGAACCGATTGATTTCGTACAAGGCTTTAATAGCTTCTTTGGGGATGATAGCGAGAAATCGCCTAAACTGGTATAAAGAAGCCAGTTACTCGCTTTTGTTTATCTTTCGCGGCAACCCTAATTCACGCCAGAGTTGAGTGGAACGAGTCACAGGTTTGTACCGCAAATGAAGAACCATAATAAAAACCGGTTTCCGGTCGCCAATGTCCGCCAAGCAGAGACAATTACGGAAAGACTAAAGAAATCAATCTGTTCTTCCCGTGTACTCTTCATATGTTAAATACAAAACTCACTTTGTATTGGAATAGTTTCCTGCGCTTTTCAAAGCGTTCAACTTCAGTTTGCCCACGAATTAGTATAATAATTTCAGATATGCCAGGGCATGATCGAAGAAGTTTCTCCAAGAGTACCTAGAAGAAATAATTGAACAATTATCCATAACTAAAATTTTTGAAAATTATATTAGTTTCGTTAAATTGTATAAGTTTTTATTAATCGATTCGAAACTATATAAATCGTAAAATGTAAAAAGGGATCCAGTACACATTACGGTTGAATAACCATCGCACTAGATCTACGCGATTGATATTGACGACGGGATTCGTAATTTAGAACCACAGTCGGGTGACGAGCCGACACCTGAGCAATTCCACAAGTAAGGTTAGTTTAACTATCGTTGCACTAGAGCTACACAAGGGCTATTGGCGACAGACATCGTTTTCTTAGAACCACCGTCAAGTGACGAGCCGACACCCGAGTAGGCACCCAGCGCAACCGCCCACAAGGAAGACTTCCTTATACGCTTGTTATTTATACTAAAATGTTGGAAAGGAGCGAAATAGGAAATATCCAATGTACTTCACCAATTTGGTACAGCTAACGATACAATGAACGGTATGTTTATTGGCGACTTTTGGCAAGCTTGAAAATTCAAAGTAGAATGAGAATATTTCTTGTGTTGCCACGCTCTCTATACTGATATTTCATTGGTTGTTTTGCTTTCTTTCCCTATTACTTAAAACTAGCCAATTGGTTTTTTTTATAACGTCACTCGCTCAGAACTGCGATTTCATTGGTTGTTTTGTTTTCTTTGACAAAGAGTTGAAACATCCCTATTGCTATAGAGTTGTATGTAATAAGAACAGGAATGTTTACCACATTTCGAAATTTTCATTTCTTGGCAAAGTAACGCAAATCGCCAAATGGAGACCGGCCATTATATCAGAACTATTGACCCCTTTTATGTTGGCAACTCGTGTTACGATAATACTTACCTTACCAACAAATCCAGTTGCTCCTGTTATTAGTACTTTTTTGCCATCGAATACTTCTGGAATGGTCGGCATATCAACTAAGTGGTCCATCTGTGCGTTGGCTAAACAAAATTCTGAACTATGCTGAAAATTAAAAGTTTCATTGTCAAAAAAAGACAGTGGAAAAAATCAACCTTATCAACAACTTAAATTTCAGGTATTATTTGAATCGATAACTAAACGATGGTAACTTTATTTTCGGGCTTAGTTTTTTCTAGGATTCGAATCAAAGAAATTTTTAAATAAAAATTAATTTAATGAGAAAAAATACATGCCTGTGAAAAAGATTAAAACACAAGAACACCGCTTAATAATATCAATAATAAAATAACGGATAAAATATTTACCAATGTCTGCATTGCAAGCATTGATTTTTTTTAAAACACTTTAATTGTTTCAACCTTATTTTGTATCTAATCTTAAAAACGAAAAAACAAAAAAAACAGGCAGAGTAAAGAAGTTAGTTATTCGAATTTGCGTCGTTAGTTTACAATGCCTATTTTAGAAACTATTTATCACTCAAAAGTATTTAGAAATTCCATACCTGTTTACTCGTTTCAACTGCCTTGTAAATGCAAAAAAATATACGAAGTCCGTGAATTTATAAACAATCTGAAGAACTCACTGATGCCATTTCAATTCGCACAAGCCTATAAATTAATAAATATTTTTAGTCATTGGCCTAACATGGTTTACTTGAAAACCAATACCAACATTTTCGGACAGTTCAAGGCGCTGTTAAATCGGTTAGGTTAGGTTAGGTTTTGAATTATCGTCGCACGAGGGCTATTGGCGACGGACGTCGTATTTTAGAACCACAGTCAAGTGACGAGCCGACACCTGAATAGGCACCCAACGCAACCGTTATTGTTATATCTGTATAGTTATGTCCAAATGTTCTAAAGCTTTTGTATTCGATTTCGAAAAGGATTAAAGACCACACAAATATTTTAAACGAATTAAAAATTTGCCAAATTAAGAGGCGTGTTGTTCTATGAATTTTTAAAAGGACATATTTTGAAATTTACTATTTTTTACTATCTCAAGGGCTGGAGAGCCCAGTCTGTTAAGGCGTTCACCTTGAATGCGGAGGGTCATAGGCATTTCCAAAATGGCTGCTGGCCTATATACGGCCAGTGCAACCAAAAATGACAGACGAATAATACCCCAAATTGTAGAGGGAGTGTGCATTAAATATGCTTCAAAGTCCTCCTAACGCTGCGTACGATGTCACCCTTAACGTAGAGTGTCTAGTGGGCTCGCCACTTGACTGTGGTTCTAAAGTACGACGCCTGTCGCTAATTGAACTTGGGTAGCTCTAGGGCGGCGACTATACTTTAAACTAACTTAACATTTTTACTCTCATATCAAGCCGATGGACACATGAAACGGGCAAGCCTGCTGTGAAATCATAGCTACAATGGTTGGTTTGTTGGTAAACAAAAAGTTTCAGGCCTGTGTGCATAATCAGAGACCCGCTCATAAACCTTCGTCAAGTAAGACAGACACGTACACGTGTACACGTGACAGATGCTGCCATCTGTCGCCACCACCACAATTTAGACATGTACCTGAAGGGGAGCACAGCTGCGTGAAACATTTTCTCCTTGCCTAAAAACAAACCACGCTCGTTCGATTTGGCATTCTGAACTGAAACTGTAAAATAATTTTATGACAGTGTTTAAAAGTTTTTTTTAATTGGTTGGAGGAATTATTATTGCTACCTGACTACAGCGTAGTGTGGCGATTATTAAACATAATAAATAAATACTGTCCCGTATAATATCGTACCCGTACCCTGTTTTTTATTTAATACCATGTAATAGCGCTAATGTTACTTTTTTCTATTAGAATTTCGATGAGTATTAAAGTAACAGGAAAGTAGAATATTAAGTTCTTTTAGAACTTCTTTTTTTTATAATATTTACTCTTAGCATTGTCAGTTAATTTTTCTCCACATATTAGCTATGAATTTATTTTAAAAAATTATAAAAATAAATAGTTTCGTAACATATCTTTATTAGTAGTTTAAGGATTTTAATTAGATTTTATAAAATATTTAAATAAACATTAAAATACATTTTTGGTCAGAGCAAACAAATATAAATATGAATAGCGAATAAATTTATGTATATTTTGAGAACCATTTCAAGTTATTTTCTTTACTTTTTCACTCAAAAAAAATTGTATCATCTATAATTCACCAAAAACTGTCGCGATAAAAATACATTACTCACAGCAACAGTTGTCACATAAAATATTAATAACAGATACCCTAGATGGCAGCACTAGTCAACACATGAAAGTTGATATTTTCAATAGGGGAAAGTATTTCAAGGCCATCGAGCAATGACGTCACGTGTCGGCTGGACAGGCAAGTCAAACAAAACTCAAGAAAGCGCAAACCGAGAAAAACCACAAGTTCATGAAAGCGTGGAGTAAAAGATAGCGTAGTCGTAGCTAGTGATTTTGTGTCTTTGAACAGACGAAAATGAATTGGATAACTGGATTCATTATTTTATTCAGTGTGTTCACAACAAGTAAGTTTATTGATCTTACGATTTATTTTGTTTGATTGTTGTTTTTGTGAATAAGTTTTTGCGCGCAAAAAGTTTTGGAGGGAATGTTTGGGCGAAGCAACCGAATGTTTTCGTCTGGGTTGAAAACAACCTCCATGTAAACAACAACGTTTGGTCTTTGTTTTTGATCAATGTATTGCAATTGAGGGTTAATTCTTAATGACTGAGCCTCATATTTGTTGATTTTAGAAGCTATATTTTATAATATTTTATTAAATATATTTCTATTTAAAATAAGATGTATAAAAATCATTATAAATTAAAGCCACCAGTTTGATTTGTTACGTGTGTATATGCAATTAAATATTTGGTTTATTAAATAAAACCTTAGGTACGATTAAAAAATTTAATTTATTCAGTTAATAAGATTTTTTAGCACTGGCCGTAGACGTGCTTCTGAACAAAATTTAAAAAATTTGTATGTGCATGTATATAGCTTAGATTTATAGATGAAAATGTGTTTGAGTAAAGCAAGTAAATATAGTTACTGCTAATAAAACGTTATGTGAACTTAATTATATTATTTTTGTAGAGCATTTGCCTTGTACCCAAATTATATTTGTACACTAACTTAATCTAACCATTAGCCAATCAAATTAATAATAGTCTTGCTGTTAAAATGATCTACTGCTTGAACGTTTTTAGAACTCAATAAATTAAGGAAAAGGGTTTCAAGGTCATGAACCCCTCTTAGGACCGATATTAAGGTCATTTTAGAATTACAAAAATAATTCGACTGACAAATTATAAATTTGGTCTTACCAATAACTGTTAATTAGTTATTTTTATCACATGCCATTAGGAATTAGTTGATATGTTGATATTTGTGTACGAAAAATATCTTAGTTGCTTTATACAATGAATACAAGCCTATATTTTTACCGGAGAAAAAGTGAAATGAAAGTAAACTGTAGTTGTGAATTTCTATCATACCGTCATAAATCAGCAAAGCTTATAGGTATTGTAGTAAAAATGTTCGTGCAGAATTTCAATGAGCATAAGTTCTAACGTTTTGACTTTTGTATCTCACGACAATTATAAAAACTAAAAGAAAAATGTTGAAAGACAAATTTCAAATATATTTTTTTAAAAATCGACTATAAAACCAGACAGTAACTATTCCTCTACTTTAAAATTCGCATATAAACGTCACATCCATATTTCTATCTTAGCCGACAACGAACGGGGCTGGGGAGCCCAGTCGGTTGGGCACTCGCCTAGTATGCGAAATGTCCCTTGTACGGGACCCTGGGCATCGCCAAAATAACTGCCGACCTATAAAACGGCCCGTGCAGCCAAAAAATATCCGACGAATAATACCCCGTGTAGAAGTACACGTTAAATATCCTTCAAAGTCGTAACGATGCGTACGATGTCGCCCTTAACTGTTGCATTGGGTGCCTATTCAGGTGTCGGCTCGTCACTTGACTGTGATTCTAAAATACGATGCCCGTCGCCAACAGCCCTCGTGTAGCTCTAGTGCGACGATAATTCAAACCAAACCTCTATCTTAAACTTCACACATAAACCACGTCACATCTATCATTCCACCTTAACCTACAACGAACCTCCTTTAAATAACACCCCCGACACTCGATAAATTTACATTCCATAGCGGTAATAAAAAGCGGGCTGGCTCAACGTTCTTCCCAGAAAAAAGCGTAACTCCCGATTCCTTGGGGGAATGCAATCCTTTTTCCATCGTTTTGGCCTTCTCACTTTCATTTCACCTGAGATGGATGGACCCAGGCCTTAGACACCAGTCCCACTATTGGGCGAATGCCACTACATTTTAAGGGGGCTCCAAAATGTTTTTTCAAAGATTATTTTAAAGATGTGCTGAAACTAATTTAATGCAGTTAATGATTCGTTTTAATTTGTTAAAATTGATTCTATAATAGTTCCCCTTCAAAAATACTGGTCTTTCTCTTACTAAAATCTTAATTTTACTCATTATGAATTATTTTTTGTAATTTATACAAACATCCTGAATAATAGTTTTAAATTAGAGATCCAACAAATGTTCACAATTTTATCAATTGATAGAATGCGATTTTTATGTTAATGTAAAACAAGCTAATTTTACATATTCCACCATAGAGGCATCATTTCGGAAGTTCTAATATTGTTATTATCTAGTAAGTTACTTTTGTGATACAATTGTTTTCATTTTACTCCCATTTAAAATTGTATCTATAATAATAAGAGAGTGTCTGTTGATCGTGAAAGACCTACTTATACTGCCCTCAGTAATTCGAAATGTTTAATATAGATTACCTTAATACCTTGCACCTGAGGCTAACTTTTTATAGTGTATGATGAGGTGCTGACCGGTTGAGAGTTTATCAATTCGCATAAAATCTAGAAAATCAATGTTTGCATTAAGAACAAATCAATGTTATGAATGGTACACGGGTGTAAGGCCCAGTTTAAAAAGCTAGTTTAATATAAAGTTACTCTTGCTATTGTTACGAATGGAAATAGTAATTTAACTACATTAAAAATGGCCTCATTATGTTTATTCAATAAATATTAAATTTTGCAAGTGTTTTTTTTTAATAATTGAATTTCTTTAATTTGATTTTTTTCTGGGATTTTTATTGTCTTCTAGTTTCTATACCCTATATTTTTTTTTTTACGTATCACACATCCATTTGTAGTTATTACAAATTTACGAGTAATAGCATTGGCTTATTTGAATTTAGTAATCCAACAAATACGAAGATAAAAACGACAAAAACAACTGCTGTCAGACTATCACAACTTTAATGAAGACACAACAGACAACACTAGACGATTGCCAGATACAAATATACAAAACTAGCGATGCATTATATAAACAATTGCGATTGAATATCGATATTTTTAACAGTAGTTTTGGCTTTGGGGTAACGGACAGACTTCCAGACATCGTTTTTCTAAAAGCTTCCACTCTTTACATTATAAAACTTGTGTGGAAGCTAAAAAGGGTTATTTTCCCAAATTGCGAATTTGCAAACCAGATATAAGCAAATATTAAATATTGCATAATTTATATGAAATGCAATCCGTTAAAAGGGCTGGGGAGCCCAGTTGGTTAGGCACTCGCCTAGCATGAGTCGGGACCGGGCATCGCCAAAATAACTGCCGACCTATAACTGGCCCGTGCCGCCAAAAATGTCCGACGAATAATACCCCGTGTAAGGTAAGGGAGTTCACGTTAAATATCCTTCAAAGTCCTAACGCTGCGTACGATGTCGTCCTTAACGGTTGCGTTGGGTGCCTATTCAGGTGTCGGCTCGTCACTTGACTGTGGTTTTGAAATACGAAGCCCGTCGCCAATAGCCCTCGGTGTAGCTCTAGTGCGACGATAATCCAAACCAAAACTTGTGTGGAAGCTAAAAAGGGTTATTTTCCACAAATTGTGAACTTGCGACGAACAGTTTATAATAAAAAAGTAAAAATTGTATATGATGTGCAATCCGTAAACATAAAGGAATTCATTAGTGTATGTTTATATTTTGCCGCCCGCGTTGGATTGCGTAAAGACCTCTGCGACAGAAGCATTGATTTGATTATATGGTAGGATTTTGATTTGTGAAGCAACTGACCCTCTGTTCCATTCCCATCACGTACTTCATCATTTCTTTTTTTACGTCATCTAACATAAATGTGACGTCAGACGTTCCGGCACCAAGAAGTAAGAGGGCTGACTGGGTTTTTAAAACAACATATAGGGATTAAAATGGTCTATGTGCATTAAAAATGTATGGATTGTAGTATGGTACGCATACATTTTGTAGTAGTAGTACCGCATTTCATTTCTCATTTTATGTAATGCTCAGATACAGTTGTTACTAGCAATTTTTATTTATAATAATTCTATGCTTAAAGGACTGCAATGGAGGCAGGTGTTGGTCATTATTAAGGGGGGGGGGGAGCATTGACCGCTAAAAAAGTGCAACCTATACAAAAACCGACATTAAGTTTGCAGTACGCAAATGCTCTACGAGGAAAAGGGTAAATAGTTCTCATTTTCGAGTGCGAGAATCGAATAAAGAGGTGTTTCACATTCAATAAACAATTTTATTTCTTATTTCAAGACATAAATTTATTATTTTCATTAGTTTAGCTTCAATTAGAGTGTAATTTTAATTATTTTTCCCCTCGATTTTGAGGTAACAAGGCGCACGAATATCAGGGTCAAAGGAGCAGCCAATCAGAGTAGGCCAAATTTCGGCGCCAGCAGCGTTGTTTACCCAGTTTCCTCCGCGCAGTACATTTCTCTGCTGCAAACTTAAGGTCGGTTTTTAGTTTAGATACGTATTTCTGAAATATAAGAAAGTCTTAACTTTTTTATCACCTCATTCAAAATTATATTAAACATTTAAATTAAAACATTCCGTATATTTTACTAGTTACCGCATATAGAGGCTACTTGTCAATTAACCAACAACTAAATATCCACCTTAACCAAGCCTCTGTTTTTTAAGAATACGTAAGCTGCAAAAAAATTAGTGAAAATAATTTCTTTATAAAAAAAATATATCATAAACAAATTTACTACATGTTGTCTTCTCTAGAGCAACTAAAACGTGGTTTAGGAAAGAAAAAAAAAACATAATTTCCTCTTCCTGTAACTTTTAATGTCTTTCACGAAAACTTTCGCTCCAACTTTTTTTTTAACAGCTAGGCAAAAAATCTACATTTAAAGATTAGGGATCATTTATATTAGAGTTTTATAGTAACTCCATTAAGAAGTGTTAATGAAAATAGCGATACTTATTCTGTACTGAGATATTGAGTGAAATTTTCCAAATTATTTTAAACTTCACAAAGTAGGAACAAGTTAAATTTATTTGATACCCTTTTGCGCACAACTATTGATGACTCACTTTTTAATCGTTTTGTAATTTAAAAGAAAGAAAATTTCCAATATTTAACAATGTGTCTCCACTTGAAAACATACGGGTAAAAAAGAAAATTGAGATATAAAACTCTTTCGTACCCTGGATCAAAATTCTACTCCTAAGCGGGTCAAATCTCTTTTTGATATATAAAAGTTATTTACCTTTGTTGACAAAATAGTTACGGATTATTGTTTGATAGTTTACTTAGAGCTGAATATAAATTATATAGTAGTCATAGTTACCGTCATATTGATTTATTGATTGGGGTCTAGTCTAGAATTTCTGGACTGGTAATTTTTTTTTGCGAAATAGCGTACGATTAATTTTTGTTAGATAAGTGAAGGATATTAATTTTATTTGGGTAATTTAGGAAAGGTCGCCAAGCGTAATTTACAACTTTTTTGACGGGCAAAACTTATTTTAAAAAACTTATATCGTCATCAATAATTCTCTCCATGGCGATTTTCAATTATCCTTCTAAATTATGTAATTAGTTGCTTTTTAGTGCTTAAGGGGACCGGGGGGGCAAATTAGTTTTTTTTAAAGTTACAGACCGAAATGGATGAAATTTTTTTTGTAGCTCAGGGACATAAAATTTAATGAAAATACAAAATAATAAAAGAAAAATATGCAATAGTTTTTTAATAAAAAAAAATATTAAATTTTTTTAAACTTTTTAAAAAATGCTCCTTGCGATTCAATTTTTTTTAAAATGTCTAATTTTTTTTATATGATAGATAGATAATAAATTTATTGCAATGGGCCTAAGCCCGTTTACAATGGTTGGCAATGGTTATTACAATTAAATGTTTCATAATATTAAGATAAATCTATTGCAAGGATACCTATAAAAAACAAACAAATGAAATGCAAACAAACACTTAAATACATACAAAGAGACACAAGGAAAGTAAACTAATTGTCAGTATCATCGAAACTTAATATATATTGTCTAAATTTTAAAACTGATATTAAGTAGTTATAAATATTATAATAGTTTTTGTTATGAAATTTTAAAAATACTGAAAGATTGTTAGAATTAATAAAGTATTTTCTTCTGAAGGATTCATAAACAGGACAAGTTAAAATTATGTGTTTCCAGGTTTCATTTTCGGATGTATTACATATTTTACATATAGTGTCAGGAAATATTTTGTAAATTGATCCTTTAAAGTATAAGTATGTTTGATTGCAACGCAACTGCATTATAATTCGTTTTACAGATATATCAACATTTGAGGCTAGATAATCTTCAATTAAATGTTAGTTTTTGATGAATTTGTAAAAAGAAGAGTGATTATTACTATTAGCTACACAAGCAAGGTCATTTTGAATGTATTGATCATTGTATGTTTGGATAATTAATGGTAAATGTTGTTTTGCTACTTCGTAATCTTGGGATTTCCAAACAAAATAAAAACCAGCACTTTGTAAAATATTTCTAACAGAGATAGCCCAGTTAAATTTGCTAGTAGAAGAATCATAAAGAGACAAATTATAAAGTCTTAAATAACAAGCTTTAGCAAATCTTTCATCAGACATCTTAAGTAAATGTATCCAATATTTTAAAATCAAACGGGTAAAAACTAAAGAAATTCTTGAATGACCCAATTCAAGTCTCAACATGTATCCAGGGGTATACCTTGAAACAGTAAGCAATCTTTTTAACAAAAATACAAAAACATTTTTCTAATTCACAGTAATTATTAACAGCCCTAATTGGGGCACCGTAAGTCAAAACAGACAATATTAAGGAGTCAAATAACTTAAACCAAGAATTAACCGAGTTAATTCCTGCGCCAGCAAGGACAGACCAAGAATTATTAATTGCACTGATGGTTTTACAGATAAAGTGATCTTTAGCAATATTAAAACAACCGGATGAAGAAAACGGTATGCCAAGATAAATATAGCTGGGGACAATTTCTAACTCTTTTTTATTGTAATAGAACTTTTCACTCGCAGATAACTTACCGCCCTTTCGGAAAACAACCACTTTGGTTTTATTGATATTAACATCTAAACAGAATTTTTTGCAGAATCTTTCTAATGTGTTAAGCTTTAGTTGAAGATTTATTGGGCTATCTGCAAGAAAAACTGCATCATCAGCATAAAGAAGGAGATGTAAATAGATATCAGGTACAATATACACGCCTGGGATACACGATTCGTTTAACTGGACTATTTGGTTGTTTAAAAAGAGGATAAATAACAGTGGGCTCAATATTTCACATTGTAAGACTCCAATTGAGACCCTGAATGATTCAGTACAGACATCTTAGCTGATTGAGAGTTTTTGTAATTCCAACCATAAAAGATCATGATTGACACTGTCAAACGCGCCTTTTAGATCAATAAAAGCAACATATAGTTTACCGCGTTTTTTCCGTAATTTATCTTGTATAATTGAGTTTAAAATAAATGATTGATCATCGCAGCTATAACCTTACCTAAACCCAGCTTGTTCTTCGAAAAGTAACTTTTTCTGATCAAGCCATGTTAGTAGCCTTTTGTTTAAGATCGATGTGAAGATTTTACCTATTACTGGGACTAAAGAAATTGGTCTGTAATTGCTAGGGTTAGTTACTTCACCCTTTTTAAAAATTGGGCAGATTAAGATTTCGATCCAGCTATTTGGATAGGAACCAGAGTGAAAAACCTTATTAAAAACATTGATAATAATAGAAATTGACGAAGAGTTTAGGTATTTAAAAAATTCTGGTCTCAATCCATCCACGACGGGTGATTTTTCTTTTTTTAAATTATCTAATACAGATTTTAGCTCGTCACATGTAATATCTGTATCGAGAATCGGATCAGAATTTGGGACAGTGTAAATGGTAATGGTATATAAGATATTTAAATTTAGTTTACAAAACTGTGATTGGATTTTTTATTTGTCGTACTGGTAAATTAATTCAAATTAAAAATTTATGTTACTTGGAAATTTTTTATTTTTTTCGTGATATGCTAAAAGTAAAACTGAGTAAAATATTAAAAAATGTTATCAGATTTCAAAATCCATGCACAATTATGTTTAAAAGATTATCAATAACAATTTTCCACAATTTCAAAGCAATACACAAATTTTTGAATAGCAAGGAACAATTAGAATGTACGACAAACCACTAAAAACACTTATGGAGAAAAAGGCAAGTAACGAAAATAATAACTTCCACTTAACCGACGATTTTCGGATTTCGGTGTTTACGAAAACTCCAACTGTATTTCGAATTCTTTTCGGATCGTTAAGGGGGCTAGGGAGCCCAGTCGGTTAAGCACTCGCTTAGCATGCGGAAGTTCCCAGGTTCGGGTCCGGGCATCGCCAAAATAGCTGCAGACCTATAAACGGCCCGTGCAGCCAAAAATGTCCGACGAATAATACCCCGTGCAAGGGAGTGCACGTTAAATATCCTTCAAAGTCCTAACGCTGCGTACGATGTCGCCCTTAACGGTTGCGTTGGGTGCCTATTCAGGTGTTGGCTCGTCACTTGACTGTGGTTCTAAAATACGACGCCCGTCGCCAATAGCCCACGTGTAGCTCTAGTGCGACGATAATTCAAAAACCTAACCTCGTCTCCCCTCGGGGAAAAAATAAATGATAAAATAAAACCGCTCCTTAAAAATGATAGCACTATTCTTTGTTCTTCCATTATACTGTACAGTGGTGGCCAAAAGTGTGGGCATTTTTTTTTAGGTTTCATGTAAATTTGTGTGCTTGTAAAATATATTAATTTTCACTTGAATACAAACGTTTATACATTAAATTGAAGGTAATTTGATGGAGAATTTAGTAATAAAAACCAAAAGTGAAAATTAATATATTCTACAAGCACACAATGTTGAAAAACATGAAACTTTCATAAAATGGCTACACTTCTTCCACCAATGTATTTTAAATTCCGATTTTATAACTTGTCTAACATTATCTTTTCCATATTTTTTGATAAGATAAATAAATCACGTCTCCTTTATTTGCCATCATGATTTCAAATAAGCGAGTTTGACCTTCATGTGAAATTATTGATTCCTCCTCCTCCTCTTAATCCTTTTTCAAACTAATTCGAAAAAATTTTACTTGTTTTTCCTTAACACTACCTAGCGCAATAATTACTGGATGGCTATTAAGTTTTAAAGAATTTTAATCTGTGCTGCTCACGGATAAATTAAAATTATACGTATTCGGAATTCAAACAACGATATTAGTAAAATTTAACTAGCACTGGATTTCCTATAATCAATCAATAAACCATCTAAAGTTAGTTTTTATATCTTCCAAAGTTGGAAAAAATTCCATTTGACCTTTTATGAGCTTTTCTATTTGGAAAATATATTTTCCATAATTCTGTACATTTTTCGAACTTATTGTAAGCCAAAGGAAAAACTTAGTTAATGCACTTCAGGATATTTTAATTTTTAATATGTACAAAAGTTAATCTATCCTATTTTTTTTATTTGACACCCATGAAATTAGATTTCTCTACTTTAGTCCACAAATTGATCTCATATTTTCTTTGGACCATTAATATATTCTTAACTAGCAAATAAATACCCGTTCTTCACACCGACTAAAAAAAGTTTTAATTGATCCAAGTATATGTGCAATTTAATCCATTATAAAGTAATTAACTTATGTTATTATTCTCGCTCGTTACATATAGTATAAAATACTGTTGCTTATATTACCTTAAAAATCCAAAATAAAAACATACGCCATAAAATACATATTTTAATGTTAAAATGATAATAACAATGCAAGATGTCTTTACAAAATGTATGCAGAGACACATTTATTATCTGAATCAATAATTATTAATTACCAAATGTAGTATCACTCACTGCAAGTGAACAAGGTTAAATGGCGCCCAGTCAAACAGGGTAACATATCCTGCATATTGATAACATCCCATAACATTATCTTATATCAATACAGAATTACTAGAGATTTTTAACAAAAAAAAAACATCCTATGCTATTTTTAAGTATTTCTCATTACATTTCTGCACAAGGTAAATCGATCTTTAAACATGACAGAAGTTTTAGATTACTTAGAAATCCCACATATCAGACTCAGTGGCACGATCTTGGCAAGAAAGAGGCATGCATTTGATCAAATGTGTGGTGAGTTCTCTGGGTCATTTATTGATTTGGCTTCATTTTGGAAATGACCGATTTAAAGCTATAGCTAAAATCGTATCTCAATCCCTTTAGTGGACCTGTCCAGTCGACTCTCCGGATGTCGACCCAGGCAATGTCGGATTTTTAAACATTTTACAGATTTTCAATTCGAATTAAATTTTTAAACCCTTTCAGTCCCAATTTTTTTCTGATCGTCTATAGCCATTTACGATATCAAAAAGCACATCATTCGATTTTTCAAACTTTTTTCTATTAGAAAATATTTTTTATTAATCCCAATAGATGTCGCAGCCTTATTTTTTTTAAAAAAAAATTATGATAAGAAACATGATGATGCCAAATGGCATCACTGGGACTGAAAGGGTTAAATATATATATATTTTAGTTTCATAAGAAGGCATATTGGGTGAATGATGTACTAAATATTGAATTAGATTTTGGTAAACAAGTCAACTAACAAATACCTATTTAAAGCAGATGGATTGAAATCGGCGCTTCGTCATTGCAATCTGCAGCGTTCGCAGCCGAAATAGCGTAATCAATATATCCTGACATTTTCCCGATTCATTTGAGAATAGGAATTCGAAAAAGTAGTTTTCTTTTCCTAAATAGATATTTCACCTGCTAATATAAGCATAACCTAAAAAATAGGTTTAGCAGCGCGAATTACACTGGACAACAAAATTTCTACTACTGAGATGAAAGTACCCAATTCTGAATGCTTTCAACGTGTGTGGTTGTTTTTAGAAGCAGTAGCTTATTTTTAGAAGCGTAGCAGACTTATGAATATTGTTCTCATTAAAACTACAAAAAAAAAAAAAAAAAAAAAAAAAAAAAAATTTGAAAAAATATTGGACACTTTTTAGCAAATAGTCATTTGTCATGTTGGACAGGACGCAGAGTAGAGAAGGGATGTTAGTCTATTTAACTTTTTCCAAGTAATACCTCATTTAACTGATGAGATGATGCAGAAATAACAGTCATTAATCCGATTTGTTGGTTACCTTTTTCTTCCCAGCATACGGCATTATCTTTTTTCCCAAATGAAGTCAAACTGACAAATTTCCTACGCAAGTCTAACTACATACATATACGTGATTCGAACAACATACCACCGTTTTAAAGAAACCAACTGAATTTATTTAATTTGATCTTCTTTTTTTCTATTTGTCTGTTTTATTTTCCCAAATATTTTATTAAATATAAATTTTAAGACATAACATACGTTTCAAAGCATAAACCCCTGCTGAACTTGAATATCTAATAGTCAACCTCGTCAAAATCTGATAATTCCCCAAACATTTCTGATAACTAATACCCATTTCATATTAAACCCCCCAAGAGCACATTTAATGGAAATCATGGTAGTGTATCATTCTTTCCTTTGTACTCTTATCTTTTATTAGTTACTACTCTTACCATGATTAAGCAAAAAATATCTACTATTAACATAGTTGGTTTTTATAGGCACTCCTCCCTTCAATCCCGTATTATTCCCAACCTTTGTTGAGTATGTTATCTCCATGGTAACATCCGTCACAATGATTCTTCTTTGCCCTCCTAACACATATTGAAGGGTTTATTTTAACAGTGGGCTAAATCAATTGTTTTGAAGAAATTAAGTTATTTAAAGGGGGCTAGGGCGCAAAGTTGCTTAGGTACTCGCCTAGCATGCGAAAGGTCCCAGGTTCCGGTCCGGGCATCGCCAAAATAACTGCAGACCTTCCAGCCAAAAATGTCCGACGAATAATACCCCGTGTTTGGGAGTGCTCGTTAAATATCCTTCGAAGTCCTAACGCTGAGTACGATGTCGCCCTTAACGGTTGCGTTGTTTGCCTATTCAGGTGTCGGCTGGTCACTTGACTCTGGTTCTAAAATACGACGCCCGTCGTCGGTAGGCCTTGTGTAGCTCTAGTGTGACGATAATTCAAACTTAACTGATAAAACTCTTCTAACACTGGATCAAAATTCTACATGTAAATTAAGGGTTTCCGTAACTCTACGTGTGAAGTCACAGAGTCAAATTTAAGAATATAATGAAATCAAAAATCCTTAATATAGAGATCAAATTGAAACAAAATCATCCCTTATATTCCTCTTCACCTTTTTTTTAGAAAAGCTAACTTTTAGAGAGAAAAATAATAGTTGAATAATATCATATTTAATCAAAAGAGTATGGTCCTCTACTATTAAATTGAGGCTCCTGTAAAACTATAATACAGGTTGCACTTTACAAAATACTCTTCAATGTCTATTTCTGGAAATGATTAATAGTTTTCCAGTTTTTATTCGGTTAAGTATTTTACATGATAAGTTCTAGTTTGTATCATTTAGTAAATTAATTGCAAATAAAAACATTACACGTGGCATGTCTTCTGGGCATATTTTTTAATGTACATTAACTTAATGTATTAAATTAAATTTAAATTTTTTTTATTAAACCTTAAAATCTTGTTAATCTTTTTATTTTGATGTTTTTAATAACACTGTACTTTTAATTACATTAAAATGTTTTTAAAATAGCCTCCAATATAATCCAATTTAAGTTCATTCCACGTACAAAACTCAATTGCATCTTGCATGCTAAGCCTAACCATACCACCACTTTACCCCACTACATTAAAAGAATCATAATTTTTTTTAATCGAATTTTTCTTAGCTATTTTTGCAGAAATACTCTTCAAGATAATTTCTTTCTTTATAAAATAAATAGAACAAAGTTTTTACGAGTGAATTCTAACAGCTGAAACAAAATTAATTTAAGAACAAGAATCTGAATGAATTAGTGGTGTTGCCAGTTTCTAAAAAGCAAATAAAAATTATAGTTTGAAAATGCATATTTTTAACATACCATACCCCCATTTAACCCCCACCGTTAACGCAATCAGATACACGTTATAACAATAAACCTCAATACACAATCAATATTGAAGATCCTGTATTGCGAAATAGCCAACGAGAACGTGCACCACTTTTAATACAAGCCCTTCTATGGAGTACTCTCTAGTATGACTGCGAAAAGTTGGTTAAAGAATTTCAAAAAGGTTGGCCTAAAGTTTTCGAATCGAATGGCACTCTTACCATGATTGTCTTATGGTAAATCTGTGTTTCGTTTTTTGTTCCTCCGAAAAACACCAGTTTCGCTGTTTGAAATCAAGGACTTGCACTCAGAATGAGATCACTGTGGCACGTGCCTTAGTAGGTATTGATAGAAAGTGGCGTATGCAATTTCTTTTTTTTTTATTGGGGGAGATCATTATAAAACCTACTGAAAGTTTAATGGGCCAGGTGTTGTAAAACCTTATGTCTGCAGAATCTACAGGGTGGTTATAAAATAACGTTCCCTATTCGGAGTGGTCTGTAGCTTGAATGAATAATCCAAATGCAAAAAAACTTTGAGACACTTACTAATCAAGAAGGGGGGAAAAGAATGGAATCATAAAAAACAAACTCGTCACTTGACCAGGGTTCTAAATTACGAGGCGTAATTGGATGTGTTGGCCGTAATTAGCAGTAATTGGCTACTCCTCGTAATTATAACCTTGGTCAAGAGACGAGTTTCTGTGTTATAATTCCATTCTTTTTCGTAAAAAAGAAACTCGTCTCTTGACCAGGGTTCTGAATTACGAGGCGTAATTATCTGTGTTGGCAGTAATTGGCCATAATTGACGACGTTTCGTAATTTAGATTCTGGTCAAAAGACGAGTTTTTTTTATGATGATTCTTTTTTAAGATTCTTTTTTAGGATTTTGTCTTTTTTATGATACCATTTTTTCCCCCTTTCTTGATTAGTAAGTGTCTCAATTTTTGTTGCATTTGGAGTATTCATTCAAGCTACAGACCACTCCGAATAGGGAGCGTTATTTTATAACCACCCTGTATATTATTTAAACCATTCAGTCCCAGTGATGCCATTTGGCATCATTACGTTTCTGATCATAATTTTAAAAAATAATAGGGCTGACTTTTTTGGAAAAAATAAAAAATATTTTCTAATAGAAAAAAGTTTGGAAAATCGAATGATGTACTTTTTGATATCATAAATGGCTATAGACGATCAGAATAAAAAAAAATTCTAAAATGATAATGCCAAATTGTCTTTGGGACAGAAAGGGTTACATTTTAGATGCAGTATAGAAAATAATGTATCACTTAGTTGGAAAAGGATTTATATATTATATTTGATGCAGATAGTTGATCATATAATTCTTTATGACAAATGAACTTTATTCATAAATAATACCTTTCTTTCAAACATATTAAAAGTTCACCAAAACCATTCAGATAAAAACAAGAAGTTCTTAAAGAACTAAAATAGCCTACTTTCCTGTTACTTAAATACTCACCAAAATTCTTATCTTGAAAAAACTAGGCTCGTATCAGTAAGCGACATCAACAACCGTTTTTCTACATTAAATTTAAAATAAATTTCACTAAACGCAGCATCTAACTAAACACAGCACTAAACACAGCTTTATTTGCAGTTATAAATAATATTTAATTTTTCGTAGAACAAAAACCAAAAAACTACTCCTCAATAAACATTTACTTGCTAAATTCGGCTAGTTTCATTTATTTTATTTCGAAAATTAAATAATTATAACGTAAATCGTTTGCAAAAATTTATATTTCAAAGAATAAATATGTAATATTCCTCGCTTTTAAATAGAATGAAAACAATTCGTAGTGAAATATATATTTGACGTCATCTTAAATTGACCGATGACTCAAAAATAAATTTATTTTAATTTATTGTCTAAAAGAATTAAAGTTTCTCAAGCAATTGTTGCGATGGCAATGGTGATTAAATTCTAATGAAAATGGCTTCCTAATGCTTTTTAAATGAGCATTAAATTTTGATGTTTTTAAATAATTGAAGTACTTCGAATTCGAATTCTTTTCTGAAATTTTCAATGTATACTAATTTCGATGCGCTGAATTTTTTGACGTATCTCACTTGTCCGTAGCATTTGTAGTTAAATTCAGCGATTCAAATGACTCGAAATTGAATTTCAATGCTAATTCAATGGGAAATTCGTCGTCAAATAGTAGATTTATGTCCATCCTATCGTACAGACAGACGGACAAAAAGTATGAAAGTTGGGTGTCTGAGGTTATACCTTTCTAATAAAAAAAGAATTTTTAAGATCGGATTGCTAGAACTGATTTTGGAAGGGGGGTACGGACGGACAGACGGACGGACGGACATCGACCGCATGTCAATACCTACTTTTTTTATTTTTTTTTAATTCTTCGAATTAAAAAAAAAAGAAAAGTAGGCTAAAAATCATAAGCTGCTGTTCATAAAATTCCCATTATTTATGTGTCATCAAGGAACTAGAGTAAAATGTAAGTAATCATGCCGATGACAGTTCTATTTTTCTATATCTGTGAACTAAACTGTTTTGGGGCAATGCGACTAAAAAAATTTAACAAAATCTTAGATTTTTTTTTAAATATTGTATCAATTACCTATATGAAAACCAGACAATTCAAAGGAATCCACATTTGATTATCGAATTGATATTTTCTATAATAATTAAGTGTTTATATATAAAAGAACAATTCTGAAAGTTTAACCATTAAAATTACCTACATTGAATTGTATATTAACGTGCATTTTTTTAATATATTCCAGGTTTTGCCCTAGAATGTTTTCGCTGTACCTCAAACGATACATTGGATTGTTTGGAAAAGTTCATGCATCCCAATCCCTTGAGAGCTGAATCATGCTCCGATGTATACGGAGCTCGTTATTGCATCAAAACAACTGGAATTTATGAAGGTAAGTCAAGAATATCGGAAACTTCTAAAATATCAAGCAAGCTCGGAGGAGTTATAATTATTCGTAAATCGTTAATGCCCTCTTAGCAGATTAACGGTTGCGTTGGGTGCCTATTCAGGTGTTGGCTCGTCAACTGACTGTGGTTCTAAAATACGACTCCCGTCGCCAATAGCCCTCGTTTAGCTCTAGTGCGACGTTAATTCAAACCTAATCCTCTTAGCAGACTGCCCACTGTGGCTGTAGTGCGAAGTTAACGGAACCTGTCATTCTTCCAATATAACATGAAGAGTACACGGGAAGAACCGATTGATTTATTAGGCAGACGCCCGCAATTGTCTGCTTGGCGAACATTGGCGACAGGAAACCGGTTTCTCTTTCTTCTTCGCTTTGCCCAAACGTCGGGATCGTCAATCGCCTGAATCTTGGTAGCTAGGAACCACAGAGATCATAGTTAAAGTATTAGAGTGGAAGATCACGTGACCTGCAACACTGGCTTCATTGGGGCTCTTCTGGGAGCATCCCGTCGTTAGCATTGGAGGTCACGTGATCTGCCACTCTAATACTTTGACTATGATCTCTGTGGTAGGAATTGGTTTCCTTACATAAGTTTAGGCGATCACTCGCTATCATCGCCAAAGTGGCCTGCTAAGGAAACTTCTCTACAAAATCAATCGGTTGTTCCCGTGTACTCTTCAACTGTAATAACCTTTTACGGAATGTGGTTGCTAAGAGAAAGTTTAACTCTTCGAAAATCCGTCAATTGGTACATATGACACGGAAATTCATAAGGTAGTTAAAAAATCCGGTATTGCGTCCAAAAAATTGTTGGTAGGTCTCCGCTGGGATTCAGTCGAATATCTCTGCAAATAATTGTCGGCCGGTCATGAAAACTAGGATTTAGGGTATTTCGGTATTGGTCTTACATTTCAAGGCTATAAAAATTTAGCATTTTGAAAATAGAGTTAAGTACGGAAATCGGGTCTTCGAAAATTTATTCGAATTTTTTACTTGTATTTAAATTTTAAATCTGTTATAGGTCCAATCGTGCAATTATATGGCATACTGGGATTCTTTGTCGCTGGAAAAATCAGAAACATGAATAATAATAAATCTTATTAAAATAATTAGCAATAATCATTCATATCAACATTCTACACTGCTCAAAACAATTAGGGGAATGCATGGTTTAAAAAACAATTTCGCCCCCAATGATTCCATTTGGTATCAGTAGCTTCCGATTTTTTTCTCACTAAGTTGAACTCTTACTTATTTATCATTAGATGGAGGAATCATGTCTTTTGAAGAAATAAATAATGTTTGTTTTAATTGAATGAAAATATGAAAAACGGTGTAAGATAAAATTCACCCCCAAAACTTTTATGAAATAAATTGACCCTAAATTCTTCACGCTTGCATTCTTATAAGTCTAAAATTCGATTTTATCTTTTTTTGCGATTAAACTTTTGGAAATAATTATTGTTATAATTTATTCAAAAGTTATGATTCCAATTTTTTGCCCCTCAAATTTTAGTTTAAAAAATTAAGATTTGTTTCCTGCTTTTTGCCATTTTAATCGGGAAGTATAAGGAATCTATTTCATAAATTTTAGATTTTTATAATAAAAAATAAGAAGTTGGAACTGGACGGGTAAACAAAAGTACACAAAGTGCTCCCCTAATTGTTTTGAGTAGTGTACTATCTTCAGTTTTCTAATAATTCAAATCGTTTTATTAAATGCCTTTATTTACAATTGTTCTATTTGTATTTTCAGGTGTCTTGGGCACTAGACGCTTCTGCCACGACAAGGATTTAGGCAACAAATGCGAATTCTTCACACATGACCAGAGGGAATACAAGGGCTGCGTGTACACTTGCGCCACAGACGGCTGCAACGGGGCTACAACGAACTTTTCCTACTTGACTGTCTTTCGAAATCTGCTACTGCTCAGTACAATCCTCTCGTTCCTGTACAAATTTTTGTAACATCTAAGTACTTAAATGTAAAACGAATTGAATCTCTGGAGTTTCCCATAGAAAAATGAGCATAATTCATCTTAAAGAGGTACTAATGCACATGTGCGGGCAATAAACTTTTATCGGCTAAACGGTTGTATTGAAGGGGATAATAATGATGGAAATCAAATGTATTTGTCGGAGTTTCTGAACCACATGTAAGAGGTCCACCGTTTATTGAACCAAAAATTCCCCAATTTAATACGTTGCCAGTAGCATTCGTGTAGATCTAGTGTGATAATTCAACCACCCAACCCATTTCGGTTGTAATCATAGGTTGTCTGCTATAATGTGAAACTCACTTTGGATATAGGGTTCGGCCCGTTCACTGATGGCGACTCGTCTAATTGTATTAAGGTTGTTAAAAGTGTCAAATGAAATGGCCGGACCCTATCTTATAATAGTTATACTTAGAGGAATGTGAGTTCTGCAACTAGACTCTTCAGATCATCTCTTCTATATCAGAGCTTAAGTATGTTAAGAAATTTGCCTTCATTCCCATAAAGAAGTGAGTGGATTGTGTGTCATTGCCTCAAACTTAAATTTAACCTTTCAAAGTTCCTGTTCTGATCCAATGCCACTAATTTTAATCGAGCAAACTATTAATGTGTGCAGGAAGACCCCATTAAAATATGCAAAACGACCGTTACACCGACAGAAGTTTGTTGCCCTTTCATGTGTACAGCCCTCTTAAAATATCTTTGGTGCGTTGAGGAAGAATGATACACTATTCATCTCCTCTGTGATTTTGTTGATGACGTACAAGCCCCATGTTATTTTTGTCACTCAATAGCGACCTGCACTAATACAAATACATGAATCTTTACAACACGACCTGTCGTTGAACACTCTTTCACCTCCCGAGGCCATTTAGTGCCAATTAAAGTGTCCTCTGAACCAACAGTTATCCGCCTTGTGTTCATCAAGTTGATTGCCATGGTTGACGCGGCTTGACAAATCGCCAAAGTTGTCACAACTCTGCCTTCGTTATAAAGGGCCGTTGATGTGCCTAGTGATTCTAACAAACCTTAGATTATTGCTTAATTGAAAAGCGCGTGTTTTACGAAAAAGTGACGTATAATGCATTGAATTATCATGGAAGAACCGTCACTCTTTCGTGTAAAATATGATCTGATCCTCGAGACTACCAAATGATAAAGTGGATTTCACGTTTGTGGGAGATAATTGTAATCTTTAAACGATAATGATTGTTGCATTTTACGTAACTTTTAGTTTCAATTTTTAATCTCTTGTTTTTTATACGGTTGATAAGTTATTTCTTCTACAAAATAATTTGATCTGCCTTTTTTATAAACACGTGCATTTATTTGTGTCTTATTTTCCAATTATTTTGTGCAACTATCAAACTTCAGATTTCATGAAGCTGGTTTGAGTAATGATCCTCATATAATCCATTTTTACTAAAAGGAGTAACACGTAGTCTTTTAGTGTTTGACTATGTATAATTGTCTATTTTATATTTGTGCTAAAGTTCCATCGTTGAATTTCATTTGATGATTGCCTGCTTAAACTTTAAGTCTTTAAATGTTAAAATAAATATTATAAAGCTATGAAATGTGTTGTTTTTCTATTATATAAAAATGTTTTTGAAGAATTGTATCTATTTTCAAGTGGATGGAAAATTCTATTAAAAATGTTTTTAAAAAAAAAAAAAGTCTTGTGTTTTTATTCCTGCGCAAGTGATTACGATTCGTAAGTTTCGTAATATCGCCCAAGTGCTGTCCTAAATAAATGAGGTAGAATTTTTTTTAGTTTAAGTTAGAAAACTTGTATAGCTATATTTTTTTTAATCTGGAAGCACCGCTATCATCACAATTTTATTTAAGAATTAAAAATTAAACGGTTAAACCGAAATTTAAAGGGTTATATAGACCTCATCTAAGTTGCCAACGAACAGAATTCTTCTGGATGCCAATAACTACTTATCTTTTTTTTTATACTTTCGAATTAAAAAAAAATAATTGTGTACTAATGTAAAGTAACAACATATATTTTTATCAAATGCTCTAACAATCAAATTCTAGTAGATCTATTTTTTAAGAGATGGTACGGCCATATGCGCCGACTCCATGGTGCCAGAGACCCCTCAAAAATGCCTATGGGGAGGTAGAGACCCCCCCCCCCCAAATAATTTAAGGAAATTATTAGTATTAGTTATATAATGCCATTGTAAAATCACAAAATTATAAGTTCGTTTTTTTATAACTATTGTTGGACGATAATTACTGTGAAATTATTAACATCACTTTAGAGAACTTAAGCGTTTTCGCCATTTTTTTTTTTCAAGACTTTTTTTTTGTGCCTTTTATTGCAATGCAAATGAACCTTGTAGAAGAATGACAAAGAAAAAATTCAAAGCCCTCACAGTGACGCGTTTATGGATGTTGGGGCGCTTCAGAATTTGCCCCCCCCCCCCCCCCAAAAAAAAAAAAACAAATTAGAATTTAAAAAATCTTAATACTTGTACAAATAATAAAGCATGATGAATTATGAACCAGTTTGTAAATTGGAATTCTCCCCCTTTTTGGAGCATGAAATGCTAGTGACGCAATCGGGGCTGAAAAAAAGAAATGGTCGGCTAAATATTACAAGAGACAAGAATTTCACTTATACTTTTAATGCCCAAACATTTACATACTTATTTTTTATTTACAACTTTTTCTTTCTGCATTTTCTTTTTGCAAATTCGTTTATCACCTCGTCGAACAGTTGCATTGTCAATCGGAATTGTTATTGTTAGATACATATGCAACAGCGTTTCCACTCTTGGAAATGTCGATTTACAAAAATTGATATCTATTGTCTAAAATATCCCCCCGTCAAAAACAGATTTTGTAATTTTTATTACAATAAAAGTGTTTTTTTTTTTTTTTGGTTTACAAACAAATCGGAGGCCAACAAATCGACAAACAGTACATAAATATTTGAAAGAATTAGGATTATTAAGAACATTTTATTATACGTAGTATTAAGAAATTTTGAAATTTGGGGGCCCTCACAACCTTGGGGCCACAGGCGGCCGCCTCTAACGCCTATTGGTAAACGCGCCGCTGAGCCCTCATCTAAATGTTGCTGATCTGGAAAAAATAACTGATTTGTATACTGAATCTAAGGCATGATAGCTTTGAAAACTCTTGGGAATTGTTGTTTCAAAGAAAAACTTTCACAAATTAATCTCCTTCGCTTCCTCGGAAGTCGGAATCGACGTACACCATAAAGAAGTATGAAAACAACGGAACAATCTCGAGCTTAACGCACACTTTCAAAACCCCAAAAGAATACAACAAAATAGAGAATACAATACTACAAAACTCTTTACATAGCTCTTTAAGATCAGCTATCAGATAGCGCTGATTTTAGTTTATAAGACTAAATTGTAGAGTTTTATCGTAAAAAAGTCTTATAGAAGCATCAATGCCCACATAGTGGTATATGAAAGAACTTTACACAAGAGCCAGTTAGAGAAATGTTATGTGAAGTTGAAGAAAGGGGAACATTCATGTGATGTCACGTGGTTTGTTATGCATCAGCTCTTGACCCACGTGCTAATGTTATCCTACACAGCTATCGAAACACGTGCTTATGTTTTCCTACTGCTCAAACCTGTCTGACTGCTTTTTCCCCCACAGTGATTTGGAATTGAAGCTCAGGTGGATATGGCGTGAATACGGAGGAAATTTAAAAAAAAAGAAAAATAGCATCGCTCGAAACATCTTCATTATCGCTAAGCATAAGAAAGTGTTCTTGATTTTAGAAAGTTTTAGAACTGGTTTTGTGTTTTTTACGAGGTTTTTGGGCTGATGATTGAAGAGCTTGAACTTAAACCTACTTTTGAGGACTTTAAAATCGTTACAAGTTACCCAAAAAATATATTGGCTCAAAGTAAATAATCCAAACCAAAACTGCTGATAAAAATCCTCACCGGAAAAGGAAGTGATGCAATCGTTTCCGATTTTACCTGTTTATATTTTTAGTTTTGGTTCCTCTGTCCCTCTCTGCGTTTCTCAAAACACGTAAGTCTCAAAGTACATTTTTTTAAAAAATATCTATGCTTTTTTTTAAAAAAAATATATACGTATTTTTCGTTTTTTGTTTAAAATTAAGCCTTTTTTATTGATCAAGGTTTGTTTTCAAAAGAAGTAAAGAACTAATACAGAGCGAGACCATAAAATATCATTTTTGTTTATTTTGTTCTCAAAAATATTATAAATAAGCAGTTTTCCTGCTGTTTTCACAAAGAAGCTCCTATAATAATAGTAATAAGATGACTATATATCCATGTATCGTAGTTATATAGATAAAAAAACTTCTGTGTTTCTAAATTTATATATTATGCTGTGCTGAAAGATTTAGTGTAATCTACACGGGAATGTTGTATTCTATTTTGACACAAACGTACCAATTTTCAAATTAAGCGAACTCTGTTGTTTCATGGCATTTTCATGTTAAACTTAAGGAAGGTTTTCAGGATAATAACTATAAATAAGATTACAAGTTTGTTATAATCTTGTGTTACCGATAGTATTATGCAACAACTTGTTTTCATTCACTTTACCCTGATAAAAAGGAGTAATGCATTATCTAAACATGTAGATTTTTATTTATAATAGTAAAAACCAGCTGCGTCCCTTCTAAGTTTTAGCCTCTAGAAGTTAAACCCTTATTGCTAGATATGTTGAGACAGCTATATATAAAGGCCGATATGTTCATTGGCAACTTTTAGTGAGATTGAAAGTTGAATGTATAGGGTTGCTATATCTATCGATTTGTATTAAATATGAAGTGGAATGTTTACCTCATTTGAGCATTTTTGTTGCTTGGCAACATAATGCAATTCAACCGAATCAAAAACCATCATTATATCAAGCTGTTACGATGTGTTTAATTAAACTAGCCTGTAGTATCTTTTAAAAGGATCATATTTACTGTACAGTCACACACTCACACTTGACACATATTTTGTAACATTTGGCGATAAATGATTTTTCTGGCTGCCATTCTTCGGAGTTAGCGTAATTAGGATTAAAGGTATTGTTTTTTCATTAAGTATGATTTCAGGGTTTTTTTCATCCATTTTTTCCCCTGTAAATTTTTTCAAAATGTTCTTTTCTTTAAATTGTGGTTGTCAAAAAGTCGCCAAAATACAGACTTTTGGTGTAATTTTGGGAATTTGCCAAGGGTGACCTTACAGTAAATTTTTACTCTTTTAAAAATATCACAGTTTCAACACACATAACTTACTGCGAAGGCATTGAAGTCATTTCTACAAGATAATTGTTACCAATTTCATATTAGGTATTTATTAATACTTGTTTATGTTAAAATATATGTTCAATCAAATTTTAAGGGTTTAACACAGACGCTTTTAATGCTATTATTTTGTTAATGAAGTGCTTTCACTTAGGCAAATTCCTTACCCAATATGTCTACTCATCATGAAGTTGAAGAAATTGGGAAATGGAAGAAAGAAGGGATGCTGGGAGCTGGCGGCTTTGGCTATGTTGTGCTGTGGAGAAATAAAGTATGTTAAAGTAAATTTATGGCCTTTAATTTAACTGACTGTTTAATTACATTGTTACTAGCCTTTTGCAATTCATTGTCTAGCAAAATGATTCTCAATGTAGAATTGGGCTACTTCGGCTTCTGTTAGCATTCGGCGTTTGGAATTTTTAAATAAACAAATTATTGTGTTTTAAATGTGTATGTTACTTTTGTATATTGAAACAAATTACTTGAAAATCTGCCACGGGCAGGAGAAATTGTAGCCCAAAAAGACCAATGGGCCATTTTCCCCTGAATTTTTTTAAAAACTATCTTGCCATTTCAAAGTTATTTAGTACCTACCATAATGATTTAAGTCATTAGTCTTAACCCTTTCAGTCGCAATGACAATTTCCATTATCATTTTAGAAAAAAATTTCCGATCATTTATAGAAGACATAACATAATTTGATTCTTCAAGCGTTTTGCTATTAAAAAATATTTTTTATTCATCCCAATAGATGTCATCCTTATCATTTTTATAAAATTATGGTCAGAACCATGATGATGCCAAATGGTATCACTGGGACTGAAAGGGTTAATACTGCAGTTTAAATGCCCACTATATAAGGATTTTTTTTACCTTTAGACTACACATTTTTTTAAAAATCATTTCAATATCTTACAACTCAATTCTTCCAACTAAAATAAATCATTTCTCCTTAAGTGGTACTTTCTTGTGAATTGAAATCAAATTGCAATTGTAACATTTGTTACTTTCAAAACACAGTACCTAATTGGCTCACTTAGAAACAAAGTAAATACTTTTGCAGGATTCACACTTCACACACTATGTCATTGACAATTTAATTAAGAATTTATTTCCTTAAGAAATTCATAAATCCTAACTTATTTTTAGGAAACTGATGAGACAATTGCCCTCAAAGAATGTCGCTGGGGTCATGATCCCATGATGACTCCTAAACATCGCAGTCGCTGGAAGCTGGAGGTAGACATGATGTCGCGCTTGAACCATCCCAATGTTGTGAGAGGTATTCCTGTTCCACCGGAATTAGACGTTCCAGCTACCGAAATGCCATTGCTTGCTATGGAGTATTGCTCCAACGGAGATCTTAGAAAGGTAGATTGAAAGTTTCTATTTTTGTATTGTATTAACCATATAGTAGTATTTTAGTTTATTTTTTTAAACTAATTAAACAGCCAAAATAAAACTAATTATGTACTTTGTTTTATTGTATAAGTATTAACAACTTAAGAGTTTTATTTAACAGTATTTTTTTTAATGGATAGAAAAATTAAGTTGTTATTCAAAGAGAAAGTTTCTATTCTTTTAACCATCTGATTTTATTTTAACAACTAAAATTAAACATATTGTTATGCATGTGTGTTAATAACTTAATTCCAATGCTATTTTTTTAATTAATTTTTTTAATGCATAGAAATTTCTCTGATATGACAATGGAAACTGGACTTATTGTAGAATCAAATTAAAACCGACCCAACTGCAAATTTATAGTTTTTTTTTTAAAAACCCTTTATGGTTTTGCTAGGTCGAAAAAGTAAGTATTTGCCCATTCATGTGTCTTAATACTGTAAGTCCAACTAAATATATTATACCAATGTACCAAGTGACAGAATAATTTTATTTTAAAAAGTCAGTCAATTCTTGTATTGTATTGAATATTTTATCTGTTGAAACCAATTTCAGATGTCAGGTAACTTATTGGTAATAATTTAAGAAGCCTTTTGTAGTGCTTTTCTACCTTAAAATTCTTTTGTTTCTATCATATTTTGCCTTATACTTTATTCTGTTTTCAAGTTATTTTTTGTATTATAATGTATGATTATTATCAGCTTGTTCGCTTTTAACTTTTTTGTTTATATGTAATAAGTCTGTTTAGCATGTTTTTAAATCTACCACTTCAACATGATGGTAATAATTTATTTTGTATGTAATATATGATGTTTTCTAGGTAATGATAAATAGTAATTTATTATTTTTTAAAAATATTTTTTCAGCTTCTTAATAAACCAGAGAATTGCTGTGGTCTACAGGAAAAGCAAGCCCGACTAATTATGAAGCATGTTTCTTCTGCTGTCAATTATTTGCATTCAATGAGAATAATCCACAGAGATCTAAAACCGGAAAATATTGTAATACAGGAGAAAAATGGAAATGTGAGTGTTAAGTTCTTAATTGTGATGTTTTGAGTTTTGTGAAAGATGTATGAAAAAGATTTTTCCTCTTCACAGAAAAGCTTACTTATTATGTTAGTCATTCTAGAAATGAGGAAGGTTTTGTACATCCAATATTTTTATTAGTTCATATTAAATATTAAAAGTAGCCTAAAGGTAAGCCATTACAGCTGTTAATGGAGCCCCTGAAAGGCCCCAGAACCTTACATCTTGAGATCTTATTATAAAGTGTTGGTAATTTTAGAGGTTGTGAGAAGAGTGGATCAGAAGTCAAGACAAAGTCTGCTGTCTCTGCAATTTCTCTGGGAAATTGCAATAAGAAGAATGTATTGACACCAATTAAAACGTGGGAACTGTTCGATTTATCGGCAAGTCATTAACTAAGAGTTATTAAGAACGAACTGAATATTAGAATGTTACAGATATTTGTGTGGTTAATATTATATTAGAACTTGATGCTGTTTTGTGCCATATATCCCATGTATATTCGAATTAGTATGTATATTTTTTGACGCAATATTTAGAAAATTTCATGACATAGTATTTAAACATGCAGTCAAAGAGTTGAAACGTTAATAAATCTATTGTTTTTTTAAATTCTAGGTAATGTATAAATTGATAGATCTTGGCTATGCAAAGGAGCTGGATCAAGGTAGTCTATGCACATCATTTGTTGGAACATTGCAGTATTTGGTTAGTTTGTATTTCATTATTATTTGCATATATTTGGTATGGAAGTTTACATTATTACGAAAAAAACCTTTTGATTCTTGATCTAGCAACCATTTAAAGAACCTTGCTGCAAAACATAATTAAAAAAATAAATAATCCTGTAATTTTCTTCTTAAATCAAACTTTTGCTACCATTGACTATACCCTCTTAATAACTCTGAGATTTCCAGAATTATTATAGGATATTACCTTTTTTTTGTGGTTTATGCGATTAAACTATTTTTATGCAGTTTTTAAATTTTGTCAATTTTTTAATTAATTTTAGGCTCCAGAATTATTTACTTCTCAGAAGTATTCATGCACAGTTGATTACTGGAGCCTTGGTCTCCTCACACATGAAGTAATTACTGGATCTCGACCCTTTCTACCCGACAAATCACCTGCAGAATGGTGAGTAATGGCGTTGCAATTGCAAAACTCGCATTCCATAAAGTGTGAGTAAGGGCCCAGCCAGAATTTATTATCATCAGAAGTTGCTGATGAATAGACTGGACCCTATATTGTAGTTATACTTTGGAGAATATGAGTTTTGCAGCTAGACTCTTCATTCTTTCCCTATTTGCTTATCAATAACTTTCAATACTTAACCCTATAATGTATGATTTTTTTTTTCATCCCGAAAAAATATATTTGTATCTTTAATACTCGTACATTATGGGAAAATACTGAAAAAAAAATAACTGCATTGGAATTTAAATAATTTAAGTTTTTAAAATTTTTACCATATGGCAAAAACCTACTACAAAATTCCAATTTTGATAAGAATGACTAGAAAACTACTAAATATATTTTAAAATAACCCTCTTGAACTATAATTATTTTATCAAAATAATTTATTTGTATTTATTACTAATATTATTATACTTTGAATACTGCCAATAACATAATTTCACAATAGTAAATAACTTCACTCTTTAATTTTGAATACACTTTTACTACTGTCATCTATGAGGGTTAATAGTAATTAAAACTTCAAAAAGGAATGTAATCGATGAAAAAAAACCACAGATTTGTCGAGAGGAGCTCTACTTTAATAGAATAAGGTGGATTATGTTACATATGCATACTTTATATCATAATAAGTTTTATATCACCATTAGAATTGCATAGCAATGTGTTATTATAAAAGACCTATACTGTACAGATATGTGTATCGTTACCAGAGTTATTTTTTTTCGTTCTTCACCAGCAGTCACAGTTCTTTGCTTGTTTAATTTTTTACATGTGTCATTAAGTCTCAAACAACATCACTTCTGAATATGAAAATGCCAATCCTTTTTAAGTTGTTGTGTATGAATGAAAATGTGTATAATTGTGATTTGTACTAGAAATATTAAACATTTATTTAAATTTTAAGGGGTTAATTATTACAAGTTGTATCTCTTTCTTAGCAGCAGATGGCTGCACTAATAGTAAAGAAATTTATCAAAATTAACGATATTTTCAATGTTATTTTAATTTAGATTAAATGTATTTAAACTTTCTTGTATTAATAATGCCTTGGTAATTTTTTAATTATTTAAATTACAGGATTCCAATAATAAAAGCAAAAAAGTCAACTGAAATACGAGCTTACTTAGATGAAGATAAAAATATTGTCTTTTCATCTGAAATCGCACCCTTTCACCATATTTCAAGGTAAAAATACATATTTTTTTTTGTGAATATCGTATTTAATTGTTTCTTTGTGTGTATTTGTTTTTATAATTTATTCATGTGTATTGTACATGTTATGGTATAAGAATTTACTCCTTCCTTATCTAGAACCTAAACTTAATATTTTTTTTTAACAATCTATCACAACCTGCAGTCAATAAGGTTTATATCTGTTGTTAGTAGTTATATTTATTTTATAATATTAGTGCTAAATGCTTGCAGTACCCTTAAAAATGATGTGGAGCAGTGGCTTCAAGTAATGTTAGAGTGGGATCCTAAGAAAAGAGGCCGATATGAAAATGCATCTGCTTTTAATTTTCTTGAATTTATACTGCAGAAAAAGGTAAGGATAAATTGAAGAAACTTTATATTATGCTGTTAAGTAAGGTAAAAATTGCTAAATAGGTGTTTTGTACTTAGGTGAAAATGTGGCCGCATTATTTAAGTATACCAGCCTCAGGAGAGAAAAAAATCCTTTATTTTTATCATTGGTTTACAATAGCAACTAATTCATCTTAATGGGAAACATCATAATAAGTTTATTGAAAAGAACATAATTTGTATGAGGCTTTAATTTTTGGAATGAATTTATATCAACTTAAAAAGAAAATGTTCATCTCTGTTCAAATGTCTGCTTAATAGTTTTAAAACATCAAATAAATTATTACTTTTCCTTTTTATGCTTTTACAAAATTCTGTAGTTTTTTTATAACGGTTTTAAAGGTTAATATTATTCTTTCAAAGTATTCAACAAACTATCTACTGAAATTCAATGTATCCCTTCTTTAAACAGGTTTAAAAATTCTTTATATAAATTTATTTTGTCAATAGACAATATTGATGTAATTTTTAATTTATAGAAGCGAAAGGTTTTTTTGTTTATATATTTCCCGCTGACCAGAATTCTTGGACATTTTTGATCATATAGCATTTTGCACCACAGTTTTGTTTTTTCTTTTGTGTATATTTATGTATTTAAATTTATTTTTTGTGTGGGTTTTATGTTATTAACTTATAATTTATGATTATTTTAGTTACATATTCGGGTTCATGTTTTACCCCTTTGGACCAAATTTTTTTTCTGTAATGTTTGTTCTGGATTAATAAAGTGTTTGTTTACGTAGAAAATTGAAGTTCTTTTTTGGTGTGCTGAAGTTTTAGTGCTTGTTGACATAAATATTCTACTATTTCAGATGGTTTCTGTGTTTTGTCCTGATACTTTAAAACTGGTGCGTTTCCCACTCAATGAACGATTATCGCTGGAGGACTTCCGACATGAGCTTGAGTTCCAAACTGGGGTCCCCGTCAACCAGCAAAGTGTTATATTTTTGGATGGGCGTATTCCAGATGAAGAAAAGGGCTCTAGTCAATTTGCTTCGTGTCTAGTAAGTTATATGTTTCAAGAAGTGTTATTATGTTTTTAATTTAATATTTGAGTAAAAGAATCATCATGAAATATTGATTAGTTTTTATTATCAATAAATATTTAAAAGGAATTTTGGTGAAGAAAGTTCGCATTTAAATGTCTTACTTAAATTTTTGTCATCAAAATAAATTCTAAAGAATTTAATTCAAGCTTTTTTGTTATGGTTTTTTAAATGTATAAGAAATTTAAAATATTTAAGTCATAAAAAATTAGTTTGTTCTGTAGTCAAGCATCTTTGGCAATATATGAAATAGTGATAACTTACCAAATATTGAAACAGCCCTCGTGTAGCTCTAGTGCAACAATAATTCAAACCTAACCTAACCAGGTACCAAATATCAAAATTTTTGCTTGACATGTTCTGATTTATATCGCACATGCTTACAAATTTCATGATGTTTATTATACATGTTTAACCCTTTCAGTCCCAATGACAATGTGACATCATCACTTTAGAATTTTTTTTCTGAATGACTATAGCCATTTATGGTATCAAACTTTTCTCTATTAATTAGAAAATATTTTTTATTAAACCCTATAGATGTCAGCCCTATTATTTTTTTTTTTAAGTTATGATCAGAAACATAATGATGCCAAATGGCATCACTGGGACTGAAAGGGCTAAAATGCCCTGTCTCTAATTCTTTTACTATAATTTCTTAAGGAAGAAGAGGAATTGGTTGTTTTCTTATTTGATGAGAATGACTCCTCATCAAACTCGTTGCCACCCTTTCCTTACGAAATCCCTGTCATCGTTGAAAAGATGATGCGGCAACCAAACGAAAAGATGCCCTATCTGGTTCAGAAAAATGTCTGGTCACAAGCTGTGTTTCATAGTCAAAGAGAATGCACACTTTTTCATCGACTTCTTGATGGTTTTAGAGCGATTCTGTAAGTAGTATAACGTGTTTCATATTTACTCCAAATACAAACTTTGTATTTTAGGAATTTCAGTTCGTAGCTTTACAGTTTTATAAAATCTTATAAAGATGGCAAAAATTATTATTATCCAGTTTTAATTGTTTGATTAAATATGTTATAAACTGTTATTTTATTTTGTATCATTGTTATGAACTAATATTTTTAAGTACTTAAAAATGAAAACTTCTTTATTTTCTTAAGATTATCTACAAAAATGCAAAAGTGTAGTTTTTTTGTTGTTAAATATCTGATAAGTGATATCAGGGCTGCCAGTGGCAACTTAAGAGGCTACTAAAGCGACTATTTTAGCGTCTAGGCGACTATGGCAACTATTTAAGACCAAAAAGGGCCTAAAACGACTATTTTAAGCAAAACCTTCAACTATTTTCAGTCGTGGGCGACTATTTTTAGTTATATAATTTTTCCATAGATGGCGCCACTAGGATACTACCGATGCGCAAAACGTGAAGTGCAGATGATGTTTTTAGTTTTTGTTTTGTTCTCAAATCAAAAGTTCTCATCAAGTTTTGCTTTCGTTTTGCGCAAAACAAAAGCAAAACCATGTTCTTTTGAAATAGCACTTAACTTGATTTTTTTTTAGCAGTCAATGTAATGCTTATGGAAACTAAATCTTTGACTTTGTATGCTTTGTTGAAGATTTTTTTCAAACTGCATTTGGGGATAGGATTTACATCTGTCTGTTTGTTATTAATTTGCTTTATTTTGAAGTTTTTATTTTTTATTAAGAAATTTGGCGGTATCTAAAAGAATTGTATCAAAATACTTTTTAAAAAAATATTTTTTAAAAAAAGTAATATACTCTTGAATTTCGATGATTCTGGATCGTGTTAAATAAGAATACTTATATTTAATGGTTTTAATTTAGCCATCATTGTATTTTAAAGCTGCGAGATATTTCAGTGAAACATATTTACATGGATTAGTATTGATCCTTATGTTTCTTGAATAACTGAAAACTATTTAAAATAAGTTTGTTTTTATTTTATAGTATATTTTTAATTTAAATTTATTTTCAAATAAATTTTATCGGCAGTATCAATCCTTTCATTTGAAAATTGGTGTTGCAATTTGTAAATTTAGGTTGCGTTCTTAAATTTTTTTGCACAATTTAGCATTTTAACTTCTTCCTAATCGCTTCTGTGAAATGACAGGCTTTCCTAGATGAATGTTGGTTTTTCCTAGCTTTTTTTTTTAAATCAAGCTAAAAACAAATTAAAAATAGATAAATATATATGCCATACACATATATTTTTGATTGATAAAAAAGGCAATTTTATGGCTGTTTCTTATCCAATCATTAATGGAATGGTTTTTTGGGAGTTTTTGAAAATTTTTATGCAATTGCTAATTATATTCCAATACAAATAAGTAGATTTAAAATATGTTCTCCTTATTTATTTTCTCTAACAGTTATATATAAATTGGTTAAATAATCTAACATGAAATTTTCTGTTGCAATACATCCGAAAGACTATTGGCAGTTTCATCACAGCATCTAAGCATATTAAACTAATTTATCTTATGGAAATTTTATTTCATATAACATTCAATGCAATTATAAAAAAAATATGTATTTACGTTATCTAACAATTAAAAGTTGTTTATTTAGTAGGTAAAAGAGGATACTATTTTGGCTACTATTTTTTAACGTCTGAGGGTACTAAAGCAACTATTTTCAAGGCTTTCTGGCACTGGCAGCCCTGTGATATGTATTTTTTAAATTTCGTTAAAGCAAGGTTTTTAACTGTTACAATAAAATAAGTTCTGATATATTTTCTGATAAAAATGTGTCTTATCTTTGTTAATAAGTTTAGATTTTTTTTTGTTTAGTTGTGCAAAAAAGAAAATTTTGTACTTCCAAACTATAAAAATGTTAAATGACTTGGTAGATATTTAAAACAAAATTATAAATGTGTGTGAGTGACATGTATTTAAAACAAGAATTAAGCAAACTAAAATTGGGAGGGGGGGGGGAGTGCTTCATGTAAGTGGCTGCTATTGTGAATGTTTTTTTTGCTTTTGTAAGTTGTGAAGAGGGGTGGAGTGACCAGGATTTGATAAAGGAACCTCTTGCAAGCCAGCCCAATACTGAACCGTCCGTGACAAAGTAATTACTTCGTTGCAAGGGCTAGTATTGCTGAACGCCATGGTTGACCTACACAAATCGTTATTTGACTATGATCAAGTTGATCTAATTGATTCTTACTTTGAAAAACATTTTAAATAAATCACTTATATTTGTTCATAGTCATGAAATTCCTTTTCTTTCTAGAATGCATGCGTTCTCTTGTACTTCAAAAGTGCGCAGATCCATGTCCAATATGACAAATGCTATGAACCAACTTTTAGCAAAGGCATCCCTCTTTAAAAACAGGTATGTACTCAACCTTTTTTTATAGCATCTATTGCAAGTATGTACAAGTATTATTAAAGTAAACATACAGTCACTATTTTGTTAAAATTATATGGTCTTGATGAGCCATTAGGCTTTTAAACTTACAGTCCAATCATGCATGCAAGGCATTGTCATTTAATATACATAATATATTATAACTTTTAAACTTGAATCTTTCAAACTTTCTCATAAAAATCTGAGCCTCTGAATGATCGGTGGAACAGTTTCAACATCCTTCGCCATTTTTGTAGGCATTCCTATCTATCGTCGACTTCAGACGACCAATATATTATTTACCAATGTCTAGCAGCTAAATAAAAAGGATTAAATTTTATCTAAGTTTTCCTGTCAAACTTATTTTACATACAGTGGTGGCCAAAAGTGTGGACATTTTTTGAAAGTACCATATTTTTCAACTTTGTGTGATTACAGAATATATATATTGTATATCAAATTAAACAATTGTGTATCAAATTTAAAGTAATTTAATCTTTATGAGGACCACTGTGTGCATATTACTGATGCTGTCTATGAGACCTTTGGTACAATATAATATGTATCCATGGACACAACATCATCATCAAAGTAATTTCATGTAGAATTAAAAATAAGTACAGTATTACAATATCTGTTCTGTATTACAAATAAGTTATGCAACTAATAGTATGATCTGTCTTAATTTTGCAAGTCATTGAACCACCAACTTGTATTGCAATTTCAGCATAAGATATTCCATTGATTGTGCTTGTTTGTTCAACTAAAATGAGCAGAACTTTACGTGTAATAAAGATACTTTAATTTTGTTTTTTTTTAATGAAATTCTACATTAAATTACCTACAAATTAATATTTAAATGTTTGTATTTAAGCGAAATTCAATAGATGCAAGCACACAGGTAACAGTTGAAACACATGAAACTTTCAAAAAGTGTCCACACTTTTGGCCACCACTGTATATAAGTACAATTTTAAATTTTATATTAATGTTCAATGAGTTGTTGTTAATGTAACAAGATAAATTGGTACTCTTTTATTTTGCTGGCGCAAATCTGGCCAAATGGAATTTTTGGTGACAAGTAACATTTTTTCTTGACAAAACACAGTATGCACAGTTTTAGTTAACATTAGAAATATACTGTTTGCTGGCAGTTGTACATATTTGGAGACTTAATTGCTCGCTCTCACCAAGCTGAAAAGTAATAATAAATTAAAAGAAAGTTGCTAATTCCTCAAAAAAGATTTCAGAGCAGTATAAATTAAGTTATAAATTATTGTATGATTTAAAAATTATTAAATTAGCTTTTTTGTTTGAACATACAAGTTTATAAGTGAATTTTTTTTTCAGTCTTGAACAAGACATTAAAAGCTATGATGCTCAAACTAAGGAGGGTTTTGGTATGTATATGTTAAATATTTTTTAAAAAATATCCTTTTATATTGTATAACGTTTGAATCATTTGAATTGGTGTACGTAGAAAGAAAACAAATTGCTTTCTGATTGCTTTTTTATTAAAAATAAAGCGCTGGTATCTTTAACTATCAGTGTTTTTTAATGTAGTTTCCAGACTCTTAATCAGTAAATAGCTTTAAAAATACCTGCTATTACAAATGAAGAAATTATATTAATTGAAAAGTATTTAGTCTTGATATGCTATTTTTTTAAAAAAAATATTATAATAGTCATCACCTTACATTATTCTTTATTGTGTGCAAATTGTTTAGTTCAGTTTGAATTATCGTCTCATTAGAGCTACACGAGGGCTATTTTTTACGTTGACAGGCGTCATATTTTAGAACCACTGTGTGCAAATAGTCACTATTACGTATTTTATATTCCAACGATGTCATTCTTTAGTTTATGTTATGTTTAAATTAATTTTTAAATTGCATTATCTTAAGATTACATTAATATTTGTTTATTTGTTATTATGCATATTTAAAATATATATTATTGTTTTTTTTTGTTTGTCTATTTTTAGAATCTAAGACACTGCATGAAAGTTGGAAAGAAACATATGAAAATTTAAAGAAAGTTGACCTTTTGGTAATTTGTTTCACTAATTTAGTTTTTGTTCGTGGTGGAAATTATCGAATCAAAATGCCTTCCTTTCCCCCTATTAATTAATTAAAAATCATTGAATCAATAATAAATTAGTTTGTTTTATCATTTAAAAAATGACATTGCTTATTTTCTAATTCAAGAAATATTGTTTTAATTGATAAAAAAATATTTTCAATCAACGAGAACCAAAGTTAACCCTTTCAGTCCCATTGATGCCATTTAGCATCATCATGTTTCTGACCATAATTTTAAAAAAATAATAGGACTTGTATAGATTGGGATTAATAAAAAATATTTTCTAACAGAAAAAAGTTTGAAGAATCGAATGATGTGCTTTTTGATATCAGAAATAAGTATAGACGATCAGACAAAATTTTCTAAAATGCTGATACCAATTTGTCATTGGGACTGAAAGGATTAAAACATGTTTGAACTGTTTACAATAAAATTTTTTTTTTATTTTATAAGCTTTGTGAATAGCTTTGAATCAATATTTTTGTTCAATATATTTGAAAACTACAAGCCCAAGTATACTACTTACAGTAAGTTGCAAACTTGAAAAAACTTGAAAACAAAAAACCAAATACAAATAACCAAATTGTGAAACATTAGATGTAACAAAATTTTTTCCTCAGCGTTAATTAACATATAATTATGTTAATATGTAATATTACCAAATAAATTGTAACAAGTTTATACTTAATAAAAAAAATGAATTTTAAGAAGTCAATAGTTATAGGAAAGACTTTAATTCATAACTAATTTGCTCTTTTTTAAAACTTCACTGCATTTGTAAAAAAAATCTTATAATATTTCAGATTCAGAAAATCACCAGTCTGGAAACAGTGACTTCAGCAATTGTTTCAGAAGTTGTGGATATTCAAAAGTCTCCTCTTGTTCGTTCCAAGGTCGTTTCTCATTTAGATGTGGTGTAAGTGTCTTGTATTTTGAAGAAATTATTGGATTTGATTATTTACATTTCTCATACACTCCTTGCCCACCTAAGTTGGGTAATTAGAAATATGATATTTAGAAGATCCTTCTGCGGATGTAAAGAGTTCCATAAATTATTTGTGAATCCATCCAGAAAGCATGTTTAAAACATTAATTTCGTTTAAGGTCAAATAGATTTGAATGTTATTTGAGAAAATTTGACAATTTTATCATAATGAAAAGTGTATTTTGATGAAATTGTATTCAGATCATTTTGTATGTAAATATTACCATACAAGAGTTTCCAACTAACGGGCCAACCAGGTTTTTTCTCCGCCTTTTTACTCTGTGTTTTTACCCAAGCTAGGTTGGCACAGAGTGTAGGTACTTTTTACTGATCAAATCATTTGCTAATCAAAATACTTCTAAATTTTGGTCCACAGCTCCTTTTGAAAACTGCACTAGTTCATTTTTGTGCCTTATGGCCCAGTAAAGTTTTTTGTAATTATTGCAAAATATTCAGTTTACCATATCTGCATAATATAATTTTATATTTAGCAAAAGTAGCAAAGTAATTGTATATTTAATATCAATATTTAGCGAAGTAAATTTTTTTTGTAATGTTCACAAAATATTTGTTTTACAATATTTGCATGATGTACCATACATAATTTTATATTTAGCAAGAGTTTCCTTACCTAGTAAAAGTTATATTTATTTAAATTAATCTTATATATTTAAATAATCTTACGTATTTAAATAATCTTAAATATTTATTTAAATAATTTAGAATAAGCTTTCAAATTTACAGTTTAATTATAGTATTTCGTTTATAAAGAACTTTCAAAACTACCTTTGTTTTTTAAAACTGAATATTTAATTTAAATATTGCGTTTTTTTAAACCCTCTAAACATTTTCCTTCCGACATCAAGTAAATAATTAATTCAATTAAAAAAACCCTTTAACTATTAAAATATAAACATTTAGAAAACTTCTAAATTATTAATATATTTAAAATTAATTTTGGTGTGTTTATAAACATTTCCAGTGCGTTTTTATTCAATTGATATCATTTTAGAAGCTGTTTTGAAAAATAAATTATAATATAAATGTACTAGTAATTGTTTAAAAAAATTCTTTCGTAATTTATGATTTTTTTTTTTATAGACATCGGGATATATTGGACAGTTATGCTGAGTTAAGGCACCGATCGTCAGGTACTGTTTCAAGGGCATATTTCTCTACCTTTATTTCCATAGATATAGCAAGTAGCAGATATGCCCATCGATTTCGCAATTCCGTACAACACAATACAAACCTCGCGATTGTGTGATGATGATACTTTTCGACGTTTTCGTAATGCATCACGGGATACTGGTTAAAAAACCCGCTTTTGCGAAAAGAGTTACATGCAATAAAAATTGCATTTTTAATATGCTTCTTTTATGAACATATACCTCATATCTGCCAGAAATTACCAATACATGGCCAGCTATAAACTTATGCTAGCAAAACTGGTAAAAAGTTTTAATTAGTTAATTTAAATATAGATTTTTTATTAGTCGAATTTATCTCATGGCGCCATCTGGTGGCTTATGGTATGCCGTGGGAGAGGGCTTGCGAACTGGGATACTGGCTCAAAAGTGGCTTCACCCTTTTCCCTAGGGGCAGATCTGCTACTTTCTATATCTATGTTTATTTCTGTAACTTCATTTCAGAGCATGAGCGTATTCTAATGTGACCCATTATTATTTCTGTAATCATATTTTTAATTTCTTTTTAAAACTATTTTGTACTTAAATTGTGTAAAATTTGTGTTATCGAATTTTCAGATGAGAAAAGGCAATCTCATGATAATAAAGATATTGTGAGATTACTATGTCTGTGTTTGCAACACAGTCATACCCAAGCCCAGAACCTTGTGTCATTGATAAGGTAATCTTTGATGATCTTTTACGTTTTGTTGTGTTCTAAAAAACATTTCTTATGTTTTTAATGGAAATTCCTTGTGTTTAGATTCATTTACAAAAAAAAAAAAAAAAAAAAAAAAAAGCTTAAGCAAACAGATTCCATCACTTTGGAACCAGAATCCAATATTATAGATTTGAATATATGTTTAGTTATCAATTAATACACAACGAAGTACACTGCTAATTTAATTTTTTTTGTTATAACCTAATTCAACTAAAGTTGTATGAATACAATAATTTAATTTATGTAGTGTTAATCATCCAAGGAAAACATATGTTTAAAACCATCTCTGTTTTTTCAATTTTACTATATCCAGTATTTTTTACTATTTATCAACATTTTAATTTTTAAATGTAAAGGATTAGTATCTTTTAAGTTAATGATTTAAAAATTAAGCAATTGATTGATGGAGATTTAAAACTTTTTTTACCCTTATTTCTTGGTGGATTTATTAAAAAAAATTACACTAGGTAAGTTTTAATTCAGATTTAAATACATTTAACTAATCGCTAACCATTCCCTTTAATTTCTTTCAGTGTTAATTTAAAGTTCGTTTTTTTTCTTTCGCAGGAAACTAAAACAATCAAAAAGGCGTCTTGAAGATAGTCAGCAGCAATATTCAAGCTTATTCAGAGAAATATCTCATTGGAATTCTCAGATTGATGCCTGGCAATCCCTGCGCCAGAAATCCTTGTGGAAAGTGATTCGTAAACTGGTAAAAAAAATCCCTTATTTAGTTAAAATATGTTTATTTTAAATTATTAAATTTGTAGGGTATACAGTGGTGGCCAGAAGTGTGTGGGTTTTTTTTTAAAGTTTCATGTTTTTCAACATTGTGTGCTTGTAAAATATATTAATTTTCACTTTTGGCAATTTCTTCTATTACTAAATTCTCCATTAAATTACCTTCAATTTAATGTATAAACGTTTGTATTTAAGTGAAAATTAATATATTTTACAAGCACACAAAGTTACATGAAACTTAAAAAATGTCCACACTTTTGGCCACCACTGTAGCTTACGTTTTAATTTTGTTGGTTATCTTGGGTTTTTGTTTGGCAAATCATATATAAATTATTAACTTAGTAATAGAGCAAATTACTTGCTTATTTATACCTCTTTCACTCCAACATGGAGCATGGGCCTCCGTCATGGTCTGCCACTTCACCCTGTTTGCAGCAACGGTCTTAATCTTTCCCCATGACTTGTTAAGGTCTTTTACTTCCTTGTTTGTTCTACGCCATGTTTTGGCTTCCCTCTTTTTCTTTTGCCTTGGGGATTCCATTTTAAATCTTCCTTTACTTTGAATTTTTCTGGCTTTAAACAACAAATTAATAAAGCAAAATTAACTTTTAATGAAATTTAACCTGAAGAATGAACTACAGTGACACTCAACAATAAAATAATGTTAGAATACAAGTTGTGTGTGTGCACCGAAACAAACCGTGACGGTGTGCTTTTTACAAGTCTCATGTGACACCGAGGTGAAAGTCACTGTTAAGGTGTCATCCCACATATTGATTAACTATGCACAATCAGAATTTTAACTTTCATTTTTGTAGTAGTTTTGAGATTGTTACAAAATTCTTGTCTATTTATTCATAAAAAGAAACTGGATAACTTTACAAACTATCCGAACTAGTAACTTGTGCATGAAAAGGTTTATCACTCAAGTCTTCCTAACTGTCAAGCTTGATCTAATCGAGATATCTTTGAGTCTTGAATGCATTTCCTACATAATTGCAGTCATCTGTACCTTTGGTTTTTTTCACCCATTTAGCTTGATTAGTATTAAACCTAAGGTTTTCTTTTACTATTTTCCCAATTAATTTTCTCGGATTTTTTAAAACCTCCCCACAAACAATTAACATGTTAATTAGTTCTGAAATTGACCTGGTCTGATAGAAGAATTTTAAAGGTATTTTGCTTAAAAATGATGTTAAAATATTCCATTAGCTACAAATAAGTAATACAGCCTTTTTTGTTGCATTTCTTGCACAAAAATGGGTATTTTTAGAGTTTAAGGCTATTAAACTAAAAGGCTAAGTAGCTATTAAACCTTTCTTTGAAAAACATACTTTTAGCATATATTTGTATGAAAAGTATGTTTAGATTAGGAATATACTTATAGGTTTTTTTTGGGTCTTAAAAGGTTAAACAGTTTTGTGTCACGATTTTTGTTTAATCTAAACAAAACTGTACTCTTATAGTGTGAACAAGTTCATCGGTTTGAGTTCACCAAAGCTTCTGAACCCCGTCACCATCCCGTAGAATCTTCTTCAACTCAAACTTCCAGTGCTTCTCCATCTAAATCTAATTCGGAGAATGATGTTTCGTACAGACAGCAATTCAAGCATTCTGTTTTACAAAGAACCCCTCCAGTGATAATTCCACCTTCATGGCAAAGTAAGTTTTATTTGAATTTGTTTAAGTAAATTTATATTTGTTCTGTACTGTTGTATAAAGAATATTTTTTAGATTAATACTTGTGCAAAAACAAATAATTGAAAAAATAATTGAAGCAAATGTTTTAAAACAAACACTATATTTAAAGTGTAACACATTGCAAAATAATGACATATTATGCGATAGTTCAAAAGGAACACTTAGTTTTTATGTTTGTTTAGTTGTGATATTATGTTTGTTGTTCATTAAATATGCTTAAAAGTTACTATTAGCTCTTGTTATACTGTTGTTTCTTTTACTTCCTTTTTTATTCACTAAATAAAAGTTGAAAAATCTATATTTCACAATATTTTTAAATTTTAAGTGACCGATTAAAAAGTTTTGTTTTTAAGTTAATTAGGATATGTTATTGTGTAAATTATTGATTAATTTTTCTGTGTTTTTTTTTTTGTATTTTCTAAAATCTGATTTCTTTGAAATATTTTCAAGGCAGGTACGAATTACTTACCATGAATTCATGTGTGAATGGGAATGACACAATTGGAAAGTCAAAATCGGATTCGTCTATGCTTAATGATACAGAATTATTATCTAATCTACTGGAAATATCTAGTGAAGAAAGTAGAAAAGCTAAGAATGAGAATGCAAAACTTATTGAAAGGTAAAGTTTTTTTCTATTTCAATTAATGTTTTTATGTAATTGTAGTCAAACCCTGCTATACCTTGTCTATCCAGAATGCATTTTCTTCCCTTATCCCTGCATGTGGTTTTCTTTCGAAGCAGTGTGAGCGTGTTTTTCCCCCCACCCTTCTTGGGTTTGAACTGTTCAGATTGTTAACCCCACAACAGAACCTCAAACGCGCTAAGTGTAGAAAACGATGCTGCCCCCCTTTCCTAGAAAACTAAGCAAAGGGATAGGGGAAGAAAGTCTTTTCAAGGCTAGCATAGTAAATAGACAAGGTATGACATGAACTCGAAGGGAGCACCGAAACATTTTGTTTAACTGTCATTAATTCTTTTACATTGAACCCGTGAATAGTTTTAAAAAATTACATCTAAAAATTCTTATTTTATAGTGCAATACACTAAAAATACATTTTACAATTAGTAATTCTATTAATAAGGTTTATTTGGAGTAATACATACTATAGATAAATTTAATTTAAAATGTTTAAGAAACACCAATTCAGAACTGCAATTGGATCAAAACTGACAAATCATGGGTATATCTCGTGATTTTCTCAGAAGTAGAAGACAATTTATCCTCAAATATTTCTTTTACAATTTTTTTTAACGTTTTGTTCAATTTGTTCTTTTCAATTACTAAGGTAAAAAAAGTAACATTTTGAATATTTTGTTCCAATTAAGTGCGATTTGCGATTTTGTGTTAAATTTTTTTTATCATTAACTAAGAGCTTTAAAGGCCAGGGAAAAGTTCATCCTAAGCAAAATTTCGTGTTAAGTGAGTGCACGTTTAGGAGGTTCAGCTGTATTTATAATTAAATTATTCTGATAGTACAAAAGATTTATCAAATCTCTTTTCTTGGATACGTGAAATCTGAATTGTGTTAACCTCATCTAAGAGATAAGCAAATAGGCTGAAGGGAAGGGTAAACTTGTGTTATCACTGTATGAGATTTAAACTAAACTTTTTCACTGAAAATTTAAATTCTTCAATTAAAAAAATAATATTTTTGTATTAGATGGTTATAAATGGCTCCTCCATGCTTTGAATTTTAAAATTTAATAAAATTATTAAATTTATTAATTTTCAAAAACTATGTGTCAGGTGAAGTGAATATACATCTGTATCCCCCAGAGGGTTAAGCCTTTTTGGTGATAGGAATACATTTGGCCTTATTATACTTGGCTTTTTTTAAACATTTTGAAAACATTAGTTTTTTCTAAATCACTTGTTACGGACATAGCATCTTAATTTGCATATGTTATGCATGTGAAAAATTATTCAGCATTGCACCAAAGTATCTAGCCCATGACTTGATTTCTAAGTAACGCATGAATCAGGGTTCCCACTGGTACTTTAAGAAGTCCTTGATTTTTATTTTCAATTTCAAGGACCCTTTAGTACTCCTTGATTATTACCAAATATCATTGAAAAGTCCTTGATTTTGGTTTTTGATTTGAAATTTTCCTTTGTACTCCTTCATTTTGACAAACAATTGTTGAAAAGTAATTAATTTTCGTCATTTATGGCATTCAAATATCATGAAATCATTTTGGAAAACTACAATGCACAGGCCGATATATGAAGATATCTCAGTAATCTAATTTTAATTCATCTTCAAATCATTTCATCTTCCATCTTGAAATAAGGGTGGAAACCTGTGAATGCAATATATATTTATATATATTTTATTCAGACATAAAGTTCTGGGTAATACCTATGTAGTAATGATGATCAAGCATTTTAATTAAAAATCCCAATGAAACTTTTTAGATATTTAAACCTGTTTTAAATGTGTGTTTTGAAACTGTAAAGATTTAAGTGTTTTGAAAAATAAAAAAAAGTTTAAAGAGTTTGTATTTTCCATAGCTTTCAAAATATGATGGAGGTTATCAAGAGCTATCCCGCTGAAGAACTTTCAAATAATCACAATATTGGTCGGTAGTCAGGGGGCTCTGTCCCATATTATTAGACTATTATATATTGAAACATGTTTCTTTATTTACTCATTAGTTATTTTTTTAATCAATTTTATTATTACTCCCCCTTTGTACATATTTTAAATTGCTATGTACATATTGCCTTATTTTATTTTTGCTTCATATTTTTGAGAAAGAAAATCAAAATATTAATTGTGAGCTTATATATTTTTTCAACTTAGTTATATATATATTCTCATTTTCATTTTAAATTTCTTTTAATTGTGCTTGCTTATTTTTATTTTAGTTTTGAATGTTTTAGTTTCTATATGATACACCAATGTTTCAAGATGTGTAAATATTCAATTAGAACATTTGCATGCACACAGGGCCTGTTCTAGGGAAACTTAGACTATAGGCACAACTTATTTTGGGGGCCCCTTTACAAAAAATGTTATGTATGATTTCCAGTAATGATGGTGCTGTATGACACATGTATCAAATTGTTTCTGCAATTTATTGGCCTCTTTATAAGCATCGATTAAACAATCACGTTTGATCAATTTCTCAGTCAAAATCGAGCAAAAAACAAAGTGGAGTATCAAATTTTTGTTTTTAGTTTACTGAAATTTTGGGGATTTGCAACATTTAGCATAACAGAACCTAATATTTAGGGGCCCTAGGCTCGGGCCTAACGTTCCTTATGGAAGAACAGGCCCTGCATACACATAAGAAGCATAAAGGAATATGTGATGTTATCTTTTGACTTGATATAATATCAGTATTATTCATATTTAGACTAACCTGATGTATCAAACTTTTCATTTGAACTGTTAGAGAGGTCCATCATGAAGTCAATGATTGTATTTTAAAAAAATGGTTAAAAAAATAATGTGATAAAATTTACTTTTGAAAGCATTTTTTGACATTGCTTTTTTTATTAAATATATCAATGTATTTAGTAGCAACAAAAATAACCTTTTATTCTGATTGATAGATTATGCCTTTGCAGAGTTATGAAAAACTTGTGCAGCTGTTAACTTTTATAACAAGATTTCAGAAAAAAGATTTCAGAATTTTTTTTTTAAAGATTTCAGGATATAACTATGTGCTAAATTGATATTGTCACTATTAAAATACTTTTGAAATATTAATTTAAGTTTTATGTGTAAATTGACTGCATAATTGCTGTTTGCTAAATTTCTTACTTATAGTATACTAACTTGTTGGAACTTTAACATTTTGCATGTTGCTTTATTATATAGTTTTGTTATTTAGGAATTAGGTTAATTAAGTTAATTTTACCAGAAAACATGTTTTAACTGTAATGACAGGTATTTTTTAAAATTTAATATTGACGTTAAAATATTTTATCGACTTGATTTGTAGATGTTTCAATTTATGGTGCTTCCATTTACATTATTTCCGTCTTTCAAAATTTTCCTTGTACTTCATCTCTATTTTATTTGCATTACAATTTTTTATATAAAAGATGCAAACAATTTATATAAATGGTATGTAAAAGTATTTTTCATAAAACAATATATTTGCTACTTATACTAATTTGTGCTATAGAATTATTATCTTTTAATAATTCGATATTGTAGGGTATTTTTGTAAAAAAAAATTTAATAAAATTTTTATTATCCATTAATTTTGTTTCTATTTCCTTTAAAATATATTTATAGTATATTTTTCTTTTTATTTTAAATATTCATTTTTGTAAATTTTAACTAACCATCATATTTGTTTAATATTTAGTCATACAGACATAAAGCTGTTGACATGGTTACATGTTTTTGTGATATTAGAAAGTGTATATTCCAAATATCCTTAAAAGCATAAAATATTCACTTTCAACATAAATCTGTATTTATAAACATAACAAGTGTTACAAGAATTTTACTTGAATAATTTATTTATTGTCACATTGCATGTATTCGCATTTATAGTAATTACGCTAGATTTTCAATTATAGTTTTCTTTTAATAATTTCTTCATGCACAAACAAGAACTACTTTGCTTGATATGTTGATCGTGAAATATTTCATATATAATATTAAAACACAATTATTTTCTTATCTTCAAGTACTGCTGATATATTTTTAAAGAGATTTTTTTAAAGTTAGAATTATTACTTTTACTTCGGGCTTATATATATCTCAAAACACTTGGGGGCTGGCCAGCCGAGTAGGTAAGACACTTGCTTTGCAGGCAAAAGGTCCCAGGTTCGAGCCCGAGCATTGCAGAAATTGCTGCAGAGCAGTAAACGGTCTGCGCAGCTAAAATAGTCCGACGAGTACCCCATGTAGCGGGATTGCATGTAAAATTTGTTCCAAAGTCCCGATGCTGAGTACAATATCGCCTTTAAAAGTTTCGTTGGTTGCCTAGTCAGGCGTCGGCTCTTCACTTAACTGTGGTACTAAATTCAATTTAAATCATCTCAAAACTACTAATATTAATATGTAATCTTTCATTAAAAAAATATTTTCCATTTAAGCAAAAAAGTTACGCAGGTGTTCATCACGAGGCCTTGTGAAGTAAAAACGAAACGTCGATAAAATTAAACGCCAAATCAAAACTCGCATGTATTTAAAGAAAAAAAAATCTAGATTCATTAGTGTGTGAATGCACAATTTATAATGAAGAAATCCTTCAGGAGAAAAGTTATGGTATTGCATCAGTAATAATGGTTCCTCCTCTAGTAGCTGCAACGCGGCTGTGCGTTGAACTGTTTCACGATATTTTTGGTATTGGGTTAAAACATTTTTCTGATTTTGTAAACAAAAACCTGAGAAATGGTTGAGCCGATTACCGAAAATATGATGGAAGAGTTTCAAAACAGGATGGGCCGTTGCAGTTAATCGGAACCATATTTTCGATCTGAATCCGTAAGTCGAATTTTTATAACAATTCACGCACCATGCCAAATGAGAGAGAAAATGGATTCAATATGAGTTTGTCTCATCTCCCTCTGTAGTCTGTAAAGGATCCAGTTTCGTTAATGAGACTCTATTTTCAAAACCAAAAATCGGGATATTCCAACATTACCCTTCCTCTCCCCCCTCCCGACAATTATTGATATTAAACGCTCTTCTGCCCGTGAATTTAAAACAACGGCATAGTTTATGAAGTAAATAAAAATAGCTATAATTACCGCGAATTAATAAATAGTTAGCATTATCACAAGTAAACAAATATAAAAAATTAACTAATAATAATAAAATAATTTTAAGCGTTATTTCAACGTTTTTAATAACACTATACAAATGAGTTGTAAAATCTAGATTTTATTTTCCTTGTTTTTCGTCTTCGTGCTGGACTGACATTTTGTTGGGACATTCGATCCGAGAGACAGCGTTATTGTCTCACCATAATCGGAACGTCTGGTAACATTAAGAATCGTATGTTAATATCCAAAACACTATTTCAAACAGTCTAGTTTATTAAAATCCGTTGATAGTATAAGTTTTTTACTGCCTCTTCTCGACAACAATGGAAGGAGTTGTGTAGATTCCAGAAAGTCGTCAATTGTCAACCCCATGATGAATAACTACCGCATTGCAAGTTTATTTTCACCAATAAACTTATACGACGAAGTACCTTATCAACGGGAAAATATGTACTTAGTGGAGTGCAAAAAGCGAAGATACAGTTTCCTGTACATGATTTCATGTCACCACGACGAAGAAAGACGGACCAGAGTTCAATTACGTTTTAATTTATGAAATATTGTGAATTTTTTAAGTTGCGAAATACTATGATGTGCACTTTTTGAATGATATCTGTGCCATAAAGGAGTATTGCACATTTATTTATTAAATTGCGAATTATAATATAAGTGGTAGATTGCGTTTTTACACCAGTAGCTGTTGGCTCAAATATAAAATCTTGAAATTAGCATGTCAAATAACATTCTTGCTGTGCGGTAAATAATTCGGGCTTGGGTATTTGCAAAATAACTGACGACCTATAAACAATCTGGGCAGCAAAAAAGTCCGACGAATAGTACCTCGACCAGTGCCGGATTTAGAGATTTTCCGGTAGTAGGCTACGATTGATTTGCCGCCCCTGTCACAATTTTCTACCCCTTCAGGAAAAGGTAGCTTTTGCTAGCTGCAAAATAGGGTAATATGTGCTGTTTAAAATATATACACATATTAGAATCATCCATGAACCTTAACACACTAAATCGAAAGTGAAATATTGGTAACTTTTTTAAACTGTTCGACGTACTATTTTTTCTTTCAACTTCGAAATCCTTGAGGAGGGGTGCAATTGCTCTCGCAGCCACCATTTTAGCTACGAAATATTATTACTATTTATACATTTACGGCGTACGCAATATTTCAAATTATTTATTTTCTTCCTTAAAAATATTCGTATCTTTATAATAATTTTTATGCAGAGTGCCGCTTTAATTGGTAGTAAAATTTGCTGCCCCAAAAAATTTGCATCTCTTGGCTACAGCCAACTTAGCCCAGTTAAAAATCCGGACCTGACCTCGACCCGATGTCACATACGATGTGGCCCTTCATACTTTTGTTGGGTGTCTACTCAGGTGTCTGCTTGTCACTTCACTCACTGTAGTTCTAAATTATGACGCCAGTCATCAATAGCTCTCATTTAGCTCTAGACGTTAAATCAACTAAATTCAGCTCCACTCACGTTAAATATAAACTGATGATACTCGACGCTTGATAAATATTGGAATACTTGATCAATCGTCAGGCTTTTTAAGAAACAAACAAAGCTAATGGTTTTTTTCCGACTTCTGAAAAATTGGTAAAAAATGAAAGACAATATTTTATTGTAGTTAATTGTGATTAAAGTATTATTTATAATAACATAACATTTTAAACTAATCAAGTACAATATTTCTTTCTAGCTCGAAATCTATGAATTCAATTTTGGTACACAAGTTCCTATAATACCTGTCGTGTCGAATGTCATAAATAAGGTATTCGAGAAAATCGCGCTTGCTTCTGCAGCTGTTATCGAACTGTTTTTGGTTTTAAATGTTTTGCTAAAAAACATTTTAAACTAAAAAAAAAGTTTAATAGCAGCTGTCATTAACTATAAAAACCCCTTTTTCTAAAAAATAAACAGAAACAAAAACTTTTAAAATAACTTTTTGATTATTTCAAAGTATAGTGGTTCCGAATGCTGTCATTTGAAGTTTAAATATAACTAAGATTATTTTTTAAATTTAATTTTTTTCTAACAAAAAACAATAAATAGAAGTTATAATTATAGTGGGTGGCAGTTTTGAACGAGGCTTATAACACGTTATTCGCTTTTAAAATTCTTTTAAAACCATAGAGATCTTAATAAAAGTATTAGAGTGGAGGTCACGTGATCTATCTATGCTAACGACGGGACGAGCATGGGGGCCGCTATCTTAGAGTTCGAGACCAACTTTTTTAAGTGGAAAATGCTTAGAAAAAAGTAATTTAATTCTAAAATATTAAAAAAATACCATAAAAATGCTAGCTGCATTTTGCAATATTTTTAGTGACTTTAAAAGAACTTGAAACTCTTCTAGTATTTTTATAATATTTATTTTGCAATTTTAGAATGAAATTTTATTTTTTGCCTAGCATTCTTTTTCTTTATGTGATGGCGACACTGGCAACCATCGCCGTCACAATAAGAAGAAGAATACGCGAAAAATAAAATTTAATTCTAAAATTACAGAATAAATATTATAAAAATACTAGAAGAGTTTCAAGTTCTTTTAAAGTCACTAAAAATATTCCAAAATGCCGCTAGTATTTTTATGGTATTTTTTTTAATATTTTAGAATTAAATTTATTTTTTCTAAGCATCTTCCACTTAAAAAAGTTGGTCTCGAACTCTAAGATGGCGGCCCCCATGCTCGTCCCGCTGTTAGCATAGATAGGTCACGTGACCTCCACTCTAATACTTTTATTAAGATCTCTATGTTTAAAACTGACAACACAACTTAACAAAAAAAAAAAAAAAAAAACACCAGTGAACTTTAAATCTATTCAATATTAAAATATTGCTACAATTTAATTAATTATGACTTTCCAAATTCGTTTCTGGTTAACTTCTTAGATTATTTGTCACGCTTAAAAGATCTTTAACAAGATAAAAGAGCACGCAATTAATTGACTGTAACTTTAGATTACGATTAAAGGACATAATACCTGGCCACCTGAGCAAACGATATGTTATGCATTTAAAGAATGTAGGACGGACGAAGCCATATTCTTGTCGATTATGAAAATCGTTCATTGAAACTATTTAAAATTAACTTTATTTCGTTCCTATAGATTTAGTGGTAATGTTTATTATTTCTCTTGTTTTCATTTTCTACTTACTTCGATTTCATTGGTTGCTTAGGTTTCACGTACTGTGATTTCATTGGTTGCTTCGGTTTTACTCTCGAAAAGACCGATATTGATGAAAAGAAACTTTTTTTAAATGCAAACTTTCTTTAACAAATGTTTTGAACAGCCAACAGAACATCATAAAGTTTTCCTTTAAAAAATTTAATTAGTGAAATATAGTTAGAAAACTCATTTTCGAGTACCAAAACAAAAGAAATCCCATTCAACAAATGAAAACAAAACGTTGGAGCTGCTGCCATCCACGACGTGAAACAACACTATTAGCATGGTAAATCTTAAATACATTTGTGCTATTGACAGACGCCTCATTTTGTGCATTACTTTGTGCCACTTTGTGAAAACTATCAACACCTTTAATTTCCAACTAAAAATGTTAATTTTAAGTTTTTGAAATTAATTTTTCCTGCAACATAAATCATCTTACATAAATTGTTCAGGACTTTGGTCTTCATTGGCCTTTTATTTTGTTTCTTTCGATAAACTTAATCAGAATTTGCATAGCAAATTTTCTTGCCAATCATCGTGAATGGGTTATTGATGCCGATTGAAATCATTTTAAGTATCAACTAATAAATGATTTTCAGTTTCTTTTCAAACTAAGCCTAAGAATAGCTCGGAAGCAAACTAAATTTATTTCCAAAGTTTCAGACGCGCGTTTAGATGAGTAATTTAATCGTGAATTTGATAATATTTTTCATCTAAATATATGAAATATGAGAGTGGCTCAGTTTCTGAGAGGTTAAACGTGTCTGCCTTATAAATCCAAGATCACGGGTTCGAGCCACGGCTGAGTCATCGGATTTTCTGGATGGGGAAATAATGGGCGCGCATGTCATATGATTATGTGGCATGTAAAAGATCCCTGGAAGGTCTATTTGTCTTATGTTCTCTCAGCAAAACTAAATCTCGTCATTCTTTAACATCCACATAGAGCTCAGATTCATTGTAATCTGGGCGTCAAAAGTGGTAGCGAGAGTCGCCTAGATGGTGCCACAAGAAAATGGCTCTCAGTTCTGGGGAATATGCCAAGTCTGCAAAAGGCTTGAGAGCCAATATTGCAGCCCCATTAGAGAAAGAAAAAACGAAATAAAAGAAGCCGCCAGAGAAAGTGCCGTCGTTTAAGGGGTCATAGGAAAAATGTTAAAGAAAATTAAAAATGTGCAAAGAAGGTACTACAAAGTATAGTTTGATCTTACATGTAATTTTTTAACTACTCAACATATAAAAATTTTTTATATGTAATTCTATAAGATTTGTTTAATATAAAACAAATTTTAAAATTTATGAAACTTTAGCCAAAACTAAAATAAATGATATTAAACGTAAAGCTATTTGAACACATTGGGATTACATTTTGAGGTCAAAATTGAAAAAATGACCAAGAAAATGACTTTATATTGTACAAATATGTACAAACAAGGACTTATTCCTAAATTATCAGCTCAATTTTAATTATAAATTATTTTAAAGAACTTTTTTCTAAAAAAATTTTTTTAATTTTGATTTTAAATTTTTTAAAAATAATTTCTAATTGAAATTGAGCTGAGAATTTAGGTATAAGTCTTTGCTTGGGCATATTTGTACAATATAAAGTCATTTTCTTGGTCATTTTTTTCAATTTTGACCTCAAAATTTGCCACGCAAGCCTAATTACAATGTGTTCAAATAGCTTTACGTTTAATATCATTTATTTTAGTTTTGGCTAAAGTTTCATAAATTTTAAAATTTGTTTTATAATAAATAAATCTTGTAGAATTACATATAAAAAAATTATGTTTATATGTTGAGTAGTTAAAAAATTACATGAAAAGATCAAACTATTCTTTGTAGTACCTTCTTTGCACACTTTTAAGACTCCTATGACCCCTTAAAGTATTTTATTCAATTCTGGTCACATCTGGAGAGGAACTTTTTAACTAAACGTGTGTGTAGCGTGAGAGTATATATAAGTTGCGAAGTGACTAACTTTTTGATTGTTCAAGATTTGTGGATTGTCCGTTCGATTCACTAATTAGGTGTGAGAATAAGTGATGGAAAACGGTGAAAAGTTCATTTAAGATATTTGCTGAATAAATATTTTCTATTTCAACGACTGAGAGTGACTCCACTCTTATGTTAAAGACATTAATAAGTAACATTGAAGATATTTGAAATAGCAATTTAAATTATGCATGGAGTTTATTAGGATTTAAAAATCTAAGTTTTTGATTTGTTTAAGCCATATATGTTATAGATTTAATTGATAATGGTAATTTCGATTTAAATTATAATAATTCACTCATAATAAATAGATCTAGCGCGAAGTCAACCCAACTAGCTCTTCAAGTCAAACTGATGTATTTGAAATAAAGGGGGATGAGGGGATTTCCAAACCAAACTGTCTCTGTAGGCGCGCGGTTGCGTTGGGTGCCAATTCAATTCAGGTGTTGGCTCGTCTCTTGACTGGGTTCTAAATATGACGCCCGTCGCCAATAGCCCTCGTATAGCTCTAGTGCGACGGTAATTCGAACATACCCAAACTTTAGACGCGTTTACATGAGCCATCGAATCCATGGATGGAAGAGCAAACTCAGCAATTTTTCCCTCATGCGGATTTTCTCCCAGCTCTACCTCTTTTTCCGCTAATGGGGATTTTGGCATTCCATGTATTCGATGGCTCGTGTAAACGCGCCTTACGTTAATTCAATAGAAAAAATATTACTCCACCTGTACTAAATCCGTTTACAAACGGTTTTTTATGTGGATAAATGTAGTCGGCTTACAAAAGTCTATGGCATGATGAGATAACAAAATACCTGCACCTGAGTATACGATATGTTGTATTAACCATGTATTACGTAACAATATTTTTGTCACCAAAGATTCCATTTGGCGAGATTTGCGCCCACAAAATGTAAGAGTGACGAATTTTCATTAAAAAAATATTTCACTGAGAATGGTAATTTTTATTTTAAACAAAATATTAACTTTAACTCAATTACTCTGGTGCGACTTCAACTACCAGTCTAGTCATACATAGAGTGGATTCTAAATAACAGGAACTAGATCCAAAACATCCCCTTTTGGCCTTGCAAATACCTACAATTGACGGTCAAATTTTATCGAATGCCAAACAGTAGCAGCGACTCGTTTGACGCAACCCTCCTTATTTACAACATTCCCCACTAGTAAAACCTTATCGGCTTCTGCTCCCGGTACCATAAAGCATAGTACAAAGAACGCGACCACTATTTAGATACCCTTCACTCAAACTTGTCGGAAAAAAGAGATTTTAATTTCGACTTTGGCCATGTTCTTTCGGTGGTCCGTCTTACTTTATCGTTGGCGAGCTGTGGTGGGGTGTCTGGCACCCTTTTTGCTGGCACCTTTGCCGCTGATCATAGGAACACCGGTAAGTGCTATAAATTGTATAATTAATAATTGCTGTAATAATTCGTTCTTAGACCAGCCGGTTCGCCTGGCTCTTTGAATCCTGTTTTCCTTCGTTTTGCCCAATGGGCCGTTTTCGATGAATGTGAAAGGGCGCTTCGCTCCGATGCACAGATTGCTAGTATTTTGATTTCAGATTTCAGATGCTGTAATAATCTATAATAGTAATATATAAGCTATAATAGGAAATGATAAAAGAAGTTTTAATGCAATTATATCACTTCAGCATTTTTTTAAAGAACGCGAAAAGTGTGGAATAAAAACAATCAGGAGAATCGTTAGAAGTTTTGGAAAATGTGGTTTGGTGATACAAAAAAGTTTTAATGTATTCATATCTTTCAGCTTCTCCTTCTGAATTCATTAATGCAGAAAATTTTCGGATTAACGAAAACGAAAATACATTTTTTTTCGGAATAATTTGTTTCCAATTGCACATTCGCTCTACGTGAAAAATAACAGATCTGCTAATTTTATTTTTTATTTTTTTCAAAACGATTAAATCAAACGCTAAAAAATTGTATTCATTTTGAGGTATCTATTATTATTTTTGTATATTTTAAAAAATTTGACTCAATAAGTCAAATTTTTCAGTGATGTTAATATTTAGATACTTTTCTTCACTCAAACTTGTCGGAAAAAAGAGATTTTAATTTCGACTTTGCCATGCTCTTTCGGTGGTCCGTCTTACTTTATCGTTGGCGCGCTGTGGTGGGGTGTCTGGCACCCTTTTTGCTGGCACCTTTGCCGCTGATCATAGGAACACCGGTAAGTGATCGCGTTATTTATTGGGAGCTAGTGCTAAACAATATGTTTTTGTGTAATAGGAAATGATAAGGAAGATTTGATGTAATTATATCGCTTTAGTATTTTTTTCAAGAACGCGAAAAGTGTGGAATAAAAACAATCGGAAGAATCGTTTGAAGTTTTGCTTCCCAATGCACATTCGATCTCTAAAAAAATAACAGAGCTGTTAAAATTGTACTTCAAACAGCATTACCGATAGCTTCAATTATTGCATTCATAGATATCGATAAGTTTTGCATATTAAAAAAATTTCGAATCAAAAAGTAAAATGTTTCAATTGTTACTTTTTCTTTGGATAGTGGGATGGAATATAAGTTCCCGTTTTGTCAGCAAGAACTTTCATCTCTTTGCAGTGGTTTACTCTTATACTTAAAAAAAATTAGTGTTATGGTAAGCAATGTTGAACTGAATTCTTTTTGTCGCAGTTATCATAAAATGTTTGAATAGACTAGTTTCTTCAAAATACCCATTCCGTTCTCTATAAAGCAGGAGAAAAATAAAAGAATAAATATTATTTTAACAATAAAATGAGTTGTTTCAGAAACAGGTGTTGATTATTGGGTCATCGACGGTAAACAAAAGGATTGTAATCTTTGTATTTATTTTCAAGTGGTAGGTTTTGTAAGTACAGATACACATTGATACAGGTAATCAAAGAAAGGAAAGGATGTTATTAATGTGGATCAAGGTTTCGCACACCTTCATATTTGTACTCTGATAGAAAAAACTGTGTCAGATTTACTAGTGAAATAAAAAATCAAATTTTAGATAATGAAATCATCAATAATTCAGATGACCTATTCATATGGTTAGGTTTTGAATTATCATCGCAGTAGAGCTACAATTAGTAGCGAGGATCGCCTAGATTGTGCCACGAAAAATGGCTCTCAGTTCTGGGGAATATATGTCGAGTCTGCAAAGGCTTGACTGCCAAAATGCAGCCCCATTAGAGAAAAAAATAATTTACTAAGTGTGACTAGAGTTGTAGGTTGATTTGAAGTCGCGTTAGAGTTATTGAGCAAAAGTTAATATTTTGCTTAAAATAAAAATTACCTTTCACAATAAAATGATTTTTTTTTTATTAAAATTCGTTTCTTTTACATTATTGATAATTTCAAATGAGGAAATCTATTGGGATTACGTGGTGATTTGTCATTAAACAATTTGTGTTTTACTTTAATTTTGGGTATATGATTGTATTCATTGTTCATGCAAAGTATGGGCAAGGCCCCAACCAATTGTAACAAAGGCCCCAACCAACAATCCTTTATTCGTTTATGACCTCTATTAACTCTTTTTCCTGCATTGAATTAAGAGTAATTTTTAATTATTTGCTGTTGGTTATTTTAGAGATATCTGTGCAATTCATAATAATATATTACCGTAAGAATAACAACATATGTGTAATTCCATGCAAAATTATCCTGTCTGTAGTGTAAGTCACGTTTGTAAAAAGTGGTTATCACTACAACTTTAACATTAAATGAAAAGTAATTAGTTGAATAGTTGATCTACACTTATTATAAAGCTTAACAATGTAATGCGCTTCATTTAATTTTATTTATTTTTTAAATTTAAAAAGCTTTAAATCTCCTCTTAAATCGTGACTTACACTACAATTACATGGAATCAGCTTATATACTTTTTTTGTAGTTAATGTTTTAACCAACTACGAAAAATCGTATCAAAATAAATATACTTTCAAAATAATAATGTAAGTGTTGCAAAAATACTTAAAACATAGATTAGTCTTCGATTTACAATGCAACCAAGAAGATAAAACTCATATTAACGATAAAAAAAAGCCTTTAACCCATTAATCAAAAATACTTTGTTTTTATTTATATTATTACCGTCTGAAAAAACATTGTGACTCTTTTACTATGCTCAGTTCTGCTTTTATACTCTTCAAGCTTAAGTAATAAATATTCATTATCTGTACTATTCTATAAGTTATTGTCGCTCATGTCTTGATAACTATCTATACTTTTCACGCTTTATATCAAGGTGTTTTACAAATCATCGCTCTAAATTTAAAAAAAAAAAAAAATCCTTGTATGTTTGTTGAAATCGGTTCAACAAGTGATTAATTATTTTTCCTATTTTCATCATCATTTCCTAATTGCATCTTATTAACTTTTCAATCGATATTTCAAATGAAATTAGACTTATTAAGGGGGAATGGGCGTGCAGAACCGGGGGTCTCCAAACTCAAGTGCCTCAATGTTAATCCAATGGGAAAAAATTATTTTCGCTGCCACATTTCTCCGGCTGTATTTTTTTATGTGATAAATGTAGCTGGCTTACAGGTCTCTATCTTCCGACTTTTTGAAATTAGTACGAATATTTATTTTAATATTCAATAAATTATTTTACACAAAATATTCGAAGCAATTTCAAAAAGTGGGAAGGTAGAGACCTGTAAGTCAGCTACATTTATCACATAAAAAAATCCGCTTGTAAAAATATTCAATACAGCCGGAGAAATGTGGCAGCGAAAATAATTTTTTCCCATTGGATTAACATTGAGGCACTTGAGTTTGGAGACCCCCGGTCCTGCACGCCCATTCCCCCTTAAGTACACGATTTTTTTTTCCTACGAAGTGAATTTTGAGGAGCCAGTTCAATTTTATTAAAGTTAAGATTAAGAAAATTCGATTTGAATAGCATTTAAAAATATCACTGACTAACTGAATCCCAAAAATACAAACTTATATACCTCGGGTAAATATACATACAGTTTTATAGTTCTAGGTGTTTAAATAGATATCACACCTGCTCGGTAAAGGTATTTAAAAAGAGATTGAATAGGGAATAGTTTCTTAGAAAATCGTCTGAAATATCTTTTCTATTGCGTTCTAGAAAATAAAATAATATTCTAACTATATCCTAACAGCTTTTACCAATGAATTTATGAATTTTTCGACCCCCAGATCTTCAAATAGTGAACAATGGAGTATTTTTTTAAGTCAAATTTTTTGATTCACCAATTTTCCGCGAAAGATGCGATCTATCCATAAAAGAATACATTAATGCAGCTGTTTCCTTGAAGATCAATTTACACATACTAATAATGACAAATTGCTGCCAATTTACCGACTTCTTGACAGATTTCTTTGTTTCTGTTGTCCTGTTGAAATGCAGTTTCGATTCTTTCTACCATACCATGTTTCGGAATAGTTTGAAGTGTCACCGCATCCCCTTCAGTTTGTATGGCATGATTTAAAAGACAATATGCATTGTTTCTCTGCCCTAAACAACAATATTTGCACCTACCACAAAGATTACTTCATAAAAACTGCGAAGTTTTCGTTATTCTGTCAGCCTTATAGTTGTTGTATACGTAAGGTTTTTAAGTGGGAGGAAATTATTAAATATTCTTTCCATTGACAGTTTTTATCAAATCTCCTCAAAAGCTATTTCCTCGTTTCACAATACCCTGTAATGCATGATAATGAATAATTAATATTAATTTCACATTAAGATTTACCCTGTAATGCATGCAATTTTTTTTTCATCCTGAAAAAAATATATTTGTATCTTTAATATTCATACATTAAAGGAAAAAAAAATGAAAAAAATTAACTGCATTGGAATTTAAATAATTTCAACTTTTAAAATTTTTGCCATGTGACAAAAACAACTACAATATTCCAAATTTTGATAAAAATGACTAGAAAACTACTAAATATATTTTAAAATAACCCTCTTGAACTAATTATTTTTTCAAAACAATTTATTTGTACTTAGTATTAATATTATTATACTTTGAGTACTGCCAAAGCCGTAACTAAAAAGCCGCACACTTTTATTACTGTCATCTATAAGGGTTATTAGTAACTAAAACTTAAAATGGGATTTAATACATGAAAAAACACAGATTTTTCTAGACGGAGCTCTACTGTAATAGAAGAAAGAGGAATATGTTACTTGTTGCCATTTGGCAACTATATGCATTAGAGGGTTAATAGACTTTTTAAATGAAATGCAATAAATATGGTCGTATTTAAAAATATGATTGTTTTGTCAATCAATATAGCTTCCCAGTTTCAAGTTTAAAAAAAAAAGTTTTATATTCAAAGACTAATAATCTTGTATTGTGAAACGAGTTAACTTTATATTTTTGAGCTTTAACATTTTTTAAACCTGACAGTCTAAAGCTATATTGATTGACACAACAATGTTCTCTTTGGAATGCAACCTGGTTTATGGTATTTCATTTTGAAAAGCAACATACATGAATACATACAATGCCCATTGCAAGCTTTGTATGTAGTAATATACAGAAAAGTGCGGTTTCAAAAATAATGGTAAGGGGGGATTTTATCTGAAGTCACGTGGAGTTTCACAACTTAATATCATATCTCTAGTACTATATTTTTTCATAACAAAGCTTTTTCATTTAAATATTCGGACGGAATGTCTGAAAAGGTTTAAAATGAATATTTAAAAAAAGTCGGTCAAAAGTAAGGGTGATGGTTTAAAAAATATCTCATCATGATTTTTTGAAGTAGTATTGTGAATCTTGTAGACACAATATTGAAATATTAATTTCCAAATAGCTTAGTTTTGTAATTAATTTTAAAGAAAATTTTATAAATAATTATTTTTTATTTTAAAGTTTTAAAAAAAATTTTTCGAGCTTCTTTCCTCAACCATTTTCCTCTTTTTTGGAGTAAAATTAAAATCACATGACAATGAATAAATTGTACCATGGCGAACATATTTTCGTAGAACAAAAATTTGAAAAAGAAAACCTAAAATATTTAACTAATGTTGGCATTCCAAGCGTTAACAAGCGTTTAACATTCTAACTTCTTAGCTTACTTAACAAGAAATTTTCAATGCTTGCTGTTTATTCTTGTTTGAACTAAGAGGTTATTATTAAGAAATCCTTTCGTAAAAAAATTATAAAAAATTATTACATTTTACATAATTGTAATTTTTTGGGAAAATTAAACACAAATGGTTTAAACATTGCTAAATAAAAAATCTACGTAATTTAAAAAAGTTAATACATTGTTCAGAATTTATTAGAAGTTTATAATTAATGCTATAAGCATTGATTCTATTTACAAATTTCATTTGTTGAGTTTTTGGGAAACTGATGAAATATACCATTCAGAATCAAGAAGCTAGAGAAAAACTCTTTCAAAACAATGATCAAATTTTACTCGAAATGTCTTAATCAATTAAAATTAATATAACTCAAAGAAATACAGATTGCCAGAAGTTAGAAAGGAAGTAGGTTCAAGGCTATTTACACAAAATACTTTATCTCATGTCATTTAAACTTTAAAACTGTTCCAATTATGTTTCATATATTGTTATTATATTTGTTATTTATATCATTTTTATTTTCCATTTGTTATATAAATGCAATAAAAAACTAGAAATATTTTTATGAGATAAAATTCCAAAGACCGATGAACAATTTAGTGCAGCAGAAACTAGCAGATCATTGAATGATATTCCATGAATACTTTATCCATATTTGGCACTTATGCAAAAAAAATTACTTATAGCGTATACACAAAAATACACTCAATAAAAAGTATACTAGTAGTAGAAAATCATCTCAATAAAGGGTTATATATTATATTAAAGATAATATATACATTTAGCAGATGTTACTTATAATTTCGTTAAAACTCGCAATGTCTAATTTATAAGTATAAAATGATTGGTTTTTTTTTCAAGTTGATAACACACCTGATTTTAAAATTTGATACTTAAAGCAACTCTATCTTAAGAATTTTTTGAGCATTTGTAGCTATAAAACTTGCCAAAGAAAATTGATATTTTCTACATTTTGCAATTATTATTAGTTACTGTTGTTAAGCATAGTAACACATCAGACGTGCATGCTTAAGACTTCTTCAGTCAAATTTATCAAAACTTTTTACATAAACACATTAACTTTTTACATTATTTCATTAAATATATCTAAGTATTTGGTTATTATTGTCTATGTTTTGACCTAGACAATTGGAAAACCATTATACTTTCACGGAAATAAACCCACCTGTGTTTATAAAGAGATTAAATTGATTAAAAAACGGTTATTTGACAAATTAGTCAGAAATACTCCGACGTGAAACATTTTAGATAAAATATAATCAACCCTGTTTAAAATTAAAGCCTATTTTATTTACCAAGTTTAAAAATAGACGAGCTAAATCTAAAGTTAGTTTAGTTTACTTTATTTCTGATAACTTAGCACTTTAAAATGGAACAATGAGGCACTCATTTATGTGGGGAATAAGTGATTTGGTGTACTAGTTAGTGAAAGCTTTTATACACTGCTCACAACAATTAGGGGAGCGCATGGTTTAAACTCTTTTAACCCCAATGTTTCCAATTGGAATCACGAGCTTGAGATTTTTTCCCCACTTAGTTGAGATCGCTCTTATTTATTATTATATGGAAAAATTATGTACTTTGAAGAATTATATACTGTTTGTTTCAATTAAATTAAAATATGAAAAACATGGTAAAATAAAATTCACTCCCAAAAATTTGTGTGAAATAAACTGACCCTAAATTCTTCCCCGCTAAAATGACCCGCATTCTTAGTTATTCAAAAATGGATTTAAAAATTTTTTTTTTAAAGAAATAAAGATTTGAAAAAATTATTTTTATAATTTATTCAAAAGTTAATCAGAACAATACCTTCCTCGTTAAAATTTAATTAAAAATAATTAAGATTTCTTCCACTGTTTTTAACTATTTCATTCTAGATGCAAAATGAATTTATTTCGCAAGTTTTAGGTTTTTCTCTCTATATTAAAAAAAAGTAAGCTTTTTTGATCTGTACGGCGCAATTTTTGGAGTACAACTCCAATTTTTTTACTGAAGGTCTCAATTGGTTTAAGTGTCATGTCCACAAAATAATTAAAAAAAAATCCAATTAGTTTTTTAATTAAAAATTAAAAAGGGGCTTTTTTTGACTAAAATCGAAAAAAAAAAAATTGGTCTCTACGATTTTTCTGAATTTTTGGTATTTTGTAGACTTCTTATGTATGAACAAATTACTAATTACATGTATGTTCAATATATATTCGGTTTGTAAGTTATGGGTTTTTTTTATTTTATTTTTTGTTATTTACTGTCATGCTTTTTGATCTGTACGGCACAATTTTCACCAATTTTCTCCCATTTTTTTACTGAATGTAGAAAAGAGTATAGGTTTTTTGTCTGCAAAGCATTTTTTTAAAATTCAAATTAGTTTTTTTAAAAAAAAATAGTTTGTAAAAGGGCAAAAAAGGCGTTTTTAGCATACATTGAAATAAAAAAAAATTGGCTTCTACGATTTTTCTGAATTTTTAGTATTTTGTAGACTTCTTATGTATGAACAAATTGCTAATGCATGTATGTCCAATATATATCCGGTTTGTAAGTTATGGGTTTTTTTTTTATTTTATTTTTTGTTATTTACAGTCATGCTTTTTGATCTGTGCGGCACAATTTTCACCAATTTTCTCCCATTTTTTTACTGAATGTAGAAAAGAGTATAGGTTTTTTTTGTCTGCAAGGCATTTTTTTTAAATTCAAATTAGTTTTTTTAATAAAAAATAGTTTGTAAAAGGGCAAAAAAGGCGTATTTAGCCTAAATTGAAATAAAAAAAAATTGGCTTCTACGATTTTTCTGAATTTTTAGTATTTTGTAGACTTCTTATTATGAACAAATTGCTAATTGCATATATACCCAATATATAGCCGGTTCGTAAGTTATGGGTACTTTATTTTTTTTTTTTTGGAATTACAGTCATGATTTTTTAATCTCTACGACACAATTCTTATAGTACAACTCCAATTTTTTTTTAGAACGTAGAAAATGGTCCAAAATTTATCTCCACAAAATATTTTTAAAATATTCAAATTAGTTTTTTAATTAAAAAATAATAAAAAAGCCAAAAATTGCATTTTGCCTACCAAAATTTATAAGTTTTCAACCAAACCAAACATAGTGTTTCGAAAAATGTTTTATTGGTGTAATTTCACTTTAAATGATACCAAGAATGAAAACTTATATTTTTTTTTACAGTTGTAACTGTTATATGTGCTTTACAATAGTTTGAATTATATATTTTTTGTCATTATTGAGTCGCTGTAGTGATGGGTCGTTCCAGACGAGACGAGGACAAACTATGGCGAATAATTTCTTACCATTTGTTTAACGAATGGCAACACCATAATCGTAAACAAAAACAAACAGAGCGTTATTTTTTTAAATAAGTTGTTTCTTTATTGATCCAACGAGATTGATCCCCTACTCTCTTTTCACTTGGATAATGTCTGGAATAAGCGCCCCTAGGGACAGCAAAATCCAGCAAAACCACTACCCAACAACAACAACATAAGTTGTTTCTTTTGAAACTTTTCAAGGCGTTTTTTAAATGTTTACGTTACTTTTATTTTCAGAGTGTGTGTTTTAACTGATTTTATTTTTCTAAATTGTTACGCTCACGGCACTGATGATTATTTTGAGAAGTGGTTGGTTTTGGTTCATAGTAATTAATAGTGAAGTGAATCTTTTCTTATGTCTTTGTTGTCGACTACAAGAAGTTAGTATACCAAATCTTTTCGACGGTGAGTTGTTGGCATCATAGCTTAGGTATTGGTGCGAGTTATACTGTCGTATCTGCTTTAATAAAGGTGTAAGCTGCAGAAAATTTGTAATATAAAATCTAAGAATGTAGTCTGGTACAACCACGAATGTATACCAATTCTAGAGATTAGCTGTCGTGCTTATTTTACACCCTGGGCTTAACAGTAAAAAGTTTTTTCGTCCCTGTGTATAGCACATTCGTAATTTAGTCATTTGACCGACGATAAATGTATCATGGAGGATCTGGCAATAGCTTCGCAGTCTTGTTTTCATTTTTCTTGAATTACTTTTGTTTTGGTAGGTTGGTTGGTCGAGATATATTCAGGTTTTTTTCGGTGACCAAGCACACTAACCTGAATATAAATAACTTTGGTCTGCAAAACAAAAGTAATTCGAGAAAATGAAGGCGAGACTGTGAAGCTGTTGCCAGATCCTCCGTGAAACAACCCCATTTATTTATTACACTAATATTGCGTGCAAAATACTTCTGACGGCTTATTAATGTTGAAAAGTTTTGACCAAAAAGTAGGATTTTACCTGTAATTCCATTAATTTTCAAATAAAATTATAATTTCTGTACTTTATGTTGTCATATGAATATATTTGTACTCATTTACGCGGAAGTTATAGGTAGGTACTTTTGGTTCGTCGAACTAACCTCTTGCGTTACATAATTCGGGTTTTCAATTATTTAAAATTTGAATCTGTAGCCAGTCTGTTCTTTTCCTCTTAAAAAAAAAAATACAAATAATACATTCTGAAATTTCCTAATTTGAAAAAAAAAAGTTTCTGGAGCTGCTGGGCTCGGGTTCGAATCCGGGCAAAGGCATGGATGGTTGTGTTTGTCAATAAATGGGGGGGGGGGTTGTTATTTGTCTATGTGTTTGTGTCGTCCTTTGTGTGTCTCTTGCGACTGTCTCTTCTGGCGAGCTGGGTAATGGGCTATAAAGCCTACAATCTCCCTTCTAGAGGGCGCAATCACTGTCGTATCTGCTTTAATAAAGGTGTAAGCTGCAGAAAATTTGTAATACAAAATCTAAGAATGTAGTCTGGTACAACCACGAATGTATACCAATTCTAGAGATTAGCTGTCGTGCTTATTTTACACACTGGGCTTAACGTAAAAAGTTTTTTCGTCCCTGTGTATAGCACATTCGTAATTTAGTCATTTGACCAGGGCCGGATTTAAAGATTTGCCGCCTGTAGGCTACGATCGATTTGCACCCATATACCACCCGATATAATCGTTGTGACTATTTTTTTCTTTTTACATATTAGAATTATCTATGTACCTTTACACTCTAAATCGAAAGTGAAATAATCGGCAAATTTTTTAAACTTTTCTACTATTTTTCTTTCAACTACCGGACTAGGGTGAGAGCGTGCAATTACCATATTTACTACTAAATATTAATACAATATATACGTTTAAAATTTACGCAATAATGTAAATTATTTGTTTTCTTTCTTAAAAATATTAGTATCATTATAATATTTTTTATGCCGAATTCCGCTTTAATTGGTAGTAAAATTTGCCGCCCCCGAAAATTTGCCGCTCTAGGCTGCAGCCTACTTAGCCTATTTAGAAATCCGGTCCTGCATTTGACCGACGATAAATGTATCATGGAGGATCTGGCAATAGCTTCGCAGTCTTGTTTTCATTTTTCTTGAATTACTTTTGTTTTGGTAGGTTCGTTGGTCGAGATATATTCAGGTTTTTTTCAATGACCAAGCACACTAACCTGAATATAAATAACTTTGGTCTGCAAAACAAAAGTAATTCGAGAAAATGAAGGCGAGACTGTGAAGCTGTTGCCAGATCCTCCGTGAAACAACCCCATTTATTTATTACACTAATATTGCGTGCAAAATACTTCTGACGGCTAATTAATGTTGAAAAGTTTTGACCAAAAAGTAGGATTTTACCTGTAATTCCATTAATTTTCAAGAATTTTACTGATAACATTAATTCTTTATTATCCAAAGTAAAAGGAAAATGTGCTTTAATTAAAACCATCTTTGTGGTCCGGTGCTTGGAAAAAATTATTCGAATCACTCATTAAAAAGTGGCTAAATTTTTTACCAGACCCTAAAGTAGGAATTTACCTACAGTTTATGTCGACAACTCCAATTTTTTTACTGAAGGTCTCAATCGGTATAAGTGTCAGGTCCACAAAGTGTATGGTGGCCAGCCATGTCTATTCACTAGCGGTTTTTAAGGCATTGAAGTAGAAATTGAAATATAACGTGGGTAAAGTTTGGTTTGCTTTTTATTTTAGTGTTTGGTTTTTCTTTACGGCCTCGAGGAGGTACCAGTGCGCAATCTACTAGCTTGCGAGCCTAGGGGCGAAGCCCCTACGATGATTGCACAGCAATCCAAGGGTGCGAACCGAGTTATTACTCGCTTGGGAGCCTAGGGGCGAAGCCCCTACGATGAGATTGCGCAGCAATTGAAGGGTGCGAGCCGAGTTATTACTCGCTTGCGAGCCTAGAGGCGAAGCCCCTACGATGAGATTGCACAGTAATCCAAGGGTGCAAGCTTGGGAGCTGAGAGAGATTGGGCATCGGGCGAAGCCCCCTACCGGTCTCAAAATTCTCAAAACTAAACTGTATTTGTTAAAAGTTCACCATCTTTAACCGCAACCAGGTGTTTACCTCTTTGTCTGTGCAAGCCAATCTTGGCGCGCGTATCGCCCGATTTGGCGACCAGATCTTACAGATGAGCATTCCTGCATTGGCAGTATCCTTTTAATAGTCTTGCATGTTTCTTTGTGGAGCAAACAAAGAGAAATTGCGTAGCAATTCTCGGGGGTTGTCGAAAGGTAGCGAGCAGGGGGCGAAGCCCCCTGCCGGCCGCGAAGCGGCCAATGGAATTGCGCAGCAATTCCGGGGGTTGGCGAGCGATAGCGAGCAGGGGGCGTAGCCCCCTAGTAAAATAAAAAATAAGAAGTTGGAGCTGAAAGAGTTAACGAGAGTACGGAAAGTGCTCCCCTAATTGTTTTGAGCAGTGTAGTTTGTGTAAGCTTTTATAAATTAAAAGATATACCCCAAACATTTAACTCTAATATATTTCAACAACTAAATAACAATGATTACAAAGAAAATAATTTGCGATGTGAAAATTAGATTTATGCTTTTAAGTTTATTTAAATAAACAAAATAGAAGACAAAATGAAGGCCATAACACTGAACTACTTATGTAGTATAGTATAGGTTGCCGCCTCGGTGGCACACTCGTTAGGATTCTAGCCTTTGGAGCTGCTGAGGTCGGGTTCGAATCCCGGTCAGGCATGGATGTTTGTGACCGTCAATAAATGTTGTTATTTGTCTATGTGTTTGTGTTGTCTCTTTCTTTGTGTGTCTCTTGTGACTGTATCATTTCTTGGGGTTGAATACAATAGACCTAAGGTCGCAGTGTTCGGCGAACTTGCCCCCCACCAAAGAAGTCATAAGTCATAGTATAGGTTAGGTTTGAATTATCGTCGCGCTAGAGCTACACGAGGGCTATTGGCGACGGGCGTCGTATATTAGAACCACAGCCAAGTGACGCGCCGACACCTAAATAGGCACCCAACGCAACTATTGAGGGCGACATCGCACGTTAGGACTTTTTATGGATATTTAACGTGGACTATACCTTACACGGATATTATTTATCGGACATTTTTGGGTGCAAGGACCGTTTATAGGTCGACAGTTTTTTTTGTCGATGCCCGGACCCGAACTTGGGACTTTTTGCATGCTAGGCGAGTGCCTAACCGACTTGGTTCCCCAGCCCATTTATGTAGTATAAATTAAGGTACAGGAAATTTTTCTTCTCAGCAATTAAAGTGTTAATGGTATTCTATTTATAAATGGTTCGTTAATGGTTAATATCGTTTTTTATGAAGTCACCCAACAATGATTTTTATTTCTTAAATTTGGCGTGACAAGCGATTGTCATGTTTTGTTGAATCAGGAAACATTTATGTAGTGAAGGTATGACTTTACATAAATTCTTAGTAAACCGAGGCGATGAATCGTGTTATATATGCAAGTATTTTTGGTTTTGGTTACAAAAATAACAATTTCACAATTAATCGTAGTTTCATATTTGTATCTATCATTTGTGTCTACATAAGTAATACTTTCAAAATCGTTTAGAAATATGTATAATAAAGTTTTCCTGAACTTCTATGAATTCTCCGGTTCGCTATTGTACAGGAAAATGATATTCTCACACTTAGTCGTTGATTTATATTTGTGTAGATCAATGTGTCTACCAATATACAAAAGGTTATGCATTTAAAATCTTTTAGAAAGATGTTTAATTATGTTATTGTAAATTTCTATGAATTTTTGCAGTTTGCTATTTCCCTAATACCTTATAAGCGAAACATCTTGAAAACGGAAATGCAGGTGTTCCATTTTTTTCTTCATCAAGAGACACTCTTTATCCATTTATTTCAAAGTAGCTCAAAATCAAAGTTTTCAATGCACATTTTATGTCATCAGTTGTTGAGTATTTCGACAACGAACGAATTGTTTTCAACTGAGTATTTTGCTCTTATTTAAATTTCTCACATTTCAAAACAAATAGCAGATTTTGCGATTTTGGGATGTCAACACTCTTAAAACAAAAGAGTGAAATCCACTCCAGTAAGAGAAAAGAGAAGTGCATTTTCGACATGGGAAAGGAGTGAATATTAACTCAGACTGAGTTAAAATCACTCGTTTGGAGTGATCCTGTCGGAGGTTTAACACACAAAGGATCCATTCCAAAAGGGGAAGTGCATTTTCAAGACTGGAGGAGTGAAAATTAATCGGACTGAGTTAAAATCGCTCGTTCGTTTTAAGAGTGAACTCAACATGCTTTTGACATTGATGCATAAACATGCGTTCCCTTTTTAATTTAAAGTTATATATTGTCATGGTAGTTGAACGTTGCACATAAAAAAACTCCGCTTGCTATTACATTTGAAAGTTATTGAGCGTAAATGTAAAATAAGTAAATATAATTTTTCGGTATCTCTAGTGATTTTGTTTGTAAGAAAAAATCTTACAAACATTTGCAATTAACCCGCAAATGCATACTGTTGCCATATGGCAAGAAGCAATATAATCCACTTTATTCTATTAAAGAAGAGCTCCCTCCCTGCAAATCTGTGTTTTTTCATCTATTACATTCCATTTTAAAGTTTTAGTTATTAATAACCCTCATAGATGACAATAGTAAAAGTGCATTCAAAATCCTTTCAGTAGAACCAATTTTTGGACAACGATGCAGTTATGGCCAAAATGTTACCATTAATAATACTATTAGTGGTTTGTGCAGTGTTACACACCTCTAGTTTTTTTTAATGTAACTTGATTCCAAGTGATACACTGCTCAAAACAATTAGGGGATCACTTTTCGTACTTTTGTTAACCCCTTCAGTTTCAGCGCTTTGTTTTTCATTCTAAATATCTGAAATTTGTGAAATAGATTCACTATTAAAATTTAAGGGGGGGGGGGGGGAATTGGAATCAAAAATTAAGAATAATGTATAACAATATTTTTTTCAAATGTTTATTTGCAAAAAAGAGGTAAAATCAATTTTTTAAACATCTGAGAATGCAAGCGTGAAGAATTTAGGGTCAATTTATTTCATAAAAAATTTTTGGGAGTGAATTTTATTTTACCATGTTTTCATATTTTCATTTGATTAAAACAAACATTATTTACATCCTCAAAAGACTCGATTCTTCCGTCTAACGATAAATTAGTGCAAGCTCAACTTAGTGAGAAAAAAAAATCTCAAGTTCATGATTCCAAATGGAAACGTTTGGGTTGAAAGAGTTTAAACCATGCGCTCCCCTAATTGTTGTGAGCAGTGTAGTATACTTTTATTAATATACTTTCGACACTTTTTCGCCATGTTTATTTTATTATCCCTTTTCCCGGGAGATTCAATTAGGATTTCCTCTTCTACTCTTATCTCATTTCTATGCATAATAGGACACTGACCCTTTTCTTACTAAGTTTCCGAATTCATTTCAGCCAAATTCCGGCAGTAGGACGGCTGTTTGTTTCGCCGAGATTGTTGCTATAGCACCCAACACGACCTCAAAAAAGATCTTCAGGTAATAAGGAAGTGCTTCGAGATGTGAGCATTTAAGTAACATTTGAATACACACCCTCGATGAGCGTTTCGAGTACATCTGTGCTTATTTGGCCTAATTTGGCTGTGCGACCAGACTTGCTGAATTTCGCCACAAAATTTTCTTATTGAACTTTCTAGCTATAAAATCTGTGTGTTTAAATGGTCTGGGTTTTTTAATATATTTTTTTAATAGTTTTTTTAAACGAAAACAACAGTAATTAAATATGATTAATGAAAATTTAATGATGATTCATAATCGAAAACTTGATCACTAAAACAAATTTGGTCATATTAATTAGTTCTTTCACGTGCGAAAGAAGCGAAAACCATATATACGTTTATAACTGCGCCTTAATATTTCACGTTTATTCAATTTCTCTCTCTGGAATATAAATTAATTCGATCAGCAACTCGTTTGATATTTGAATTTTTTTTATTCGATTCAAGTTGTCTTAACTGATTATTCAGTGCCAGCTTTAACCTACTTAAAATCAAATGAAAGCCTGATAAGAAATTCTTTCACCTATATTTTGTTCTCGTGATTATTCTATTTAAATTCTAGCTGTTTAACAATGGAGGTTCGTATGCGTTTGGAATTTTCATTTAATTTGTTAAAAAAACTTCTTTGCTTTTTTATCGAAAGCTATTATACTTGTAAACAAATGTTGCATTCAAATTAAAAAACAAATTATTTTCAGAAAATTGCTCTTTTAAATGCAAATAGTGTTATGAAACAATTATAAAAATGTAATTAATTTTCATAAACTTTTTTTTTAACTTTTACTATTACAAAAATCATTGACTGTATTAATTATCAGTTAGGATAAGTCGCAATATTTTCGAAAAAAAAAAACCTAATCGTTTTCAACCAATAAATAGTTAAAATAAGAAATTTAAAACTACCACATTTTAACTCTTTAAACGCAATAGTTATTATTACATCTTTGGTTGAAATTTTTTGATTTTCTATTTTAAATTTAAATTCTCATAATTATTTGTAATTTTTTTAACTAAAAAAAAAGCTGTTTATATACCAAGTTGGATTAACGTTGTACTAGAGCTATATGAGGGCAAATGGCGAATTGCCCAGGTATTCGTGATATTAATGAGACAGGATTCTGTGGGTAATAGTGAGATTCTCATTCTACTTTTAATTTATCGTTAGGCAAAAATTTTATTTAACAAAGCGTAAACAGTATCAATAATGCAATGAAGTGTGTTTTATGCATTTAAATAATGTAAAGCAAAACAACAGCCACAGTATTTTATCACTTCAAAATAAAAACAAACTAATTGAATTAAATAATTAAAATAATTCTTCGAACAAACACTCGTGCATCTCAGACGATTTTGTATTTCATCGGCAACGCATAATTCTCCGTATAGGATAAAATAAAATCCTATTGCAGCTCATTGAACTAATTCTATTTGGGTTTTCGCCTCATGACGTCACTTTCACAGCGCCACCCTGCGGAAGTTTCACTCTGCAGACGATAATTTAATTTCATTAGTCGGTGTTTTGTTGACTGGCTGTTTCAGCGGAAGCGGGATTTACGAATCGCGATGGTGGGAACCAACCCCAAGAGGCCTATGTCGAGCAGAGTTCGAATATTTAAATACATATTTGGATTTTTAGTGCCGATTATTCTGTTGCCGTTGCCACTTCTCGCGAAAACAAAGGTAAGGAACACCCACTTTTTCAATTATATATAATGTTATTCAAACTATAACCTCTTGCGACAAACAATTAACATGTTAATTAGTTCCGAAATTGAACTGGTCCGATAGAAGATCTAAATATCAGTTTTCAGCCTTTGATTACATGTATCATGCATTTATTTCTCTGAAAAAAATGAAGTTGAACGAGGATAAATACGATATTCGAGTTCTTAAAAAATATTGCTTTGATTTTTTTTCAAACTTTTCAAAAAGTTCTTGCTAATTTTCAAGGCATTTTGAAATAAAAACAATCCTACAATAATCTGATAACTACAGATAGGTGATACAGCCTTTTTTATTGTATTTATTGCACAAAAAATGTGTATTTTTAGAGCTTAAAGCGTGTTCCTAAGTAACTATTGAATATATATATTTTTAAATTTCATTGAAAGCATACTTTTAGCATATATTTGTATGAAAAGTATGCTTAGATTAAAAATATAAGTGTAGGATTTTGCTCGGGTCTTAAGAGGATAATACTTTGACTTCCTTAACAGCACAATATTTAAAAATAAATAAATGTTTAGATCCACAATCTTTGAAATTCATAAACCTACTACGAATTGCTGCGAGATTAATTCAAATCAACAAATTACAATACTTGTTTTGAAAACTTATGTTCATCTGCACAATTTAGATTTAGTGTTTCTTAAATGAATGAATCATTAAACTATAAATTATTAAAGAATTAACTTATATTACGAAATTCATGTAGTAGATAAATTACAAGCATATTTTATTTTGGTAGATTTCCTCTAACCAGTGTTGGGCGAATTTTAATTGCAAAAACAATTAACAATTAATCAATTGTTAATTGCGGAAACTGCAATTAACAATTAATCAATTGCAATTGCGAAAAACTGCAGTTAACAATTGATCAATTGTAATTGCGGAAAACTGCAATTAACAATTGATAAATTGTAATTGCGGAAAACTGCAATTAACAATTAATCAATTGTCAATTGTGGAAAACTGCAATTAACAATTCATTAATTGTTAATTGCAGTTTTCATTCTGCCCGACCAAACCAAATTGTTAATTTCCAACAATCAGGCAGCCCAACTAACAATCCGACTTCCCGACCGACTGACATCTCGACTACCGACTGTAATCGACAACCCGACCGACAGACCGACATCCTAACCGACCTTTCTACCAAGACTGATCGACTACCCGTTTACCGACCTTCACCGACATTCCGCCCGACATACACCCGACATACCGACATCCTGTCCGACATACCGACTTCCCGCCCGACAGATCGACAATCCGATTGCTGACCGACAACCCGACGACCCGATGATCGACCAAGCCAAAAACCCGACCGACAATCCGACTTCCCGGCCGACAATCAGACTTCCCGACCAGCAATCCGACTCCCTACCGACTGACATCTCGACTACTGACTATGATCGACAACCTGACCGACAGACTGACATCCCAACCGACCGACCTACCAAGACCAACCGACCGACGACCCGACAACCGACCATGACTGACATTCCGCCCAACCATGACCGACATTCTGCCCGACATAGCTCCCGTCAGACCACGATACTTCCTGACATTTAGGCATACTTCCAGACATACCGACATACTACCCGACATACCGACATCCTTACTGACAGACCGACGTCACGACCGACAGATTGACAATCTGACTGCTAACTGACAACCCGATGACCGACCAAGCCGACAACCTGACCGACAACCCTACGAACGTCCAAGTCCGACAAATCGACTGACCGACAATCCGACTGCCCGACCAACCGACCGACAACCTGACTACCGACTAAGATTGACAACCCGACCGACCAAGACCGACTTACCGACATCCCGTCCGACAGACCGACCAACCAACCAAACCAACCAAAAGACCAAGCAAAAGAAGAAAAACAACCAAATCAACCAAATAACAAAACCAAACAATCCAACCAACCAATTGATAAACCAAAACAATTCAACCAACCAACCAAACCAATCAACCAACCAACTAAAATAACCAACCAAACCAACTTATCAAACCAAGCGAACATTAAAACCAACAAACAAACCAACCAACTTAACAACGCAACTGCACCAAACCAACTAACTAACTCGTTCCGTTTTAATGTTAAGTTAATTGTTATTTTTAACTTAAAAAGTTAATTGCAATTAATTTAATTGCAATTAAACTTTTAATTGCAAGGTGCAATTGAAAATTTAATTGCAATTAATTTAATCGCAATTAAAAAAATCAATTGCAATGTGCAATTGAAAATTCAATTGCAATTAATTTAATTGCAATTAAGAAATCAATTGCAAGGTGCAATTGAAAATTCAATTGCAATTGATTCAATTGCAATTACTCTTACAATTGACAATTGATCAATTGCATGCCCAACACTGCCTCTAACATCAAACATCTGTTTCAAATGAACGCACAAAAAATATCCACCAATCAAGTGTATTTGCATTCTTTCTGTGGGAATTTTATTTTCTTCTTAGATTTGAACAGTTTTTAAATAGTACTTGGGGAGTATTTCTGTGTTGATACCTTGCTGATCTATAAATGGTTTATGCCAGCCCAAAACTGACGAATATTATCCAGAGTAGAGAGAATGATAGTTGAATATGCTCCAAAGTTACGACACTGCGTTCGATGTCGCTCCTTAAAGTTGCGTTGGGTACCTATTCGGCTCATCACTTGACAATGGCTCTAAATCACGACTCCCGTTGCTTATAGCAATCGAGTAGCTTTGGTGCGACGATTATTCAACCTAATTCTAAAACGATAAGTCAGCATCCAACTATGAAATAACGCCTAAATCGGAAATTATTAACCCTTTCAGTCACAGTGATGCCATTTGGCATCATCATGTTTCTGATCATAATTAAAAAAAATAATAATAGGGCTGACATCTATTGGAATTATTAAAAAATATTTCTTATTGAAAAAAGGTTTGAAGAATCGCATGATGTGCTTTTTGATATCATAAAGGGCTATAGACGATCAGAATATTTTTTTATAAAATGATGATGCCGAATTGTCATTGGGACTGACTGAAAGGGTTAATTAAAAAATATATAAATTTATTCGAATTTGTTTCTAAAAGTAAAAACTGAAAGCTTACTTAAAGTAATTACTTCTATATCTTTTTAATTATTTTTTTTACCTTAATCCCAATGTCACTGCCACAATCAAGATGTTACAAGTGTTTTCATTTCGCAATTTCTGTGAAATAATAAATAAGGCTAATAATAGTTCTTATAGCCACGTACTGTTTTTCTTGTTGTGTATCTATTTTCTTTGTCTGTGTAGCATAACATAACAGTAACTACTAAATAAAACGTATTGATTGGATGCTCAAAGAACTATATAACCATTAAAAAATGAATGAGATCTCGTTATTTTGACAAGATATGTTTTATAGTACATATCTCTTAGCGATTGGATTTTGTTTCGGATTTTTTTGTCGACAAATCAGTAAGTTTTAAATTTTTCTTTGTATCAAAATATCCCTTTAAAATAAAGATAAAAACCATTCATTAAATTTAAATAACCATTCATATCCATAAAATAACCAGTCATTTCAAATTTTTGTTTGGAACAAAAAAACTCTTTTACACATATTTTATTAAATTTTTGAATAATTTTTTGTAGAATAGTTTACCAAATGAAACATTTCCGTTTAAACGTTTTGAACATTTATGTCTGAGTCCTCCATTGAAATTGTATAAACCTATAAAATACTTCCAAAAAGATAATTTTTGTTATCATATTTCAAATATAAAAATTTTAATTGGCTGATTAAATTCTTTTGAATATTAATTTTTATTGCCAATAATATTCATTTCCAGTTTATTTAGGGTAGGCGAATACCCAAAATTCTAAAATTGTTACCATTACTTTAATCTTTTCCAAATTTGGCATAGTGATTTCATATATAATGAATACTACTATATCGGCATCGTTTTTATTTAAATATAATTTATTTATTTTAAACGGTGTTTTTCTACTCAAAAAGAGGTTTACGCTAACAAGTCTACCACATTGAATTTTCATCCTATAAGCATTAATTATGTGTTAAATTCTTCGTTTTGAACTGATGAATGCAATGACCCTCTAGAGTTACATACAAATTACAAGAAAAGAAGTTACTATAAAGAAAAATGTTATGAATTAACCACCAAAAAAAAAAAAATAATAATTCGATTAACTTACACTTGGACATTTTTTAAAAAAAAAACTTGTATATTTACACCAGATGTTAGAGGTTCATGGCACAGATATATATTGAAATAACATCTGTAAAATTTTCAGGTAAATTAATGTAAAACTTTGAATGCTAGAAGTGTTAGCGTAAACCCCTTTGTTTAGTTGAAAAACACCGTTTAAGATAAATCAATTATATTTAAATTAAAAAACTTGCCCAAAAAGCATTGTTCATTACATTTGAAATCACTATGCAAAATTAGGAAAAGATTAAAGTAATAGCAAAAATTTTAAAATTTTAGGTACTCGCCTACCTTAAAATACAATAGTTTTTTTTTTAATTAAAATACAAATATACAATTTTGGATTAATCTAAATTCACTGTTACATTTTTAGTTGCTGAATTTTTACTATCTTAAAATAACCGCAGTTCCCCGATTTCGTAAATGGAGGAATATCCCGATTCTCCGGTGAATCCAGAATCGCCAATTTTCCCGATTCGGGAGATTCCCGATTTTTGAATCGCCTAAGAATCACCGTAGATTTCTGATCCAGTTGTTTTTGTGTGAACAATTTTTAGAATTAACTAATCGTATAATTTTTTTAAATGTTAGTTTAGGGCTTAGGGACAATCAGTTAACAGAGTTCCGGATAAAAGATGGTCGGATAATCGGGGTTCCACTGGATTACATTTATAGATTTTTTTTAATAAACACTATATTGCAATGACAGTATCTTCAGAACGATTCTTTATTAAGAAATGCCCTTTAAAATGCGTTTTAAGAACGTTTTTCTGAATCAGAAAAGCGTTCCTACCGTTGGTTTGTGAACTTTATGGTCATTATTTAGCAATAAAGCTCTAAACGTGTAGCCAAATGGCGCAATTTATTGCTACTGCACATAAACTCCACCATATTTGCTAGAACTAGATGGATCGTATTTATCCGTCAGCACTGAAAGTAATGCCTCTATTAATATGTATTTACTTTGATGTTTCCCATTCAATATCAACTTAACTTAATCACTCGTTTGACAGTAACCAGTAAACTATGATTAGATGTCATGGACAACGTCTGAGCTCACGCATATACAGCTTTTAATTGTATTTCAAATGTTACTCCTACATCATAATTGTATCCTGTGGTAAGAGGCCATTTTTGAATTGGAGATTGACAAGAGAGGTCGCGCTTTTTAAACGTTCTGATACATACTGGTGGATAAGATTGTTTTTTTTAAATGTCATAGCCTTATTATAACACGGTAACCTGTTAAACTATTTAACTGATTTACATCAATTCTCAAGTCCTTATTTGTAATTAGTTAGGATATGTAAAAAATAAGGTGTTGTTGAAACCATAAAACATTAAATTGAAACACAAAAATACCATTATTTAATTAGGAAATAATAAAGCACTAAAATATTTATTAAGTAGAAAATAATTAAATAATAAAATTTTTATGATTAGTTAAGGAAAAAAATAAACGCTAATACAGTAATAATTAAAAGGAAATAAGGGAACACCGAAATAGAAATATAATTATAAGGGAATAATTTATTAAACACAAGAATAATTATATAATGGGAATATTTCTTATGATGTCACGTTCTCCATACGACGATTTTATTGGTTGTTTTGTTTCTTTCCCTACTACTTGAAACAAGCTCATTGTTTTTTTTTTAAAACGTCACGCGCCTCGAACTGCGATTTCTTTGGTTGTTTTCTTTGACAATGTGTTGAAACAAGCCCAATAATAACTATCTCAAAAATTAATTGAAAAGTGTTATTTAATATAGAAAGATAGGATCTTTTTACATGGGGCAGCTTACAGGAGTTTCAACACTGTTTTCAGGTGTTTTCTAGAATCCCCCTCCCACTCCCCTTACCTTCACACGTACACACACTTTCCAAAGTTTGCAGGTGCGAACTCCCGTGCGAAAAACCCATTAAACCAATTATTTCAGAAGCTACTTAGCTAGTATTTTTTAATGAAAAATACGGAATAAAGTAAAATTGCTTGGTCGCCCAACATTGTTGAGGTTTTTTTTTAATTCATACCTTTGTGTTTTTTCAGCATCAAAAATTTAAAAAAATGTAGATTAAAGATTTTTGAATATCTATTTAAAATATTTTTTTTATGGAAGCGCATCTAAACGCGCGAGACCCAGTGCGAAGGCCTCTTTTCACATCCTGCGCGCGACAATTGTAAATACTAGTGGCACCATTTAGTCAAACTACTACATTTATTATTGTTTATATCCTTCAAGCTAAGTGTAACTAACTAGGTGTATCATTAACTAGGTAAACACACATCATATGCTTATAAGGAAAATATTTAAAGGGTATTGTGTGACTTTTTAAGCGAAAAAACATCAAGTGATTAACTCGAAGTTATCAGTAGAGATTTTTAAAGTAGAAATTTTAGTGCTGTTCTAATAATAAAAATGTTGTTTTTAAAGTGTCGAGGCGATTTATAACGTGAACTTTAAATGTTTAGACGTCATAAAATATGTTATAATTCAAACTAATAAATTACATAACTATTTATTAGGTTCAAAGAAATAAATTACAGAGAGTTGAGGCGAGAGAGATTTGAGGCATTCTATCAGGCTTTAATAAAACGTACTATTTCGCATTTGAGAAATCATGCAGAATATTAATTTTAAAAATGATTGACGCTTATTGAAACTTGGAATCATTGTAATTAGAATAAAATAAACAAATTTCAATTATTTTGGAATGATAGAGATGTGTATTTCCAGTATAAGTTAACGCCTTACCCATGAATAAAATTTCCGAAATAGAGTATCAAGCGAATAAGAGATCGATAATTTCTTACAAACCGATATCTTAAAACATAATGATTTGCATAATTTATCCGGCTTAATTGTGATTATTTTTCAAAAGTATTGCAATTTAACATTTCCGCAACCATAGTTACAACTATATTTGCAAACTGTACTTATTTTACATAAACATAACGCACTATTAATTGTCTCCCAAAAATATTACAATTAATCAATTATGTAGACACAAAACAATTTCTGAAAAATCGAGAATTTGCGTAACTTTTTAAGTGCCTTATATTATGCACCAACTTTTCTAGCAATCAACATAAATGTCAAAATTTATAATTGAATTTTTACTGATATTCTATTTTTTGGCCTATGGAAATAAATTTTAGTTTATTTGTTCCCAAACAAGCTTAATAATGATTTTATAAACAAAAATGGGATTCACTTATTAATTCCATACATTGTGCAGATAAAACAACTATACAATTGCCCATTTCCAGGCCGTTCGAAGGTTAATAAGCAAATTAAACATTAATTAAATATAAAATTAAAATTATAAAATAAGGTGTGTGTCCCCTAAACAAATTTAAAAGAATTAATTACCTGCAAAATCATCATTTGTACTAGTTAGTATTCACGCGAAGAAGGACTTACGCACGAAATTAAATCAATATTTACTCCTAGTTTTACTCAAGCTTTCCAAAGGTGAATGAATTCTATAGCGGTGTTCTTTTACTTTGGAACGATATTCATGGTTTATATTAAGAAGTCCGACACGTGTTAAGAGATTCGGGGAAGGTCGGAATTTACATTTTTAGTACATACAGTAGAGTACCAAATTTTGAGACAGTTCATATTTTAACCAAAAGGCTCTGTTTTTCTTTATAAATCGAATTTCGGATAACCGGGATTCGGAAAAACGGGACTCTACTTTTGTTTTAAGACAAAACATTATCAATGATAAAATCACATCGTCGGTAGGTGATTGGCAGCTATTTAAAAAAACTTTACTTATAAAATAAACTTTTAATAATTTAATGTGTATTTAAATGCTTGAATTCCAAGTCCCTTACAGCGCGGACAATGATCTTGGATTAAAGTTCTAACCCATAACGGACGATTGGTAAGAAAATTTTGTGCGAGAATGAGCTTTCGAGTTAAGTATATACAATGAAACTAAGTATAAGACAAACGAAAACAGTAGTACTAAAGATGTTTTGTTCTGCAAATTAAGTTATAGTAAAAAAAAGCAACAACTTTAAGTTAACGTTTTTATTTGAAAATGAATTGAAATTGATCTTCACAAAGTTGTCGCAAATTTAATAATTTTACTAGTTATGAATATTTAAATTCCGCTCCCCTGCCTCTTGTTCATGAAAAGAAAAAGCAGCGATGCCTTAACTCAAAAAATTTAGTCGCTATAATTTTTTTCTTACACAGTTACAGGGTTCAAAGTTAATTAATGAGTATCTCTAATTTGTAAAATTTTCTTTATTGAACAGTCATTATGTTTTTGCGGCACTTTTGTACAAATTTGTAAAATTTTCTTTATTGAACAGTCATTATGTTTTTGCGGCACTTTTGGACAAATTTGAAAAATAATCAAATAATATTAAAACTGTTGCGTCATGGTGGGCGTCACCATTTTATATAGTTAATAATTAGCTAACAGATGTTTTTTTAATGAGATTTTAGATAACATTTAAGGTCATTATGAGATCATTGAATCTTATATCATCTATTGAATCTAGTTATCTATTGAATTGAGTGTTAAAAATGGTTAATTCTATAGGATGTTTTCCCATGGTGCTGTTTCCTTTCTGCACTTTAGTAAAAGATGATGCGTTTACGAAAACTGTTCCACGTGGACTTAACCCTTTCAGTCCCAGTGATGCAAATTGGCATCGTTATGTTTCTGGGCATAATTAAAAAAAATAATAGGGCTGACATCTATTGGATTTATAGAAAGTATTTTCTAATAAGGGGGAAGAATCGAATGATGTGCTTTTTCATATCATAAATGGCTATAGGCGATTAGAATTTTTTTTCCATATTGATGATGCCAAATTGTCAATGGGACTGAAAGGGTTAACCTTTCTTTTGGGAAAGCCTAGTCGGTTAAGGCGTTCGCCTTGCTTGCGGAAGGTCCCAGGTTCGCGTCCGCGCATCTCCAAAGTAACAGGTGTCGGCTTGTCACCAGACAGTGGTTCTAAATTATTGCACCCGCCGCCTATAGTTCTCGTGTAGCTCTAGTGCAACGATTATTCAAATTTATTAAAAGTATCTATATTCGATTTCCATTCTTGTGTTCCAGGAGTCCCGATGCGGCTACGTGATCCTCATAATGGCCTGCTACTGGGTGGTGGAGCCCATTCCAGTGGCGGCCACATCCCTCCTGCCGGTGGTGCTTTTCCCCCTGCTCGGCGTCATCACCACCAACGAGGCCAGCTCAGAGTACATGAATGTAAGTCTCAACTATTTGAGGGGTATAGAATCAAAAGTCACTAAATCCGAAAAGTTAAAATATGGGAAATCGCAAAAAACTGCTTTAAAAACCTTACTATTGTATAGAGTAAAAGGTGAATACATGTTATTTTTTTACTAATTTACATGTATTCAACTTTAGTCTATATAGCAAGGTATTAAAAGCAGTTTTTTGCGATTTCCCATATTTTTACTATTTGGATTTAGTGACTTTTGATTCTATACCCCTCATTTTACTTTTTATTTCTTAAGTGCTACAGCCGATTCCTATTTCCGGCCAAGGCTGTCTCAACGCTTGAACCATATGCTCTATCTGACGCCAATGTCTTCCAATTATTCACGCTTAAACCCGTCAAGTTCTTTTCTATATTGTCCATCCCCCTTTTCCGGGGTCTACCGCTTTTTTCTGTTTCCTACTGGGTTTTGAAATGTTATTTTCTTAGCCAGATTTTCATCAGCACATCTACATATAAATGTCCGAGCCATATTAATACTTTAATTAATTTTACTATGTTTGGCTCCCTGAATTTAAATTGCAGTTTAAGATTATACATTATTCTCCGAATTCCGTTTTCCTTTATCGCTCCAAAAATTCTTCTCACATTTTTCGTTCAAAAACCAATAATTTTTCTTCATCTGATATACTCATTGTCCAGCATTCACTGCTGTATAGGACTATTGGTCTTACTAATATCTTATATAACTGTATCTTTGTTCTCTGCTTAGAAATTTGGATTTAAACAGGTCACATAGACCATAGTAGCATCTATTAGCCACGTTAATTATATTCTTATTTTTACTATTTTACTATCACCTGTAAATCAATTACACCCAGATAGTAAGTTATAATTACATTGCACCAAAAATAAGTTCTAATTACGTTGCACTAATTAGTTAATGATTTTTTACAGCCAGGTAGTAAGTTTTGCATCCAAAATTCAAGCTATAATTACTTTACACCCAGTGGTAAAATACCTGGCTGTAATTAATTACACCTATATGTAGTAAATCATAACGACATTGCATCAAAATTCTAGAATTACGAACAAAAAGTTAGAATTACATTGCAACCAGTGGTTTTATAACTAATTTCATTGTTAGTGAGTTATAATCACATTGCAACCAATAGTTAAAAATTAATTTCATTGTTAGTATTTTATAATTACATTCCTTCCTAAAATACAACTGCTCCCAAATGTTGGCTGAAACAGAAGAAAAAAGCAGAAAATGCCTTTATAAGTATTGTTTTTAATATTATAATTGGTAATAGAATCTACCGTAATAATTAGTTTACTTAATATATAATCTGTACACTACTTGAGTATTAAAACGGCTAATTGGCATTTATTAAAATATTTAACTCTACCTTCGTGTTCACGTTATAATAAGGTTTGACTGTATTTTAAAAATGCTCTCTTCTTGCAGGGTACGAATATGATGTTTGTTGGTGGTTTGTTCATGGCAGTTGCTATTGAGGAATGTAATCTTCACAAACGCATTGCGCTGAATGTTCTACGGTTTGTCGGAGCAACTCCTTCTTGGTAAGGCTACTTGGATTAAGAATAATATCTTTATTTACGTTTTTCATTGCCAACATAAAGTCATCATAATTATCTCTACAGAAAAAGGGGGTTTTGGACAGAGAAGCTGTTCTAATATCATCCGAAAAACTAGTATAAGATTTCGGTTTTTGTACAGCTATGAATGATTAAGGCGAAGGGTGTGTTTTACTTATAAGGACGATATTTTTTTTACTAGGGCACACTGTAGAAAACCTAGTACGCTCTTAGTCTCTGAGGGATGACAAATTCATTTTCTACAACACTTTCATTGGAAGACCCCAAGATTTTAATATAAAGCATTTGAAGTTTAAATAGTGAAATTATAATGAAATATTGCCTTTTTGTAGGTGAATATGAAAGCTAAAATAGATTTTCACCAAAATTTAAATATCCTTCTACAATAAAGGATATTTCAGTTATGATATTGAATTAAATGTGTGACATATTTTATCATTGTTAGTGAAAGTTTCAAAATCACGTAACAACCGTTTTCAAAATCACGTAATCGCATTAATAACGCATGACAAACTTAGTCGTCAACAGCGCTACACTCTTACAACAAACACTCCTAATTTAACTCAGTCTGAGTGGATTTCACTCCTCCAGACTGGAAAATGAACTTCTCCTTTTGGAGTGGATCCTTTGTGTGTTAAACCTCCGACAGGATCACTCCAAACGAGTGATTTTTACTCAGTCTGAGTAAATATGCATGCCTTTACGGTGTCGAAAATGCATTTCTCCAACTGGAGTGGATTTCGCTCTTTTGTTTTAAGAGTGTAGACAGTCCAATTCAGGCCTTATCTCTAGCATCCTTCAAAGTCGACCACTGAAGCTGCCTATGAGGGACAGGATATGTGAAACTTGGCCAAACATTGCCTATCTTTCTGCAAGACGTTACCGAAAGCAATTTTACTCGTCATTAGTTTTGTGAGCACTCGTGACATGACTGACCTGTCAAACCAATCAATGACCAGTGAAAGTGCTTTCGGTAACTTCTTGCAGGAAGAAGGGCAATGTTTGGCCAAGGTTCACATGTGTCCTGTCCCTCCATGTACCCAGCTAACTTTCGACAACACTGATGACCGAGTTAGGTTCCCGTTGTGACCGACCAAGTTCGGGTCCCGTTATTGCCTGTTGTAAATGTAAAACATGGCAAAACAATTCCTCCCTTTTAGAAATGTGCGACTCCATTGAAAAGCTTAGTGGAAGAACGTGCTAAATGACAAAGATAAAAACAAGAAAGTTAAAGTTAAAAGACTTGAAGACTTAGTTAAAAACTTAGTTTTTTGTTTGCACTTAAATCCGTTAAATATGGTACTTGCAAACGGTAAAAAATATACCCAATTAAGTTTATAAAAATTTGAAAACTTGTTATCGCTAAAGAATAGAGTAATCTGTTCATCGACAAAAAAAATCTGTTTGTTTTTTCAAAAATGTCACTTGCACGTTCTTCCACTAAGCTCTTCAAATGTCTTCTCCATCCCAATTCAGGATGATGTTCGGTTTCATGAGCACTTCGATGTTCTTGTCGATGTGGATCAGCAACACGGCCACGGCTGCGCTCATGGTGCCCATCATAGAGGCCGTCATGGAGGAGATGGGCGACAAGTCCAGCAGCCAGTACAAGGACGACCCCAAGAAAAGTAAGCAGTTCGCCATGGACGCCATTGAACTCAGGCACATAAGTAGGTCGCTACTTCTCTTTAAGATTAGGCTATATGAAGAACCGGGGCTTGATCATGACCAGATTTTAACGCGCTTCGAGCGTTTGATTCCAGCAGCCACTTGAGCGTGACCTTGATTTTTTCAAGGTAACAATTTAACAAGCAGATACTCAAAGCTTCCGCTGAAACTGGCGCTCAAGGTCACGCAACCAAGCGAGATGGGTTCGTGACCATGAGCGCCAGTTTTAGCGGAAACTGAGAGTATCTGCTTGTTAAATTGTTACCTTGATATAATCTAGGTCACCCTCAAAGGGCTGCTGGAATCAAACGCTCGAAGCGTGTAACTGCGGTGTTACATTTTACCTGAGTTCATTAGTCTTTACCATCTTACTAGATTACATCAGTATTTCTCCCACCGTTTAAACGGTTTTTTGGAAGTTGTAAGGTCAATTTACAGCAATGAGAGTTCGTGCTTCCTTCAATAGGTAGGTTTTATCCGTTCCAGTTTCATCAACATTGAACTTATTTCCCTAAAAATTCCCTAAAAGTGGACGCTACACACCAATTTGTTAAATTCCTTTTTAATTATTTTGCATGACTAATTCGGAATGTGAATTTAGGTAGCGAAAGCATGCAATTTCGGAGACTAAATAAGCTGAGACAGGAAATTTAAGACAAACCTTAGCAAAATGCCGCTTCTCTTGCTTTTAACTAATTTGTAATAACAATTTATAAAAACAAAGTTTCGTCCTAAATTTCTATATTTTGTAGCCCATTATTTTTCGCAGACACGCAGTGAATTTTCTTGTATATTCCGCTCTTTTTTTTCTTATTTAATTCAATACATTAGAACGTTTGGAACTTTTAAAATCATAAATAATATCAAGCGACTAGTGTGTTTTTTGGTGATGATCAGGCTCTGAGGTTTATGTGCCTGGAGATTAGCGACGGGGTAGCTAAGTAGCTTCACCTAGCTGGCTAAGGTAAAACAAATCGTCTCTTAAGTTCCCACATGTGCTATCTAACTTCGCAAAGCAGTAGAAATTTATTGAAAGGTTCCCCAAGGAAAACCCTTGGCGAACTTTCCAAAATCGCGCCAAAAGTCGGCCGATAACCCAATCGAAATGATAGGATAGGTTGGTTAGGATAGGTTTGAATTATCGTTGCAGAGCTACACGAGGGAGAGCCGAAAAGCGTGTTTATTTAACACCGGCTGTGTTCGGACTTTCTTGTTGCATATCTCAGCATTACATTATGTAGACCGATTTATGTAACAAGAAAGTCCGAAAAGCCGGTGTTATATGAACATACATGTTTTTCGGTTCTCCCTCGTGTAGCTCTTATGCGACGATAATTCAAATCTCGATCATTTCGGTTGGGTTATCGGCCGACTTTTGGCGCGATTTTGAAAAGTTCGTTAAGGGTACCTTTCAATAAATTTTTACTGTTACGCAAAGTTAGATAGCACATGTGGGAACTTAAGTGACGAAATGCTGCTTCGTTTTAGTCGGCATTAGGCCATCTGCAACCTATTTTGAAATCCAATGATGTTTCAATGAAGTTAATAATAATAAGCTTCTTAATAATTATTCCAATTATCAATAGATTATTTGCTAAGTATGCATATAGCAAATTCATAATTTTTTAATCATATTTTCTTCGTTTTCAGTATCGGTTATTGCTCTTGATACGAAACGTGACCATGGAGTCTCGCCCGAGATTCACGCCTTGGATGTGGAAGCAGCTGGACCAGGGAACCATAAAGAGTAAAAAACAATTTACCTTTGTCCTTGATAGTTGAAAACAAATTGATCATTAAATAAGTCTTTAAAAATATTTATCTACTGATACACCTGCCAACTCTCCCAATTAATCGGCAATTTAGGACTTTTTACTACTTTCTGAATTTTCATTTGTATCAACTGCCGAATGTACGAAATAGGTAAAACTTTTAATTTTTTTCTTCGAGTTCGGAATCCGAAAAATGTTTTTTTCCTTTTCTTCACGCCACCCTTATTTGAAACGCTTTAGGGATGGAAAACCGAAACTTTTTTTTTTGCCCTCGGTTTTGACCAAAAAACCGGTTTTTCATAAGGTCGGTGTTATGGTTCAGTAAAACTGAAAAACCGGTTTTTGAAACACCGTTTTTTTTTTCTGAAAAACGTTTGGTTTGTAGGTTGGTTGCTTGAATTTACTCCGTTCTGAGCTTTAGTTGTTCTAAGGCAGGGGTTCCCAACAAAATTTTCTCGCGGACCCCTCATCGAGTCGTTATTGTGACAAGGACCCCCATAAATTCCTAATCCTAAAATTAAACTGTGAGAACCCAATTGAGAGTCTTTTTACATTGTATACGTTTTTTCAGTTACAAAACGTTTTACTTCATCAGTTATGTAGTTAATTTTAATTTTCTGTTCTTAGAGATTAGTTAAATCTGTACTATGAACCAATTTTTTCTGAAATGTTAGCTTCCACACTTGAAAATTTCATTTTAAAATCCAACCGCATGTCGAGCTAATTCCTAAATGAGTTTTTCATGAAACACATGGAAGAAAATACTTTCTCTCAACGATATGTGGCTGCAAATGGAATTTCATTGCCGTATATCCAAATTTCTTGTAGTCCTTACGTGCTGATGCCCAGAAGTCAGTAATTTTATCACCGATGAAAAGGTTTTTCATCGTACCTCAGCTGGATAGATCCACAAGTTGATCTTGCTCTTCTTCAGTGAGGCTTTGGATTTTGTGTATTTTTTCACAGTTGAAGGGATTTTGAATCCATCTGTCATCAGGGTCAGATTTAGGAAATTCTTCTATTCATTGATCTTGATCTGGTCAGGCAAACTCTCCTCTGGTGACTCCAATAATTGTTTTAAAGTAGAAAAGTTAGTTAGTGACTTGTTTCCTTTCTTTGACGCCCAGATCTGATACTTTTTGACCATAGCACTTATCTTATATCCAACTTTGAACATGTCTACATTTTTTACCTGAAAACTCAGTTTTACTCAATAAAGTGTTCAAGCACATCAGTTTAGTACGCAACTGAGTAAAGCTAAGAGAAGTTAGTGAGAAAATTTTGAGTTAGTGTTTTGCGCTAGACTCTGGCTAATGCAGGAAGCTTCCAAAAAACAAAAATTCTGTTATTAGTCGAATTATATTTAATATTTTTTTATTGCAATAGTATCTATGGAGGACCCCTCTGGCATAGCTCGCGGACCCCTGGGGGTCCGCGGACCACCTGTTGGGAACCACTGTTCTAAGGGATATTCCTTATATTTAATTTTTCCAAGAATAGTACATAGAGTGAAATTACATTAATAAGTACGAAATGCTGAAATACTTGGTTAAATTCGTCGCTGGTTGAAATTCCTTAATTAATAATTCAAAAATGTATGAAAAACACATATCTCACTACTTTTCTGAAATTAATCGACTATATTATGGCATAAAAGTTCTATTGCAAATCATCAATAATATGTCGGCTCAACCGTGATTTGTTTTGCACATTACAAAAACGGAAATTGTAGAATTAATAAGTTATTTTATGATTGGAATTACTCAATTAGTGTCTCCTAGTTCGACGGTATTTCAATCAAAACCCAAAAACTCAAATATTAAGGGGGAAATGGGCGTGCAGGACCGGGGGTCTCCAAACTCAAGTGCCTCAATGTTAATCCAATGGGGAAAAAATTATTTTCTTTTCCACATTTCTCCAGCTGTATTGAATATTTTTACAAGCGGATTTTTTTATGTGATAAATGTAGCTGACTTACAGGTCTCTATCTTCCCACTTTTTGAAATTGCTTCGAATATTTTGTGTAAAATAATTTATTGAATATTAAAAAAATATTCGTACTAATTTCAAAAAGTGGGATTGTCGGGACCTGTAAGTCAGCTACATTTATCACATAAAAAAAATCCGCTTGTAAAAATATTCAATACAGCCAGAGAAATGTGGCAAAGAAAATTATTTTTTCCCATTGGATTAACATTGAGGCACTTGAATTTGGAGACCCCCGGTCCTGCACGCCCATTCCCCCTTAAGGGATAAGATACATTAACAAGAAAATCAAGTGCTGATTGTAATATTTTATACGTGGTTGTTTTACAGTCGAAGGGCTCACCGTACGCAGATGGTTGCGAACCTGAGAAAAGCCATGTTCCTGAGCGTTGCTTATTCCACAAACATTGGTGGAACGGGCACTTTGACTGGAACAGGACCTAATTTGGTAGTAAAATCAGTGACAGAAAAGTGAGTAAGTTTAAATGAGATGAGAAATATACAATTACTTTGTTTTGATTTAAGCGTGAAGTGCAGATTTTTTTTTGTTCGAAGTTGCATTGTATTTATTACAAAAGAAATCTAAACTGTAAGGAAATGCATTTTAAAATATAAAAGATATACACTACAATTATTGAAAAAAACTTTTGTAGTTTAATACAGCAATTTTAAATATTTGTTAATTGTAGTTTGATTAAGGGGTCTAAGGAGTCTTAAAAATGTGCAAAGAAGGAACTACAAAGCATAGCTTGATCTTTCATGTAATTTTTTAACTACTCAATATACAAGTATAATTTTTTTATATGTAATTCTACAAGATTTGTGTAATATGAAACAAATTTTAAAATTTATGAAACTTTAGCCAAAACTAAAATAAATGATATTAAACATCAAGCTATTTGAACACATTGTGATTAGGCTTGCGCGGCAAATTGTGAGGTCAAAATTGAAGACATGACCAAGAAAATGACTTTATATTGTACAAATATGTACAAACTAGAACTTATACCTAAATTCTCAGCTCAATTTTAATTAGAAATAATTTTTAAAAATTTTTTAAATCAAAATTCAAAAATTTTTATAAATTTTTTTAGAAAAAAGATCTTAAAATAAATTCTAATTAAAATTGAGCTGAGAATTTAGGTATAAGTCTTTGTTTGTACATATTTGTACAATATAAAGTCATTTTCTTGGAAATGTCTTCAATTTTGACCTCACAATTTGCCGCGCAAGCCTAATCACAATGTGCTCAAATAGCTTTATGTTTAATATCACTTATTTTAGTTTTGGTTAAAGTTTCATAAATTTTAAAATTTGTTTCATATTAAATAAATCTTGTAGAACTACATATAAAAAAATTATACTTGTATATTGAGTAGTTAAAAAATTACATGAAAGATCAAACTATGCTTTGTAGTTCCTTCTTTGCACATTTTTAAGACTCCTTAGACCCCTTAATGCAGTTAAGCTCACCGGTATGTTTGCATTTATTTAATTTAAAGATTCTATAAATGACTAGGTACCTATGGTGTTTGAATGAAATCTCAAAAATATGCATTATGCTGCATAATACATATATAAACAAAATATAATAAATAAAATAATAAATAAAACAAATATTAAAAACTGATGCAAATACAAAACTACAATTGATTAGTTTTACTTTTTGTACTTTACGATGCTTTTTCTTACAGATTAAATATTATTTTTACATTAAACACATTTTAAACCAAAATATACTAAAATTAAGGAAAAGTTTTTGTTGAATTTTTATCTGCAATGTTAAAAATTATTTCAGGCTTTTTCCGGAGTCCAATGACTTGTCATTCGACAAATGGATGATGTTTAACGTTCCAGTGATGCTGTTGTGTGTGTTCGTCGCTTGGGGATACCTCTTCCTAGTTCACGTCAGAAAGGCGTAAGTTACATTGTTGTACCTTTCATAAGAAAAAGTTATAGTAATCAACATAGTCGCGCATATCTAAATTGCCACGGAGACACTTGACCGAGAATAATACAAAAAAACCCGAATGCGCCAACAGCTCAAAATGTAGCTTTAGTAAGCTATTTTTTCCAAAACTCAAAGTACTCAATATGAAGGTTTCTTCTAAGTCTCAACACCGTAATGTATAACCATTATTTTTGTCAATGGACAACTAGAACAGTCATGACTTCAGTGACGTCACAGTGACGTCAACTGTTGTCTTAAACCCCACGAACAAACCACCCAGCAGCTAAATGTCTAAACTAGTACGAAACCAGCTATCAGCAATTGATAAGTAACTGACGTGTAAAGCTATTTATACTAAATATATTTTGCAGATTTAATACTTTTTCAGAATCACATGCTCTTAAAACTACCTTTGTATGACTTTGTAAGGAAATAATTTATTTTTATATTTACTTAGTAGTACTTAAATGTAACTTTGTTTATTTTATATGTTTTAGATCGACTATTTACACTCCTGAATTGAGAAAGAACTTGAATCAAATTATTAAGAAAAAACACGAAGAGCTTGGATCTGTGACGTAAGAAATATTTACAATTAAGCTATATCCTCCCCATCATTTATGAAAAAACTTGATCAAAAAGGTTTTGAGCTTAGCTTTTTGTTTATATGAACTGCCAGAAAAAAGTCCTGTCATATTTACGATTTTAAACTAGCCGCTGAGATGCCAGAAAAAAAAACTTTTGCACGATGCTTTAAAAAATCTTTGGAAACCTTAATCATATGAAGAGTACAGGGGAAAAACCGATTGATTTTGTAGAGAAGTTTCCTTAGCAGGCCAGTTTGACGATGATAGCGAGTGATCGCCTAAACTTGTGTAAGGAAACCAGTTCCTATCACAGAGATCATAGTTAAAGTAATAGAAGCAGATCACGTGACCTCCAATGCTAACGACGCACAGTGGGGTATTTGCCCAATCTAGCTGGACAAAAGTCGATTTTAGAAACCTAAACCTATGAAGAAAAAATAGTCATTTCTGATAGACGAATAATTAGTGCATGTCGAACAACACTTTTTTTTAATTGCAGAAGATTTTTTACATTCGTAATGTTGGTTTAAAGTTCGTTGTTCAGTAGTGTTCGTTTTTCTTTTTCTGACGTTCGTAAACAGACGGAGCTGAAATTATTTTTTATCCTGATTAAAACAGCGAAAATTTATTTTTGAGTTATTGAATCTAATACAGCAAGTAAGAATGTATACTTTCCACCAGTTTTAATTATTTTTAATGTTTTATTTTAAGCATATTACCGTTTTGAAAATGTTCTATTTTTCATCATCAATTTTCTTCGATTTGATTTACATTTTAGACAATTAGTTATATAACGCCGCAAAATGCCGCTTTGACTTTAAGCTTAAAAGAAAGCCTAGAATCTGAACTTTAAGAATCTGGTAAAATTTCTTGCAGGTTTTTGCAATATTGTGATATAAAAGTAATTTTCTAGCATCGTTAGGCATGTGATCTAACAAAGTACGCAAGCTTCAACCTGCTCTCAAGACGTTAATTTTTGTTTTAGGATCATCAAAAGTTATAATCATGACTAGGAAAGAATTTGTTTGCTATTATGCAGTAACAGCATTTGATAACATAAATGAAAAATTGAAGTTCACAGAAAATTACCTTTTAAACTTAGATAATTTTTCCGTTGAGCTCACGCGCGAAATAAAGAGGGTTCAAATGTAAATTAAATTCAAATTTCGTTGTCATAAGTCTCAAAGAAAAGAAGATATTTTTGCTAGAAAACAAAAATTGGCTTGAAAGTTTATTTTTAGTTCCAAAAATTGTGAAAGGACAAGGTAGATATCTGACGACATTTCACTGACTCGTGATCGGAGTAAAGGGAGAAAAACTAAAGAATTACGAAAAAATACCGATTTGTAAGTGTTAACTTTCGCTACACAAACCAAGTTTAAAAGAAAGTGGGAAAGAGATGCTTCTCTATAGAGTACTAAAAACATTGCTAATATCCAAATAGTGTTGTAATGCTGCTCAACAAGTACAATAAACGAAAACCTTTGAAGATGATTCACATTCCGATGCACATATCTTTCAAAAGTTCTATCGTTCCCATTTAACTATCTTGTTGTGTAAATAATTCAATCATATGACAGAATCCAATACAATTTTCACCACGATATTGTCGTCCAATAAGAATGGGTTAGTTTGAATTATCATCGAACTATAGAGGTAGTTGCGTTCTTAAAACAAACAAGCGATTTTAACTCAGGCTGATTTAATTTTCATGTCTCCAGTGTAGAAAATGCACTTCCCCTATAGGAGTGGATCCTTTGTATGTTAAACCTGCGACACTATCACACCAAACGAGGGATTTTAACTCAGTCTGAGTTAATATTCACTTTTTTTCCAGTGTCGAAAATGCACTTATCCTACAGGAGTTCACTCTCCTATAGGAGCGGACACCTGAGTGGACACCCAACGCAAATCGAAAAGCTTGATCATACGTAGCTTCGGGATTTTGTAGGATATTTGACGTAAACGCCCTCCACACATGATATAATTCGTCGGGCATTTTTCGGGGCTTCACGAACCGTTTGTAGGTCGGCAATTGTGTAGGCAATGCAAGGACACGAACCTGGGACCTTCCGCATGCAAGGCGACAGGGCCCATGAGAAAGTCCTCTAACTCCTGGAAGGCCCTGGATATAATCGGACAACCCCTCATATTCGAATGGGAGGCATCAATTGGCATAAAATAATAGAAAACAATCACCGTTATTAAGGGTGCACCCGTGGAACGCCGGGTTTATAAAGCTGGTTGTTGTAAAATGTTGTATTGTACTTATAATACCCGAACATAACTTAAGATTTCATACATTACTACCTGAAGTGAAGAAAATGTTTTTGTCCAGCTAGATCGGTCAAATACCCCACTGTGCGACGGGACGCTCAAGGAGCTCCCAGAAGAGCCCCAATGAAGCCAGTGTTGTAGGTCACGTGATCTACCAGTCTAATACTTTAACTACTACCTCTGTGGTTCCTAGCTACCCAGATTCAGGCGGTTGACGATCCCGATGCTTTGACCAAGCGAAGAAGAGAGAGAGAAACCGGTTTTCTGCCGCCAATGTCCGCCAAGCAGACAATGCGGGCGTCCGCCTAATAAATCAATCGGTTCTTCCCGTGTACTCTTCATATAGAGACTCAAAACAAACTTATTAAAAGGGCATATACTAAACGGCACCTTGAAAAGAGGCGCCGAAATAAATTGATCCATTTTTAAATTGCCACCCTGTACAGATTACCATGTTACTTAATGTTTGCCGTTAGATCAACCAATGACTCCAGACCTCATCAGTTTTCAAGGATTCATAATGGCAGAATCCATTAGAATACGTCACTATTTGAGGAAAAGTGATTTCAAAACGTTTCGTCAAGCTTTGCTTTGTTTTGTGAAGTGTCTAATGCGGTTAACGTTCGGTGAAAATGTTATCTTGCATTGGTTTACAGTAGGGGAGACCGGGGCACAATGGACCTAGGGGCACAATGAACCACCCCTTATTATTCATTCTGTTTATTTTCCAAATTAGTTCATATTATAAGTAATAAATGACATAACAGTCTTGATCTAGTTATTATGAAAAACCATGTTGTTAGCTCACACATTTGCCATTTTTTATTCTTGATGTGTATTAACCAGGTGAAAGTAAAAAAGCTCTCTCCTAGAAATTATCTTCTCATCATTAAAGTAATATTAGTTGGACAAAGTGGCTTAGCATAGTTGAAAGGCAAGATATTTGTCTTTCTATATAATCTAAAAATTAATTTCTGAAATCAAAATACCGCATTTTTTAATTATGTTTTTTGTTCAAATACAATATGGGGCACTATGGACCATAAAATCTGGGGTACAGTGGACCATGGTCCATTGTACCCCATGCAACTTTAGAAATACTTTTAGTTTCAAAATAATTAAAAAAATATTGATGCAAGTACTTTCTAATTATTAAATGTCAAATTTGCTATAATAGTAAAATGTTTTTATATTTATTCTAATATTCACTTCTGTGAATGTAATACATTTTTCCCCCGTCTACTAATAGTGCTTTTTTTAAACCAGAAGTAACAAATTATTAGGGAACTGATGTTTTATTTTATATATTATGACTTCAAACAATAAGTGTTTTGAATGAGAAAAGTATTTTTAAAATTGAATGTGATGTGATACTAAAGTGTTTAATTATTTAAAACAAAAAGTTTCGAAATTTGAAGTGGTGGTAAAATAAATTTACACATTTACATAATGGAAGTACAAGCACAAAATGATTAATTTTTTAATTGGAATTTGATTACTGTTGATTTTTTACTAACAAAAATGTTAGCTATTTGTTGTAGTTATAAATAATTAAGTAACAAACAAATTTTCTCAAAATTGGTAAAATGCACAAAATTGAAATTTTGTTAGTAAAATTTCCAACCACATTAATTAAGGGAAGACTTAAAAAAGGTTAAAAAATTGATCTCGCATAAAAACGAAGATTCTTTGATCCACAGTTTTCCCCTACACTTTTGGTGTTGTTCTGTATAGTAATAAAAAAAACTTTAAAGTGATCTTATAATTTTGAAGATAAAATTTAATGCTTTTACTCATTTTTTTTCCGAAATGCCACGTAACACGATTAGAACGACTAATGAAGAAACAGTGCCAAAAGAAGTGATGGAACAGGCTTTAAAACATGTTCTTGGTGATAGTGATTCTATCTGTTCAGTTAGCAAAGAGAAAGGCATTTCAAAAACAGCCCTTTTGTGCTACATAAAAAAAGTACAAAACCTCCCATACACCTGTTAGATTTGAGCCTAACTGATCCTTGCATATAAAGAAAATAAACAAAAAACTTCAAAGGAGAGGGAAAAAAAGCAAACAGTAATATCTGATAGTTTTCTCACTAAAAGAAGTTTTAATGCAATTGGATACTTAAAATTCAAATAGAATCTTTATTTTATATGTACGTTAATCCTTAAAAAGTGCAGATAATTTTTTTTTCAGCAAAAAATACCATGGTTCATTGTACCCCGTGATGTGGTCCATTGTACCCCGAACCTGGGGTACAATGGACCACTTTCACACTTGTAATAAAAAAGTGAATTCAGAAAAAAGTAATTGAAATTACATTTTTTAGGTAATGTATTTTTAAACCAGGATATATATGTAATATATACACCTTTTTCTGAACATGTGGGATGAATATTTTGGTACTTATAGCGCAAAACATGAAAAAGTGGTCCATTGTGCCCCGGTCTCCCCTAATTAACACAAGGACATTTTCGTATTCTTTCATAGTGAGCTAAACTCACTCAAACACTCATTTCACTCTCGCAATAACACGAAAACGGTTCTAAAACTATAAAATAGATTTATATATAGGGTTAATACAGATAATAATAGGTTTCGTGTTCATGGTATAAGCGTTTGAGTTAGCTCACTATGGATGAAAGCGATGCATTTCTATGTTGACAAACAGCTTATTCAACAAAATATTTTGAGTACGGTGTAAAATAGCTAATTCGTCGTGTATTATATGGTTTTGTGTTTGAAAAAAGCAACAATAGATATTTATGCAACTAGTGCGAAAAGTAATGCTTTTTAAAACAAGTGGATTTTATTTCACGAGCGAGGTACGAGCGAGTGAAATAAAGACACGTGTTTTAAAAAGTTTACTTTTCGCACGTGTTTCATACACTATTTTTTATAATTGCGTGAAAAAAATCAAATCTCATTGGTTCAAAAATAATTCACGTGCTAATTAGACTAAAATAGACTAAGAGATGTCAAGCAAAACAACCAATGAACTCGCAGTTCGGAGCGCGTGACGCTATAAAAAACCAATAAGCGTGTTTCAACATTTTGTCAAAGAAAGCAACCAATGAACTCGCAGTTCGAAAGGCGTGACTTAAGAAATATTCCCATCGCGAGAAAAAAAATTCATTGATTCAAAAATAATTCACGCGCATAATATTTTTAAATACAGCAGATCGATAAATCTTTGGATTTTATGAGTATTATCAAATCGAAATTTTACTTGAAACGTTGGCATCTTATAAAAAGAGTGCGACAAAGTCTTTTTTTCACTGCTTTTGGGTGAAAAAAAGTACTTTTTTTCACTGTTTCAAAAAGTATAGCTTTGTGCACGCGTCTGATATTGAAATTATAATGTAAAAGTCGGCTTTTTTTCACGCAATTATAAAAAGTTAATTATTGCTCCCGTGTTGAAAATAAAAAATTGGAGGTGTTATGTTAGACATTTTAACATAGGAAAACAGATGACATGATGTGTCGTATTAGTAAAATATCAACTAAAAAAATGCCAATGACATTACCTCATCAGTAATATAGATTTCACATGATTATTTAGATATTTTCATTCGAAGATTTAAAAATCTGTAAGCTTATTCACTACGCTACTAAAACAAACTTGTTTTTCCAAGTTTTAAACTGCAAAGTCGGTTAGACACTCGCCTAGCATGCGAAAGGTCCCATGTTCGGGTCCAGGCATCGCCAAAATAAATGCCGAGCTAAAAATTGATAATCAGTTTCGGACCAAAATAATTTAAGGGGTCTAAGGAGTCTTAAAAATGTGCAAAGATGGAACTACAAAGCATAGTTTGATCTTTCATGTAATTTTTTAACTACTCAATATACAAGCATAATTTTTTTATATGTAATTCTACAAGATTTATTTAATATGAAACAAATTTTAAAATTTATGAAACTTTAGCCAAAACTAAAATAAATGATATTAAACATAAAGCTATTTCAACACATTGTGATTAGGCTTGCGCGGTAAATTGTGAGGTCAAAATTGAAGACATGACCAAGAAAATGACTTTATATTGTACAAATATGTACAAACTAGAACTTATACCTAAATTCTCAGCTCAATTTTAATTAGAAATAATTTTTAAAATTTTTTTAAATCAAAATTCAAAAAATTTTATTAATTTTTTTAGAAAAAAGTTCTTAAAATAAATTCTAATTAAAATTGAGCTGAGAATTTAGGTATAAGTCTTTGTTTGTACATATTTGTACAATAAAAAGTCATTTTCTTGGTCATGTCTTCAATTTTGACCTCACAATTTGCCGCACAAGCCTAATCACAATGTGTTCAAATAGCTTTATGTTTCATATCATTTATTTTAGTTTTGGCTAAAGTTTCATAAATTTTAAAATTTGTTTCATATTAAATAAATCTTGTAGAATTACATATAAAAAAATTATACTTGTATATTGAGTAGTTAAAAAATTACATGAAAGATCAAACTATGCTTTGTAGTTCCTTCTTTGCACATTTTTAAGACTCCTTAGACCCCTTAATTTTAAAGCACACACCTTATCTAAGATTACATGGAAATTTCATTTATAATGAATTTCTTTTGCATTCTATTTGGAGATATCATGGATTATTTGTAAGGGATGAGTGATTAGTTATGATCTCCTCACGAATTCCGATTTTTAAGAATTTTTATACTCTCGTATTAGCTTCCCAGCTCTAAAACTAAGCAAGAGGTAAAGCAACTTCTACCGGGAATGAAGTAACCGCGTTTTATTATTGTACGCAGGTCGCGTGTGGCTGGGCCTCATGTCTATTTCTAGGCCAACTCTGTCATTGAGTGTTCGTATTAAATTTTATGGTAGCGTTATAAAATGCTTGGACCCGTAGCGTTATATTAATAGTTTTTAAATAACTCACATTTTATAATTATTTACACAATAAACCTGGGGCTGGGGAGCCCAGTCGGTTAGGCACTCGCCTAGCATGCGAAAAGTCTCAGGTCCGGGTCCAGGCATCGCCAAGAAAACTGCCGACCTATGAACGGCCCGTGCAGCCCAAAAATGTCCGACGAATAATACCCCGTGTAGGAGAGTGCACGTTAAAATATGCTCCAAAGTCCCAACGCTGCGTACGATGTCGCCCTTGAGGGTTGCGTTGGGTGCCTGTTCAGCTGCTGGCTCGTCACTTGACTGTGGTTCTGAAATACGACGCACGTTGCCAATATCCCTCGTGTAGCTCTAGTGCTACGATAAATCCAAACCTAACCTAACCTTACACAATAAACAGTTACAAAAAGCTACACTCTGAAAACAAAGGAGTGAAAGTGAAATCCACTCCTGTAGGAGAAGTGCATTTTTGACACTGGAAAGGAGTGAATATTAACTCAGACTGAGTAAAAATCACTCGTTTGGAGTGATCTTGTCGCAGATTCAACATACAAACAAAGGATCCACTCCTGTAGAGGAAGTGCATTTTCGACACTGGTTAAGTGAAAATTAACTCAGACTGAGTTAAAATAGCTCGTTCGTTTTAAGAGTGGATTTGCTTCATCTTCTCCGAACCTTTTTAACGACCGACGCGACGCTTCGAATATCTCCTTCGACTCTGTTCGCTTTTCTCTCTCAAAGGGCTCACGAGTAGCGATCCCTACAATTATGCAAGTTAAATATCCTTCAAAGTAATAACGCTGGGAACGATGTCGCCCTCGGTTGCGTTGGGTGCCTATTCAGGTGTCGGCTAGTCACTTGACTGTGGTTCTAAAATACGACGCCAATAGCCCTCGTGTTACTCCAGTTCGACGATAATTCCATCCTAACCCCTATTGCCTAACATGAAACATAAGGTAACGAAAGTATTGCGATGTTGTGAAACACACTTCTATGAAAAACCTATTACAAGTTAAAAATATCCCCATTTTACCGAATTTATGTACAAGCTTATTCTTATTTAGATTCCAGGAAAAAGCAGTGTCAACCCTTTTTTGTCTGCTAGTCTGCCTTTGGATATTTCGTGATCCCCACTTCATCACTGGTTGGGGCAGCTATTTTCCAATGTAAGTATTTTCTATCTTTAGTAGATATAATCCAAATTTCATTTCTATCTTCAACAGTAATCTCAATTTCAAATTCGTGGAGTTGGACATTAAATTACAAGGGTTGACTGAACGGTTGCTCGCATTTTTTCTTTTCGGGCTGTCATAAAAAGTCATAAAAGCAATTTTCGTTTCATATTCGGCGCAAATTTATATGTGCTCTTTGAAGTTTCTGAATATATGCAGGGCTGGGGAGCCCAGTCGGTTAAGCACTCGCTTAGCATGCGGAAGGTCCCAGGTTCGGGTCCGGTCATCACCAAAATAGCTGCCGACCTATAAACGGCCAGTGCAGCCCAAAAATGTCCGACGAATAATACCCCGTGTAAGGGAGTGCACGTTAAATATCCTTCAAAGTCCTAACGCTGCGTACGATGTCGCCCTTAACGGTTGCGTTGGGTGCCTATTCAGGTGTGGCTCGTCACCTGACTGTGGTTCTAAAATACGACGCCCGTCGCCAATAGCCCTCGTGTAGCTCTAGTGCGACGATAATTCAAACCAAACCAAATCTGAATATATGCATGTTTTTATTGAAGTATGTCCGATCTTTAACGGAATCTGTAATCTTATGGTTGAGTTGGTGGGATTGGAGAATCTTCGCTCGTCTAAACGCGGGTCTTCAAACCAAAGTTTCTTTGTGTTAATAAAAAATAATAATAAAAAAAAACTGTGCCACAGTTCCCCAGCTGTATGGAATATTTTTACAATTTTTTTGTATATGATAAATTTTTACAGGTTTTATGTAAATCCAATTTTTGAAATTGGTTCAAATATTTTTAATTAAAAAATAAAAAAAAAAATTCACAAAATATTCGTACCAATTTTAACCTCTTGCTACCTGGCGTCAGCGTATGGGGACATTTTTTAAAACATCCCCACAAAAATTAACATGCTAATTAGTTCCGAAATCGACCTGGTCCGATAGAAGAAGATCCAAAGATCAGTTATCAGCCTTTGATTACAAGTATCAGTCATTTATTTCTATAAAAAAAATGAAGTTAACCGAGGGTCAATAATATGTTAGAGTTCTTAAAAAATTAATTTTTTTTTTCAATTTTTTCAAAGAGTCCTTTAAGTAGTCAATTTAAAGACATTTTGCATTAAAAACAATTTAAAAATAAACTGTTAACTGCAACTAAGTGATTCGGCCTTTTTTTGCATTTATAGCACAAAAAATAGGTATCTTTGGAGCTTAAGGCGTATCTCTCAGTAACTATTAAACATAATTTAAAAAAAAATACTTTGCAAAACATACTTTTTAGCATACACTACAGCAGCACTTTTTACATATTTGCATGAAAAGTATGTTTGTATTAAGAATATACGAGTCGGATTTTGCTTAGATCTAAGTCAGCTGCATTTATCATATCCATAAAAAGATAATAAAATATTCAATACAACCAAGGAATTCTCTTAAAAATGTTTTTTTCCCCCATTGGATTAACACAGAGGCACTTTGGTTCGGGCTCTTTCGCCCTTAATACAGCTCTCCCATACATTACTTGTCTCCTGTAGCAAAATCTCCGACGCCACTCCCGCCATCGCCGTCCCTATCCTGCTGTTCCTGATCCCGGCCGAGCCCTTGAAGCTGGGGCGCAGCAAGCCCCTGCTCGAGTGGAAGACCATCCAGCACAAAGTGCCCTGGGGCGTCATCATACTGCTGGGAGGGGGCTTCTCCCTGGCCACAGCTTCAGAGGTCAATATTTAAACTTTTTATATGAACGGAATATATATTTATTAGCTTAGTTTCCTCTTTAGCCTACTTTCTTTTTAATTCGAAAGAATTAAAAAGATGAAGTTGGTATTAACATGCTGACCATTATTCCGTATGTTCTCTTCCAAACGGTATCTATCCATCGGAGGCTGGGGAGCCTAGTCGGTTAGGCACTTGCCTAGCATGCGAAATGTCCCGTGTTCGGGTCCAGGTATCGCCAATATAACTGCCGACCTGTAAACGGCCTGCGCATCCAAAATGTCCGACGAATAATACCCGGTGTAAGGGAGCGCACTTTAAATGTCAGCCCACCATGTCAGATGTCCATGTCAGATGTCACCCTTAATGGTTGCGTTGGGTGCCTTTTGAGGTATCGGCTCGCCACTTGACTGTGGTTCTAAAGTAAAACGCCGGTCACCAATAGCCCTCGTATAGCTCTTGTGCGATGATAATTCAAACCTAACCTATCCATCGGTTTTTAATTTTTTGTTATTAAAAAGATATGATCTCAGATATCCATTTTTCATACTTTTTGTACGTCTGTCTTTACGTCCGGACGGACATCTGTCAACTGTCTGTTGGAGAATTTATTAAATTAACCTTGAAATGTTATTTTAAGTAATTCTAATCACTGTTGCCACACCAGCAATGTCATAAGAAACTTATTTTATAAGTAGGTTGGCAACATTAATTGCTATCTAAATTTTATTCCATGTTATTTTTATTAAAGATTTTCTAACATCTCAAAAATGAGCTCGAATAAATAAAATTTTTATTACGTTTTTTATAGTGTTTAGGTGATTCCTCAATAAGTAATCTTTTTATTATAAATGATGGTAAACGGTTTACATAAAACCAGATCCGATTATTCGTGAAACATTGTAACTTGTACAATTTTTCAACTACACTCCTTGCCAACCTAACTTGGGTAAATAGGATAGTAATAGAATGCTATGGAGAAGAGCCTTCCGCGTATGTAAAGAGTTCCATTAATAATTTGCGAATCCATCCAGAAAACATGTTTGAAACATTAATTTCGTTTAAAGTCTAGCAGATTTGAAAATTATTTGAAAAAAATTGGCAATTTTATCGGAATGAAAAGTGTGTTTTGGTTAAATTGTATTCAGATAATTTTGTATGTAAATATTACCCTTACAAGAGTTACGGACCATTTGTGATTTTCCATCTGCCTTTTTACTCTTTGTTTTTACCCAAGTTAGGTTCTAACGCAGTGCCAAGCATTGATATAAGATATTTTATCTGCACTTCTCTCTCCAATAGAAGTCCGGCCTGTCGAAGTGGGTGACGCAGCAGCTGCTGTCCCTGCACATCAGTTCCCCGTTGGCGGTGGTCGCCCTCCTGTGCATCATGACGGCCCTCATCACTGAATTCACAAGTAACGTGGCCACCGCCAACGTCCTCCTGCCCGTGGTGGCAGAACTGGTGAGTGCAAGCCATAGAGATCTTAATAAAAGTATTAGAGTGGAGATCACGTGACCTGTCTATGCTAACGACGGGACGAGCATGGAGGCCGCCATCTTAGAGTCAGTTCAGTTCAGTGCTTGGAGTTCGGGACCAACTTTTTAGTGGAAAGTGCTTTGAAAAAATAAATTTAATTCTAAAATATAAAAAAAAATTCCATAAAAATATTAGCTGCATTGTGGAATATTTTTAGTGACTTTAAAAGAACTTGAAACGCTTTTCTAGTATTTTCATAATAATTATTTGTACTTTTAGAATTAAATTTTATTTTTCGCGTATTCTTCTTCTTCATGTGACGGCGATGGCTGCAAGTTGCCAGTGTCGCCATCACATAAAGAAAGAGAATGCTAGGCAAAAAATAAAATTTAATTCTAAAATTGCAAAATAAATATTATAAAAATACTAGAAGAGCGTTTCAAGTTCTTTTAAAGTCACTAAAAATATTCCACAATGCAGCTAATATTTTTATGGAATTTTTTTTTATATTTTAGAATTAAATTTATTTTTTCAAAGCACTTTCCACTAAAAAGTTGGTCCCGAACTCCAAGCACTGAACTGAACTGACTCTAAGATGGCGGCCTCCATGCTCGTCCCGTCGTTAGCATAGACAGGTCACGTGATCTCCACTCTAATACTTTTATTAAGATCTCTATGGTGCAAGCTGACCATTTTTATACAGAGTGGGGCAAATAAAAGTGGCCCCACCGTGGAGATAAGAAATGTTGCCAAGTCAAAAACCAAAACAAAAACAAGTTTGCTTACAGAAGCTATTGATTGCTTCAATATTAAACCCTAACAAACGCTTGGTAAATTATTTGTCGGCAACTACGCTATGGTTTGAGAAGCTAGCTGAAATACAAACAGGGACTGTAGAGCTGATCAAGCAAGTTCCCACAAGTGATTATTTCGGTCTTTATTTATCCTAGAGAATAGGACCTTTTTGTTTTGTTGATACAAAACATTCTCAATTGATTGCAAGACATAAAATGTGCATAATGGGACATCTTCATACAATACGAACTAAGATCTGAACTCGCCACCAGTCAATGAGTAACTCTAATGTGAAGTAATCCGATTCAACCAATGCAAAAACAGCTGTTTCAGGCGGCTTCAAGACTTTTCTCGCCAAACATTTCAACGCATTCCTATCTCTAGACCGGGGCCACTTTATTTGCCTCACCCTGTATTAATCAACGAAGGTTAAAATAGAGTCCATTACAAACCTATAAAAAAATGTCAACGTTCATTCATTTCATAATAAAGTGCTATAACTTCAATTCTATAAAAACTAGAAACTAAAATAAAACAGATTTAGAAAGCTAAACGTTTGTTTCATATTAGAAGGCAAAAAACAAATGTTTGATATTTAGCCGATTTTTGCTGAAATAGGTGATCGGATACCCTAATATATTTTTGAGACATTATTTTGCACTTTTCGCTAATACCCAAAAACATCTTTAATATGCCGTTAGTTGATATAGAAGAAAATTGATATATCTCGATATCTCATTGCTAAAATGCCTTTTTGAAAAATATATAATTTTTTCCCTTAGAACAATTTGTTTTTTCACAACGTGTATATACACACTATTTATTATCTTCACTCCCTAAAGAGGAAAGCATTTTGAGTTTAGTAATAGAGTAAAAACTCCACGACCGACCACTTCCATTAAACTACCACATCTACTTACGACCAATTTTTCAATCACCGATCCCCCCGTGTTCAATTTTAAAAACTACTCTGGGAGAAACCAGATTTCCCTCTCCAAACGACCGATTTCAAATACCATTTCATGAAAAATATCTTTTTAAAACACACTCTTTCCGTTTTAAAAAGTAAATTAGAAAAAGAGGTAATTTGGGAAAAATCGAAAAAAAGGTGAAACAGTCAGAAATTTCTTCTTACTTTAAAAAAGGTTTAATAATTTCACTCTAGTTTATTAAAATAAGTTTGTATGGTACTTTTTTACAGACTACCGTTTGTTCAAAAGTAAGTTAGTATAATTTTGTGTACATTATTTGCGAATTAATAAATAAACGTAACTATCCATAGATTTTTGTGTAAATTTTCAATGGATAATACGTTGTAAAATGATATTCCAACTTTCTACCTAATTAACTTTTTGTACTCTGCGAGCAACCAACCTCAATTTACGTCTGATTTATTAGGTAACGGGAGGATTGTCGCTCTTAGAGGTTTCACGTATATTATATTCTTTGCAGGCTGTAGCGATGCGGATACATCCCATGTACATGATGATCCCCGTGACGATATCCTGTTCCTTCGCCTTCATGTTGCCTGTCGCCACACCACCTAACGCCATCGTGTACGAGGCGGCCGGCATGAGTACAATGGATATGGTAAGTGGACAGGAAACACTAGACTTGCCTACATTGGCTCTGGTGCGACGTTGACCAACCAGCCAACTCCCCGGATTTTTCTCTGCAATATAACCGATTTCCGAATTCTCGAGCGCGAAAAGTGTTTAACATTTTCGCTACGAAGGATTTTTGTTTCCTCGTAATAGGCGATAGGAATATCATTATCGAATCCTTAGTCGGACGGCCGTCGTGAGCCGTTTCAGTAGTAAAAAGGGAACCCTTTCACCACTAAAACGGCATTAGGCAGCCGTACAACTACGGGTTCGATAATGATATTCCCATCACATATTAAGCGGAAAATCAGAAAGTAGTTAATAATCCGGTATTGCCGGGTTAAACCCGGGGCATAGAGTTCGATAGTAGGGTAGAGACTGAACCTGGCAACAACATCATGGACAAACACGGAGACAATATAGGGTGGCATGTGGGGCCGTAACGCTAGTAGTCCGCGCACTGTAACGGGTGCGAGTTCGATTCCCGCCTTTGACCTGGGTGTACTTCCTTCCTCAGTATCAAAATTATAAATTAACTCACACTTTTGCCACTCCATTCGGGCTCCATATAGGGAGCCATGGCTTCCGATGGCAGCTCAGTACTAGTCGTTCCTCTACCCAACTGCAGAACTCTTTGGTCCGGGGTAATTAGTAAAATAGCTCAACTTCTTGGGTTTCTAAATAAATTCTTTTTAAACCTATTCAATAACTATTAGTGAGTTTTCCTTTGCATAACAAATTCAAAGGAGCATAAAAGGAGTGTTATTTTAACTGTTCAAACCTCTTTGGCAAAAAAGAGTTGGATGCAACTCATTAGGCAGTCAACGTGTTAATACATATAAATTGACACTTACTATGTATATTTCTATTTCAGGTGAAACCAGGAATTTTAATGAACTGCATGTGTGTTGCAATCGAAATCCTGATGATTAGCACGCTAGGAAAAGTCATCTTTGATTTTGACCACTTTCCATCGTGGGCCGTACTATAATGTAAAATGTAGAGTGTTATTTAAATGTTACGCCAAAATCTTACTAATCCAAGGGAATGATGCCTTGCATGTGTATAGATCATTGAAATTTAAAGTATACTGTGTGGAACAAGGAGGCAACCTTTAAGATCAGAACAGTACAAAGGAGCAGCTATGATATAATGGCCGGTCCGTTCATTGGCGACTTTCGTTGAGCCTAAAATTTTACGTAGGGTTGCTATATTTGTTAAGTTGTATGAAGGATGAAATGGAATGTTTACCACATTTGGGCACTTTTGTTGCTAGGCAACGCAATGAAAAGCGCCAAATCAGGACCGGCCATTATATCATAGCTGTTCTCAGCATGATTGCTCGTGTTGAGTCATTTGAAATGATATTTTATCGGCCTTAAAAGGTTGAAATCTGTGATTTTGAACCCTGCAAATATCATACAGGCTGTCTTCTACGTCCCTTATGGCAAGGACGGCTTTTACGACGGCTGATTGGTTGGTACATTACCTCATCAATCAACCAGCCAATCAGAGTTCGTAAATTCCATCTCGGTCCACGCGAAAAGAGATTGAGAATCGCTGCCTTAACAGGCATGCCCTATGAGGCTATTGCATTAGTTACCTAATCCTACTTTCTGAGAAAGTATTGCTTTTTTATTGTATGAATTTTTCTTCAGCACCTAAATAAGACACACTTAACCCTTTCAGTCCCAATGACAAATGAAGTTTCAAAAGATTAGACATTTTTAAGTTTATCAATTAGTAATTAAACAACCGGATGATTCTCATGCCCAGTGAAAAAGGGTCTAACCATAGCAAAGCAATACTTTCAGGGAAATTAGGATTGCAGAATTAATGCATTAAGTTTATGGGACTTACCATCATGGTTAAGTTTTCAGTCTTCCATTATATCATAAGTGCGTGTATATAAATAGATAAATTCACCTTAGATCATATGATGGTAATGATAAGATGGAGATATTTCCGTGTACAAACTAATGGGGAAAAGTAATAATCCGAGATACACCCAAAATAACGCTTGGCTAATTATTTGGCGGTAAGTTGCATGCTATGTAATTAAAATAATTTAAATCATTCCTCGGTTGGAAAAAAATGGAATCCTGTATTTATTTATACCACTAGACAGCCAACGATTAGTAGTAGAGCTGATAGTATATTAAAGCCAAATATTGATTATTAAAATTATGATTTTGGCTTTGAAACATTATTGAATCAGATTAGAGAGAGAGAGTATAACATCAAATTGAGGACTTTAATACCGCTCCGTTTTTCCCCTCGCCAAGCGTTTCCAACTTACTTCTAACCACTAAAAGTATATGTTATTCACTAACCATTTAATGTTTTTTTTTAGTGGCTAAATTATTTATTTTTAGTGGTAATGTAAATATGCTTTTTTTTAAACTTTGTACATTTTAAAAATGATTTACATACAAGTTTATTAATATTTTTACATATATTGTTTCGTTGATCTTGTTAACCAAACCAAATATGCATTTTGTAACAATTTAGTCATTATATGTTACATTTTTATTGAGTTTAAAATTGTATATCTTTACTAATTTACCTAGAACAAAAAACGATTACAAGAATATTTTATGACATTTTAAAAGCCTTTATTATCATTAGTACATATATTATTTTCGTACTTTAGAAGATGAATTTAGAAGAAGAAATTAAAAACAATTTATTTTAATGCTATGAAATAAAATATCACGTATCACTTTCTAAAGCACAGATGTTTATACTTCATTGTCAGCACTACCGTGGGCAGGTAAACTGCAGTTACTTTCATGATGACTTGGACCATTGTTGCAAGCACTAAATTCTTCTAAACTATAAGAAAACATACTGGAAAAAAAGTATTTCAGAGCAACAATGGTACAAGTCATTGTTGCGATTACTGCAGTTTACCTGCCCACTGCAGAGCAGTGGTTTGAATTTTGACCGAAAGATACATACTTCATAATTGTATACAATTTTCAAACTTGTCTGTATATATGTATATATTTAATAAAGGTATTTCTATTTATGTTTATTCAATTGGAATCAATATTTTCAAATATTATTGAACATTTTCTGTGAATAAAAGATACTATGTATAATAACTTAGAGAGCAGGTACAATGGTGAGCAGCTTCCTAAAAATAACCTTTTTGCTTTACATTATCCAAAGCAATTTGAGTGGATTGCGTAACTTAAAATTTGAATGAAAGGTCGTCTTCGTAATGAAAATGATACCGAAATTAGATTTTCAGCTGCAACACCCAATACCGAGTTCATATTTCAAATCAACGAAATTTTTGCAAAATACTGTTTAATTTTTTTTAATTTTCGAGCTTCAATCGTTGAGTTCGACTCATGGGAACTTTAGCGGCTATAATATTAAATGAGTTACCCATAAAAAAATTCCTCATGAATTGAAAAATTAAATACCAAAAAGATTTTTCTTGCTAATAAATAGTTTTAATGCCCTTAAAGAAATGTAAACAATTTTCCATTAATTATTTAATAAAAGTTTTTAATGTAAAAAAAGTTTTATATTTAATAAAAAAATACAAATAGTAATTCATTTTTTACAGTAATGAATTTGGGTCAAAAAGTTGAATCGGTTCATAATTACTAGGAGGCACGCCGCAATCAGCTTTAGTTTCAACTGAACCAATCAAAACAGACATGCAATGTACTAAAATTTTATTTCCTAAACGAAAAGTCCATGGTAACCAATTTTTATGTACTCAAGTCTTACAAGGGGGTAGGATTGGTGCTTGGATCAAAAATGACGATTTTCCGTCGATTCCTTGATTTCTGTTCAGTGCTTTTCTTTTTATAAGCAGATTTAAGAAACGCTTAATATCAGTTATTGCCTAAACCTTACTTTTATTTTGCGTTTCCTGAAATATAATTTTTTTTCTACAGTTAGAAACACTTTTCTCAGGAACTATAAACGACATCAACATATTTTGTTTTGCTGCTTCTTCATTAATAGCTTTTAGATTTAAACTGGATAATTTTAAATATATCTGTTTAAAAAATGTTATATAACTTTAAACATAATTTTTTTGTGTGTTTTTCAATGCATATTTAAAAAAAATAATAACCGTACAATTATTATTTTTTATTTTAATATTTTGAAATATTCTCAGTTTAAATAAAAAAGCGATATGTAAGGGACAAAACATTAAAAAGTTTATTATTTTATCTCATGTAGTTCCTGAGAAAAATGTTCCTAAAGTTAGGTAAATTAACATGGGCGAGATAGAATCATCCGACTTTTTCAAAAATCACCATGATACCAACATGGATACCAACGAAAAAATTTTCAATCATTCAATAAACTGTAATTTTATTTTTCATATTAGTGAGGATACTGTCAGAAAATTGTATAAAGTAAAATATACCGATTTATTAAATAATATTATAAGAACTTCATGTAAATGGCAGAAGAAGTAAAAGTCTAATTTGTTTAATTAAAGTTTGCTTCCATTTAAATATTAATCTAACAATTACTAACTGTTTTTGTAACAAAGTACGTATTACATGTGCTTAATTATTTTTAGTACTCTGCATCAACAGTTTTTCAGAGAGAAAATTTAAATTATTCCTCAATATTAAAAGAGAAATTGCTTTACCAATTACCCCTCATCCTCATATACTCTAAAATATGGTGGTTTAAATTTAAAGCAAATAGAAAAAAAATCGGTAAAATCGGTAAAAAAAAAATGAAGAAATGATGTGATTATCACATTAATTTGAATAAATAAAGTTCCTTCTCAAAATTTTCATTAGGGTGAAATTGATTGGGTGGAGGGAGGATTTTTTTCTCTTTACTTTTTACATTATGCAATAACGAAAACTTTTTATGAGCTTTATATCATTGTGTAGTACAAAATCCGAAAGCAAACTCATTAAAAGCAACTGAACAAATGAAAACATTCAAAAGTGCATTCATCAAAATTGGTTCTATCTTTTTATTTCACAAGAGTTAGCTGGTAAATTGTTTTTTAAAAAATTCAGTAAATGGTGTGAGTTCTAGCTCTTCTTTAGACAGCTCTACCATTAAAAGCTGGATTGCATAAAAAAAATAAGAAAAAGGTTCCCGGAAGGCCGAGTGGTTTGGATAGCAGACCATTACGCTAGCAGTTTGCAGGGTGTAATGAGTGCGGGTTCGATTCCCGCTTTTGCCAAGGGTGTACTTTCCTTTCTCTGTGACAGTAACAATTCTTTCTGTGTTTGTCTTAGGGGTCATAGGAGTCTTAAAAATGTGCAAAGAAGGAACTACAAAGTATAGTTTGATCTTTCATGTATTTTTTTAACTACTCAATATATAAGTACAATTTTTTTATATATAATTCTATAAGATTTATTCAATATAAAACAAATTTTAAAATTTATGAAACTTTAGCCAAAACTAAAATAAATGATATTAAACATAAAGCTATTTGAACACATTGGGATTAGGCTTGCGCGGGAAATTTTAAAGTCAAAATTGAAAAAATGGCCAAGAAAATGACTTTATATTGTACAAGTATGTACAAACAAAGACCTTAAATCTCAGCTCAATTTTAATTAGAAATTATTTGAAGAACTTTTTCTAAAAAAATTAATAAAAGTTTTAAAATTTTGATTTAAAATTTATCTAAAAATAATTTCTAATTAAAATTGAGCTGAGATTTTAGGTATAAGTCTTTGTTTGTACATATTTGTACAATATAAAGTCATTTTCTTGGTCATTTTTTCAATTTTGACCTCAAAATTTGCCGCGCAAGCCTAATCCCAATGTGTTCAAATAGCTTTATGTTTAATATCATTTATTTTAGTTTTGGCTAAAGTTTCATAAATTTTAAAATTTGTTTTATACACTGCTCAAAACAATTACGGGAGCACTTTTTAATTCCAACTTTAACTTCACTCCCAACTTTTTAATTTTTATCCTATAAATCTGAAATTTGTTAAATAGGTTCACTATGCATTCGAAATGAAATAGTAAAAAACAGGAGAAAAAATCTTAAGTTTTTAATACTTAAATTTAAAGGGGAGAAATGGAATAATAACTTTTTAATAAATTATAACAATAATTTTTTCAAAACTTTTTTTGTTAAAAATAGTTGAAATTTATTTTTAAACATCTAAAAAATGCAAGCATGAAAAATTCAGGGTCAATTTATTTCTTAAAACTGTTTTAAAGTGAAATTTATTTTACCATATTTTTCATATTATCATTAATATTTAAAAAAAAAAATTAAATTCTTCAAAATACGTTATTCTTCCATATAATGATGTATCTAACGATACATAAGTTGCGAATTTAACTTAGTCAGAAAAAAATCACAAGCTGATGATTCAAAATGGAATCATTGGGAGCGAAAGGGTTTAAAACTTGTGCTCCCCTAATTGTTTTGGGCAGTGTATTAAATAAATCTTATAGAATTACATATAAAAAATTATACTTATATATTGAGTAGTTAAGAAATTACATGAAAAATCAAACTATACTTTGTTGTTCCTTCTTTGCACATTTTTAAGACTCCTATGACCCTTTAATTGACGAAGGCTTAAAAGCTTGTCTCTGATCAAACACACAAGCTGGAATATATATGTACCTACCCCTAACCTTCCCTACCCCAACTAGGTACCTGTGGCATTAGCACCAAATATGAGGGGAAAAAGCAAAACTAAAAAATACGAAAATCAAACCCTTTTTTAGTTTCAGGAAAAAACCTGCACCAATCATATTGTTAATTAAAGATTCTTTTAAAATAGATGATCCTTAAAAAAATGCGATTAATGCCATGGTTCATAAATAGATGGCGACACTATTTTAAAACTTTCATGTCGTAGGTATAATTGAGGGGTATAGAATCAAAAGTCACTAAATCCAAAAAGTAAAAATATGGGAAATCGCAGAAAACTGTTATTAATACCTTACTATTGCATAGAGTAAAGGTGAATACATGTAAATTAGTACAAAAATTACATGCATTCACCTTTACTCTGTACAATAGTAAGGTATTAAAAGCAGTTTTTTGTGATTTCCCATATTTTTACCTTTTGGATGTAGGGATTTTTGATTCTATACCCCTCAAATTAACGTATTATATTCTAAATTTAAGTTTTTTATTATTGTTACTGCAGCCAAACTCTGTTACAGCGAAGTTGTTTACAATGGTAACTCGTATATAGCGTCATAAAATGTTCGGTCCCTTCTTGAATTGCCCAGCCCATATAATGCATATTACACTATCTTGCTTTATAAAGAAATTTTTTGATTAAATCTAAAATATCTTTTAAAGAAAGCATTCTTCTGGAAGATTTTTTTTTAATTCGGTTCCACTTGTAAATTTTATTTTATTCTCCAAAAGGTGTGATAGGGCTGGTGTTTTTGTTTGAATTCGTGGGAATTTGTCTGAAACCTTTAGGAAGGAAGGGGGGGAGATCGGTACATGTAAATTTTGTCTTGTGTGCTTGAGCAGATCAACGCTTCTAAACCTTCGTTAGACAAATTAGAAAAGACAAAGAAAGACATTTTACTGACATAGAGAGAGAAATTACACCCAAGGAGAAGGTGGGAATCGGGCAGGGGATCGGACACCCCCATTCCCTGTCCTACCTCGATCGGGCAGGCTAATGCTAAGTCTATGGGGAAAGATGGTTTTTGTTCCAAAAAAAGCAAAGAAAATATAGGAATATTTTGATGCGGTTTTTTTTAAATTCATAAAACTCCAATAAAGGTGTGCTTTTAAAGGTTATTTTTTTAAAAACGTTATTTACCTTTATATGTGGAATACTATTACAGTCCTTCTCATGATGGTCCTAATTTTAAAGTCTTTACTGAAAACTTTAGAAAAAATACCTTCATTTCAAATCTAATTTATTTCTAAGTAAAAAACTGTTGCCCTGCAAAGCGTTGGATTGTTCTAGTTGTTACTATTTAATCAGTTGGAATTTATCGATTGGCGAGTAAGAATAGAGTAGATTGAAACATTTAATTAAAATGGATAATTTTTAGGACGTAAGAAAAGAAATTCCACAGTATTACAGTTTTCAAGAATACTTCGATGCAACCCTCAAAATAAAACCATTAAGTATATTTTTTACTACATCAAATACAACAGTTATCAATATAACTCTAACCTAAATTAAACCAAGCGAAAATCTGAACATTTAATTAGTTTTCGTAATTGAAATATACTGCAATTTGTTAAAAATAATCTAATTAATACTTGCAAGCGATTTTTGTTCATTTTCCAAGATAATTCTTTAAAAGAACCTCTGATGAACGTTTTTGCAATTATATAATAAACTTTTCATTAAGTATTCTGAAGTTTCGAATTTGAATAAGTAATAATATCAGTAGATGTTAGAAGTAATAGTACATTTCGTTGACTTTTAGGAATTAATTTTAAACGCATGAATTTTAAAAGGAGGTTTATATGTAAAATTCCTTTCTTAGAGTTTATTCTTAATAAGTTATAAAAGATAATTAAGTGAACAACTTCCATCTAAAGTAAATATTCACATAAAGGTATGCAATTAATAAGGTTATGCCTTTTTAATTTGAATCATTAATCTTTTGGTTGTTAGTTAAGAGTAAGTACTGAACACAACTCAAAGATATAGTATATTTTGCATATTTAACACTTTAGTTAATATATTTTCAAGAAAGATTTAATTATATATTTGGTACATAATTTACCAAAATGAGTTATGCTTAAAATTATAAAATTTATGTCTCAGAACAGTTTTTATTGAAAACAATCATGTTCTCGATTGTTATGTTTAGGTTAGCTCAAATACAATTTGTATGGAGAAACAGGTACCTATTTTTTCTCATTTATTTTAGCCGTCGTTAAAGCACTTTCAAAGGAAGCAGAATATTGGTTAACATTTTTAGCCTACTTTTGTTTTAATTCGAAAGTATTTTTTTTTAAATGGAAAAGAGTATAGTGCTGACGTGTTGACAATGTCCGTCTGTCTGTCCGTCCATCCTCAACCTCCTTCCCAAATAGGTTCTATCCGTCGTATCTTAAATTCTTTTTTTTGATAGAAAGGTATGACCTCAGGGGCTCAATTTTCATACTTTTTGTCAGTCTCGTTGCACATTTAGACGGATATATATCTACTATTTGTCGGCATATTTCCCATTGAATTAGCATTGCAATTTAATTTCAAGTAAATTAAATATCTGTTGCCACATCAACAATGGCAAAAGAAACTTTATTTATTTCAAAAAAATATACGACTGACAAGCTGTCGATGTTCGTCAGCCCGTCTGTCCGTACCTCCCAAAATCGATTCTATCAGTCGGATCCTAAAAATTCTTGTTTTTCTGTGAGAAATATATGACCTCAGATACCCAACTTTCATACTATTTGTTCGTCTGTCTGTACGACTAGAAGAACATCTATATACTGTCTATCGGCGAATTTCCCATTGTATTAGTATTTGAATTTAATTGGTTTTAAAAACCTTAAATTATGGCTGGATGCTGATTATGGCGATTTTTTTCTAATGTGTATGAATCTTATGTAGAACAGTTCTAGGTGACAGTTACAGTTACAAACCTACTAGTCTTCCATTTAAAATATTAATTAATTATCAATTAAAAAAGTGTTTAAGTAACAAAAAAGCAGGCTATGTAATTTTGTTTACAACTTCTTGTTTGATAAACTTTTTTCCATATCTGGATAAATAGAGAAATGTAACATTTAGAGTTATTGATTATTAAGAGTTTTTGTCATTATAATACTTAAACAAATTATCACTGAAAGTTTATAACTTTATGTTTAATATAATTACTAACGTTACCGTAAACCTTACTAAAAAAAAGCTATTAATATATTCTATCCTAATATAACCTAGTTTTCTTTTAAAAAAAGTTTCTCTGTACAATCAATGGTGGGAGCCACTGACTCATTAAATTCTACTTACCTGGTTTAATTCCAAAATATATCATATTCAACAACCGGGATTTCTATTTACACTTGAAATTCCAAATCTCTAAACTCCAAAAAGGTCATGTTCTAACATACTTTTTTAATTATTTTCCCAAATTACTAATATCTTGGTGAATCAGGCATCATCAAAAACTCTTCAGATAATTTTTCTATTGTGTTATGGAGTCCATATTTTTTATGTTTATTAGACTTCAAAACGTTAACGGAAATCAAAATAAACCAGTTTTTAATAAACTTTATCCCAATATAACCTATATTTCTTCAAAAAAAAAAAAAATTCACATTACAATGGAGGTAACCACTGACTCAGTTAATTTAACGTACCTGATTTTTAATTTCAAAATATCGTATTCAACAACCGGAATTTCCATTTACACTCGAAATTCCAAATCTATAAGGTCATGTTCTAACATACTTATTAATTATTTTCTCAAATTACTAATCGCTTGGTGAATCTGGCATTACCGAAAATCTTCAGACGATTTCTATTGTGTTATTGGAGTTGGCGTTGTGGAACAAAAAATCATGTTCCGAAACGAATGAAATAATCGCTCGTGTTGCTTTCTGGAAGAACTGAAGCGAAGACACAAAAGAAGGCTGGAGATATGTTTTTCCCGGTGGCAGCAATTAACGCTCCAGGGAGCGAAATTCGAAGCAAAAGCCTCATTAGGTAAATTGGATCGAATTATTCAGAAAAGAACTATTCGAATTGCGAAATCTAATCAATAAGATGTATTTTTAAAACTTTCACCTATGACACCTGTAGCTGTACTAGATTACCTCTAGATCGTAGAGAAGTATGGTATGGTATGGTATGATACATATATATTCCAGCTTGTGTGCTTGTTCATAGAACCGCTTATAAGCTTTCGTCAAGTGGGACGGACACAGAAAGAATTTTACAGTCACAAAGAAATGAATAACACATAGACAAATAACAACATTTATTGACTGTCACAAACATCCATGCCTGACCGGGATTCGAACCCGACCCCAGCAGCTCCAAAGGCTAGTACACTAACCATTCAGCCACCGGGGCGGCCGTAGAGAAGTAATGGGTAATGATTAATGTAATCGATTCCGGCTGCCTATTTCTAGCCTCCTTTAGGAGCTTTAACACAGCCAATAACGCCTCGTAATTTAGAGTTCTGGTCAAGTGACGAGGTCGACACCTGAGCGGGCACCCAGCGGAACTTTGAGCGACATCGTACGCTGACGCCGTCGGGACTTTGATCTCCGCAGATTTAAAGAGCACGTCTGTCCCAGTGTACTCAGGCCCATCAGTCAAGAATTGGATTTTTCTACTCTTTCCCAGTACAGATATCCGATTTATAAAATGACTGGCAGAATGGATTCGAACCCTCGTATTCCTGAGAAGGTTGAATCCTGAGGCTGATGCCTTAACCACTCGGCCACGGACGGCCAGAGAAGTAATTGCAGTGAAGATATTATTTCGCAAGGACAAAAATTAACCCGTTTCTGTTTGCTTGTCACTTGATCTTACAGCATTTGGTGATGATATTATCTTCAAATACCTAAACTTAGAAAAAAAAATTCTACACTAAGACGTCTTATGTTAAAGAACACGAAGATAATTTATTTTGTGAATAATAAAAGAACCCCCCCCCCCTTATAAGAAAATTTAATAAAATACTTAAAACAAAAATTGCAACTTTCTTTTGAAAGCGCAAGCTAAGTTGTCCAGTATGACACAATTTCGTTTTCGGTTACGTGGTTTATTTTCGCACTCCTTTCTCGGTGAGGTTTGAAAGGGGTCTCCCTTTCTTTAGTTCTATTTACGCTCTAGATAGACTTGTCTAAATAGGTACACAAGAATCGCCAAAACCCATAAATCTTCTGAATTAGCAAACACTCCCTCCACCACGTGAGGAAAATTTTGTATCATATAAGCCAAAAGCGAACTACCACGCAAATACATATTTAATAACTTTGGTGAAAGCGGGTTGGCTTACCGCTTAAGATGTCGCAACTCTATCATACTTCAATAGAGACAATATCTATAGCTCTATGCTACACAAGGATTAGGCATGCCTGCCTCTTAATATGCTGGCTTGGAACAGGAATATTACTCACTCTGTTTACTTAAGGGGGTTTCAGTACCCCAAAATCGGTGAAAAAAATAAAAAAAAAGAAATTATTGTCTTAAAATACTATTACAACCTTTATTAATAATGTCACAAAGTATCAAGACGATTGGAAAAATATTTTTGACGTTAAAGGTTATTTTATTTAACCCTTTCCTTACTGAAACGGCTTCCAACTTCCAATAAAAACTTTAAACTCATTTTTCTCAGAACTTGATTTTTTGAACTTCGATGTACCTTTTCTCAAAAACTACGCTATGTTTCCTCGTAAACTTTTTTTTATATGATGTAATACATTGTCTGAGGTTATAATTTTAATAAAACTAAAGTGACAAAAATTTTATGGGGCAAAAAAGTGAAAACTTTCATGATTTTTTGGGTACTTTAAAACTTATTTTAATTAAAAAAATCTAACAGTTATTTAAAAAAAAAACTTTTAACCTCAGATTAATATATAAGGTTGGTATAACACACAGAGAAAATTTTAAGATGATCTGATCAGTAGTTATTGTGAAAAGGTACATTGCAATTGGCAAATTTAACATTACCGATATACAACATACTGAACCCCTTTAAGGGCGTATGAGCCCGATTGACCACGGGTCTCCAAACTAAAGTGCCTCTTTGTTAATCCATTAGAAAAAAAAATTAACCAACATTTCTCCGGTTCTATTGAACATTTTTAGCCAACCCTTAAATTTTTAGCCTACCTGAAATAATTAAAAAAAATGAAAAAGTAGGTATTGACATGGTGGGCGATGTTCGTCTGTCCGTCCATCCGTCTGTCGGTATCCCCCATTCCAAAATCGATTACATCAATCGGATCTTAAAAATTCTTTTTTAGTAAAAAGCTATGATCTCAGGGACCCAACTTTCATACTTTTTGTCTGCCTGTTTGTACGTCTGAACGTTTGTACGTCATTTAATTCACTGTTGCCAACTCAACAATAGCATGAGAAACTTTATTTTTTAAAAAAATATTTGAAGCAAAATAATTTTTTTCATGAATCAGTTTGGAATGACGTCATAAAATGTAGCACCATATGTGATTCTTTGATTGTTCATTAATTGTTTACCGAAAAGCGGCAAGGCATATATTTTTTTTGCACATAATTTTGCTTAGTTTTAATTTACATTTTTTATTTTGTAATGCAGTTTGGAGTAGTTTCATTATTTTTGTTATTAATAATCATTTAATTATTCCTCGAACTGCAAATAAATCGAACAGACGATAAGTAATATTAAGTTAAATTGTGCAAAAGAATTTTTTGAAAAATAGTTGATTTTGGCTTTTAGAAATATAAATAATAGCTGGATGCTGCTTTTAACGATTTTTTTTTCTAATATGAATTAATCTAGTGTAGAAACGGTTTTTGATGATATATACTGTTAAGAACCTAGTTGTTTCCCGATTAGAATTTCAGTTAGTATTTAAGTAACAGGAAAGTAGGCTATTTTAAATGTTTAAGAAATTCTTGTTACTAATGTTTTTTTCCAAACGATCTAAAAAGCTGATCTGCAGATAGTTGAGTGGTTGCTAGATAGTTGAATGACGAACTAATCTGCTCTGAGAAGTACTTTTTGTTATTCTAAAGTTAATAAATAAAGTTTTCAAAATATATCATATTAGAAAGTTAATTACTATCACTATCCTAATGTTATTTTTAGTTCAGAATAAAAATGCAAGCACTTCTTATATTTTATAAGAGAGAGAACTAGCTTTAATAAGATATCCCCAGGTTGATATTAGATTTATCCACATATTTGAAGATCTTAGTGGAAGAAGTGCTAAGTGACATTTTTGTAGAAATTAAGATTTTTGTGTTAATGAACATATTATTAACTTCTTTAACGATAACAAGTTTCGCCTTTTTCATATACTTTAAGTACAGTAAATTTGTAATGCTTTTCAAGTGCCGTTTTTAATAGATTTGAGTGCAAGCTAAAAACTTAAAATCTCATTTTCTCCTTTTTACCTTTTTGTCACTTAGCACTTTCTTCCATTAAGCTCTTCATTTGAATTCGAAAGTTAAGCAAAACTTTTATTTAAATAAGCAGTGGCGGTTTAAAAATTTAAATAACCGATACATGTTCTTGTAGGTAGATTTGACTTCTTGGAAATTAAGTAAATATGTCATTTTACAGCTGTATATCTGGTTCGCAAATGAACAAATTTTAACTATACCACTTGTTAAGCGGAGCCTTTAGGATTTATTGCAGAATTTTGTATATTTATGTAAATAAGAAATGATATAGCAACGGTATAAAAAGTTGAGTTAAGATGTTTAAACGAAAATTAGATTTGAGATACTTTTAAATTTTATGTGTACCGAAAAAGTTTGTTCGATTTGATAACAATATTTTTATTTGGATTAAAATATCTGAGCATAATTTAACCAGATATATTCTAGCTACAACATTTGAAGTTACTTTTTTCTTTCTATCTAGAACTAAGTTAGCAAAAAAGTTTTTAAAAATATTTATTCAACACAAAGAATAAATATAAAATATGCTATATTTTCGCAATATTTTATTCTTTCACTGTAAAAAAAAATTGTTACTTTACTTTTTTCTATTGCAAAAATTCATTGGTTTTAAAGATCAAAATCGCATTTTTAGGATTTTCGTGTTTTTCTCAGAAACTTAAGCAAAAAATCTTTTAACATACATCATTTCTGCTAGGTCCACACTAGGACAATAAAAATGACAAGAAATTGTGCGCGCATGGAAATGCATATACAATTTGGTCCGGTATGCGCGCACACCTACCTCGAATGGTACAAAAAATTGTATAAGCATTTCCATGCGCGCGCAATTTCTTGTCATTTTTATTGTCGTAGTGTGGACATAGCATTTGGACAATTCAATATATCGTTGTCAACAAGAAACCGTGGTCGTGACAAGTGTCTCGGAGTCGAGGAGTAGTTTAACGAATGGATCCAATGATCGGTGGTTCGAATCCGGTCGATACCACTCCAAGCAGCGCGTAGTTGAGAGATAAGTAAAAGGAATAGTGTCACTCTTCACTTTTTTTTGCATGCGAATTGACATTTCCAGGAAGGTTTCTGGCTGCACGTGGGATTGTTTCTAAATTTATATGGAAAGTTTCTGATATATTCTACACTCCTTGCCAACCAAAGTTGGGTAAATAGAAATATGCTATGAAGAAGATCATTCCGCGGATGTAAAGAGTTCCATAAATAATTTGAGAATCCATCCAGAAAACATGTTTAAAACATTAATTTTGTTTAGGGTCTAACAGATTTGAATTTTTTTCTTGAGAAAATTTGGCAATTTTATCGGATTGAAAAGTGTATTTTGGTTAAATTGTATTTTGATCATTTTGTATGTAGATATTTCCTAACAAGAGTTTTTAACTAACGGCTTTTCCCTCTGTCTTTTTACTCTTTGCTTTTGCCCAATCTAGGTTGGCACGGAGTGTAGGGACATTACTGGTTAAAAATTGGGCAGTTCAGCAGCCCAAAACCTTCCAGTAACGTTTCTAACTTTTTAAAAGTGGAAATTAGTCATAATCTGCCGTTCCATCTTACATTCTCAAGAGATGGTGTCCACCTTTCTAAAGGTGACTCAAGAGGTGGTGCCTACACGTCACTCCTGAGTTGCTAAATTTAGCGGTTATCCATGCCGAGTGGCTAGTTAGATGATGAACCCTCAGATCCAAACCAATCAGCACACTAACATAAACAGTCAGGTGAACACAACATTTTATACCACAACTATGTCTTTAAATTTAAATGTAGGGAGCTGGGGAGCCCAGTCGTTTAGGCACTCTCCTAGCATGCGAAGGGTTCCAGGTTTGGGTCCGGGCATCGCCAAAATAACTGCCGACCTATAAATGGCCCTTGCAGCCAAAAAAAAAAAATGTCCGACGAATAATACCCCGTGTGAGGGAGTGCACGTTAAATATCCTTAAAAATCCTGACGCTGATGCGTACTATGTCGCTTAACGGTTGCGTTGGGTGCCGATTCAGGTGTCGTCTAGTAACTTGACAGTGGTTCTAAAATACGACGCCCGTCGCCAATAGCCAGGCCCGGACTGGCCCGCCGGCCCATCGGCCCTCGGACCGGTGCGCCTTTCTCAAAAAAAAAAAAAAAAAAAAAAAAAAAAAAAAAAATTATATATATATATATATATATAATATATATATATATATATATATATATATATATATATATAATATATATATATATATGACTAAAATTTTTTGAAGCCTAGATTCATCTGCTCGTAAGTATTCCGCACTTTAATGATATGCACGGATACTTATTTTTTAAAGGGATTCTGCATATCTTTAGGGAAGGCAAGGGAGAACTAAACATTGCAGCACCGATACCTAGAAAGGCGCCTTCACTCGGAGCCTCTGCTTCACTTCCATACAGGGCGCTGATGAGCCGGTTAAATAACAATTACATTTTCATATGCATGGAATTACTTTCAGGTGGTATATGTTCGGTCTTATGTGATCCATTAATTAGATGGTTAGACGAAACAGAACTTTCAAAGGTAGTCACCATGGCTTGACGCTTTAACACACTCGACAGAATCAATTGTAACTATAAATTTTAAATGGGACATTTTGTTAAATATTAAAAAACGATCTTATTAAGGCGCCTTCCTTTACATACAAGCGCCAAACGGCCTCCTATATATATATAACGCGTGCATTTCCCAATATATTATTAATCTTGGGTGCTGGATGTAAAAAAATCCAAACACCCAAGAAGTATTGGGATGCCTATGATATCACTCGCATATACACTGCTCAAAACAATTAGGTAAGCACATGTTTTAACCCTTTAACCTCGAAACCGGCCCAGGACGGCTCTTCCAGCAAACATCGGGAAGGCCGTTTTCGGCCGTTTCGTTTCACAAATAGGGGTGTTGGGTATGTTAAAAATTGAGCGTGCTGTGGAAAAAAAAAGTATCCGCTAGTGATCATTTCGGTCGTTAGTCATATTATATAATCGGACCTTTTTGACTTTGCATAAAAATAACATTCTGAGTTAATTGCATGACAAAAATTTTGCATAAGGGGCCGTCTTCATATTAAAAATGTTACTAACTTTAAAATTTCCAATAGCAACACCCCTTTTTGAGTCCATATTTCTAATCTCTGACCGATGTTAATACGAAATGCCAAATTTTGTTAGTTTTTAAGCATTATTAGAGGAGTTAAAGACGTGCAAAGTTTAGGTCCCATAATGTTAAATGAGTTGCACATAAAAAACTATCCCAATCTATAAATAATTAAGATAATGAAACGAATTTTTTACTGAAAAGAAATTATAACAACCCAAACAAAATGCATTCAATATTGGGGTATTTAAAACAATTTTTTATATTTTTAAAATAATTATTATTTTAATTTTTAAAAAAATTATGAATAGAAACCCCTTAATATTTTTACAGAAATATATTTAAGACAGGAAGTTTAAGCGAAATCCCAATTTTCAATTTCTTTTTATTCATAATTTGCTGAGTAAATCACAAAATACTTTTTAATTGCGCTTCAGGGACTGTGTATAAGATCATAAATGAACTTGATAAACAAATACGGCTTTGGAAAGGAAGATAAACATCATTAAACCAACAACCTTGAGATGGTCCCCCATAGGATATCAAGTGATTCGATGGAATAATTCGTTAAATATTCATTCAAATGTAACAAAAACTATGATTTAGGGGTTTTCGAGGATGCTTAACAATTCTAAATAATCAAATATGGGTGTTACTATTGGAAATTTCAAAGTTGTTAACATTTTTAATATGAAAACCTCCCCTTATAAAAATTTTGTTTCATGCAATTAACTTAGAATGTTATTTATTCACAAAGTCAAAAAGGTCCGATTCCATAGGATGACTAACGGCCGAAATAATGACTTGGGTATTTTTTGATACAGGACGATTCCATTTCGCTTTTTTCCTGCCTAGAAAAACTCGTATTTCGGGGATGAGAATTTCTCCTACCTTGTGAGGTTAAAGGGTTAAACCCTTTCGGTGGTTTTAAACTTTTGTTGATACTCTGTGCGGAATCGTATTTACGATGTATCATTCATACACATACTGTCATCGGATTTTTTAAAAAAATTTTTGAATGAGGATTCTAAAAAAACATGCGTCAATGAGTATTAAGGCGCCTTTAATTTCACACACCGTTTTTAAGCTTTTTGCTAATATTTCTCAATTTTCTGAGTAAAATAGCGATCTGTATATGAGACTTATGCCGCGGCCTTATGCACGCTAAAGATGGTGTGGTCTACAGCCCTGACGCCGTGGGCTCTAAGTTTGCGTTGGGTGCCAGGTCAGGTTTCGGCCACGCCACTTGACCGCGTTCCTAAAATGTGAGACTCATTGTCAATAACCCTAGAGTACTTCTAGTGCAACATTCTCAATAAAACTAAATGTTAGTAAAAAAGGCATTTTTTAAAACCTTTTAAATGTGGGTCTTGTTTATCAATCTTGAAAACCTGGTGCTGAATATTATTTGAATTGTTTCATTTTAACGCTATACGATATCACATAAAGCGCCCTTGACTTCGCTGTTTAAAAATATCAATTCTTGTGACGAATATTATTTAATTATTTAATAATCTTTATCGTGGTTAGCGTTCGTTTCTTTCTGTTGTTCTCTTTATTAGTTTCAACTCAGACCGAAGGCTACAAATGTCAGAACTATTTTCACACTCCACAAAGAAAATGTAGACAAAATATATGTATCGTTTGCGATTTTGAAGTATACTTTCTCACCATATTATGCGATTCAGCTGCTGTTTTGACTAAGTTTGTGCTGGTTGGACCTCGATTTGTTAGGTGTTTTGAAGTTTCCCGGGTATAAAACGTCCAAATAAAAAGTGTAGGTTGCACATTTGACATCAGAAACCTTTTACTTTTTTTTGCTTGATTGTATCTTTCTGATTAGATTTTTTTTGTTTGAACGGTATGATAGCCGAGACATCTTTGTACTTTTTGTCCATTTATGCGTTTAATAGTTGCAGAGGGTCGCGTCAATGTAGTTGAATTTGTTGGTTTGAGCTCTAAAAATACATTTTTTGCTATGAATGATCAAGTTCTGACAGTTTTTTGTGATTTAAAATCTAGATATCAGTGTTTTTGTAGATTGTATTGTAGATTTGTATTTGTGCTTTTTGTAGATCCGAATATTTTTGAGTAGGTAATAAAGTAACAATTGCCAAGGCCATAAGCTATTTTATAGTTAATTCATTACTTGTTTTATTTTGTCGCATGAATTCTTCCTAAAATAGGTATAATTGTATTTACTTTTGAAAGATGATAAACACTTTATTTGTGAGCCAAGATTAATTTAAGTTTGGCTAAGAATATGCGGGAAGAGGGGGCGGGGCGCCCTTTGAAGCCGGGAAGGGCCGGTGAAACTGCGCCCTTGTTAGGGAGCCAGTCCGGCCCTGCCAATAGCCATCATGTAGCTCTTGTGCGACGATAATTCAAACCTAACATAACATACATTTAAATGTCACTCATAATTTAGTATACAAATAGAAAAAGAAACCGTCTTTCACGCTTATAAACATAAGAAAATATAAGCATTTGTAATAAGCAACGCAGTGAATTAAAAAAGTCGATTATCATAACTTCAACTCTAACTTTTACTTACCCAATAAAAACAACTATTAATAAAAAATATAAAAAAAATCAAATAAATTCACTATTTTTTATGCGTGACCTAACCCGGTACAGAGTACCTGGAATATCCATTAGATTCTTCTTTTTTTCGAACTACATTATGCAACTAATATCAGCTAAAAAAAAAAGCATGGCATACATTTGTTCTAAAACAAACGTTAACCATTTATGATATAAGTTCCTCACTCTGTAACCGCTACGTTTCACAAAAGCCAGTTATTAAATAAAAAAACACTGTAACCGCTTTCACGTTCTCATCTGAAATCGTTTGCTTTTTTTTTTTTTACTTTTCTAGAGGTTGAAATCGGAAAAGTATTTCGATCCCACTTGGGAATTAAATTACGTGAAACCGTGCCAGCCTAGCAGTTATATTCCTTAGTGCTTAGTTAAATAACTCCACACTTATGTAATAAAGTGTCGTTTTAAAAATATGTTTTTATAAAAGTTTTTCTTCTCATAATCTTATTTTACAATTTGTATCGCATTTGGTAGAGCATTTTATCCATTTAATAAAATATTCTCATCTTTAGAAATATGGATGTTGCATTTTAAAGTAATAAAGTATAAACTAATCACAAAAGTAAGAGTATAACTTTTATTTAGAAAAGGAAATCGTCTTAAATGTCTCTAAAGACACTGTAGTTGAAAATACCCAGTTATTTCGTTTTTTTTTTTTTTTTTTTTTTTTTTTTTTTTTTGTATAAAAACGTGTTTAAGGGGAGATTTTGCCTTAATGAGTATGTCGTTACATAAAGGGAAGGCATGAACATGACAAATTTCTCGAATATTTCGTAGCCCTCTGAGCCAAAAATCATTAGGTATGCTTTGAGACGATAAAGAAAATTTAGTTATTCGTTTCGGCAAGTTTTAGTTTCGGTCTATTGGAGGTACAGATTCCAAATTTTAGGAGCACATTCCTTTGGTACTGAAAGCTTCATTTAAAGAACAATTTTTTTGAAATTTAAATTTCAATGTGTACAGGAGGGTACAACTTTAGCTGATCTCTCCATGGTAGCATCATTGTGTATTGTTATAAGCTTAGGATTAATGGGATTTTTTACTTCGAAAGAAATTTCAACGCGCTAAAATTAAGTGTAAGTGAGACAGAGACCGCGTGGGTTAAAATGGTAAGATTTCAATTTGAATATTTGATTTTTGTATACGTATTTTAAATCTTAATAAGATTATCATCGGTCAAATTTACACTACTCTATTATAATAATATTTCCAAATTTGACTTAATCGCAGAGATCGTTGTTTAATTTCTGTGTTTACAAACGGAAAGAAATCGAAATATTGAGAAATAAAACTAAACTAACTAATCTCCTCGGCGCAACATCCCATTAGAGGGCCAAGGCCTGCCGTGCCCATTTCAGCTTTCGTGACTTAGGGCTCTGGGGTAATAGGCATACGTCCCGGTAAGGTGGTCAGCCTCACGCTGAACCCCCAGCATTTAGTTCCCAAGCATACTTGGTTCCCATTTTATCGACCTAATTAAGGGATGA